>OZ005743.1:45543894-45980093 GCA_963930735.1 Dioctria linearis | reverse complement strand
AATTTGCGACAGTAAAAAATCAATTTTTGAAAAATTTACTATAGAAAAGGCAATCCCTGGCGTATTTAAAATTTGCGACAGCAAAAATTATTTTTTGAATAATTTACTATAGAAAAGGCAATACCTGGCGTATTTAAAATTTGCGACAGTACAAAATTATTTTTTGAAAAATTTACTATAGAAAAGGCAATCCATGGCGTATTTAAAATTTGCGACAGAAAAAAATTATTCTTTGCAAAATTTACTATAGAAAAGGCAATCCCTGGCGTATTTAAAATTTGCGACAGTATAAAATTAATTTTTTGCAAAATTTACTATAAAAAAGGCAATCCCTGGCGTATTTAAAATTTGCGACAGCAAAAAATTAATTTTTGAAAAATTTAGTATAGAAAAGACAATCCCCGGCGTATTTAAAATTTGAGACAGTAAAAAATTATTTTTTTGCAAAATTTACTATAGAAAAGGCATTCCCTGGCGTATTTAAAATTTGCGACAGTTAAAAATTATTCTGTGCAAAATTTACTGTAGAAAAGGCAATCCCTGGCGTATTTAAAATTTGCGACAGTAAAAAATTATGTTTTGCAAAATTTACTATAGAAAAAGCAATCCCTGGCGTATTTAAAATTTGCGACAGTAAAAAATCGATTTTTGAAAAATTTACTATAGAAATGGCAATCCCTGGCGTATTTAAAATTTGCGACAGTAAAAAATTATTTTTTGAATAATTTACTATAGAAAAGGCAATACCTGGCGTATTTAAAATTTGCGACAGGACAAAATTATTTTTGAAAAATTTACTATAGAAAAGGCAATCCCTGGCGTAATTAAAATTTGCGACAGCAAAAAATTAATTTTTGAAAAATTTACTATAGAAAAGGCAATCCCTGGCGTATTTAAAATTTGCGACAGTAAAAAATTAATTTTTGAAAAATTTACTATAGAAAAGGCAATCCTGGCGTAATTAAAATATCCGACAGCAAAAAATTATTTTTTGAAAAATTTACTATAAAAAAGGCAATCCCTGGCGTATTTAAAATTAGCGACAGTAAAAAAATTTTCTTTACAAAATTTACTATAGAAAAGGCAATCCCTAGCGTATTTAAAATTTGCGACATTATAAAATTAATTTTTGAAAAATTTACTATAGAAAAGGCAATCCATGGCGTATTTAAAATTTGCGACAGAAAAACATTATTCTTTGCAAAATTTACTATAGAAAAGGCAATCCCTGGCGTATTTAAAATTTGCAACAGTATAAAATTAATTTTTGAAAAATTTAATATAGAAAAGACAATCCGTGGCGTATTTAAAATTTGCGACAGTAAAAAATTAATTTTTGAAAAATTTACTATAGAAAAGGCAATCCCTGGCGGATTTAAAATTTACGACAATAAAAAATTAATTTTTGAAAAATTTACTATAGAAAAGGCAATCCCTGGAGCAATTAAAATTTGCGACAGTAATAAATTAATTTTTGAAAAATTTACTATAGAAATGGCAATCCCTGGCATAATTAAAATTTGTGACAGCAAAAAATTATTTTTTGTAAAATTTACTATAGAAAAGGCAATACCTGGCGTATTTAAAATTTGCGAGAGTTAAAAATTATTCTTTGCAAAATTTACTATAGAAAAGGCAATCCCTGGCGTATTTAAAATTTGCGACAGTATAAAATTAATTTTTGAAAAATTTACTATAGAAAAGGCAATCCCTGGCGTAATTAAAATTTGCGACAGTAAAAAATTATTTTTTGAAAAATTTACTATAGAAAAGGCAATTCCTGGCGCAATTAAAATTTGCGACAGTAAAAAATTAATTTTTGCATAATTTACTATAGAAAAGGTAATCACTGGCGTATTTAAAATTTGCAACAGTAAAAAATTAATTATTGAAAAACTTACTATAGAAAAGGCAATCCTTGGCGTAATTAAAATTTGCGACAGCAACAAATTATTTTTTGAAATATTTACTATAGAAAAGGCAATCCTTGGCGCAATTAAATTTTGCGACAGTAAAAAATTATTTTTTGAAAAATTTACTATAGAAAAGGCAATCCCTGGCGAATCTAAAATTTGCGACAGTAAAAAATTAATTTTTGAAAAATTTACTATAGAAAAGGCAATCCCTGGCGTATTTAAAATTTGCGACAGTAAAAAATTAATATTTGAAAAATTTACTATAGAAAAGGCAATCCCTGGAGTAATTAAAATTTGCGACAGCAAAAAATTAATTTTTGAAAAATTTACTATAGAAAAGACAATCCCCGGCGTATTTAAAATTTGCGACAGTAAAAAATTATTTTTTTGCAAAATTTACTATAGAAAAGGCATTCCCTGGCGTATTTAAAATTTGCGACAGTTAAAAATTATTCTTTGCAAAATTTACTGTAGAAAAGGCAATCCCTGGCGTATTTAAAATTTGCGACAGTAAAAAATTATTTTTTGCAAAATTTACTATAGAAAAGGCAATCCCTGGAGTAATTAAAATTTGCGACAGCAAAAAATTAATTTTTGAAAAATTTACTATAGAAAAGACAATCCCCGGCGTATTTAAAATTTGCGACAGTAAAAAATTATTTTTTTGCAAAATTTACTATAGAAAAGGCATTCCCTGGCGTATTTAAAATTTGCGACAGTTAAAAATTATTCTTTGCAAAATTTACTGTAGAAAAAGCAATCCTTGGCGTATTTAAAATTTGCGACAGTAAAAAATCGATTTTTGAAAAATTTACTATAGAAATGGCAATCCCTGGCGTATTTAAAATTTGCGACAGTAAAAAATTATTTTTTGAATAATTTACTATAGAAAAGGCAATACCTGGCGTATTTAAAATTTGCGACAGTACAAAATTATTTTTTGAAAAATTTACTATAGAAAAGGCAATCCCTGGCGTAATTAAAATTTGCGACAGCAAAAAATTAATTTTTGAAAAATTTACTATAGAAAAGGCAATCCCTGGCGTATTTAAAATTTGCGACAGTAAAAAATTAATTTTTGAAAAATTTACTATAGAAAAGGCAATCCTGGCGTAATTAAAATTTCCGACAGCAAAAAATTATTTTTTGAAAAATTTACTATAAAAAAGGCAATCCCTGGCGTATTTAAAATTAGCGACAGTAAAAAAATTTTCTTTACAAAATTTACTATAGAAAAGGCAATCCCTAGCGTATTTAAAATTTGCGACATTATAAAATTAATTTTTGAAAAATTTACTATAGAAAAGGCAATCCATGGCGTATTTAAAATTTGCGACAGAAAAACATTATTCTTTGCAAAATTTACTAAAGAAAAGGCAATCCCTGGCGTATTTAAAATTTGCAACAGTATAAAATTAATTTTTGAAAAATTTAATATAGAAAAGGCAATCCGTGGCGTATTTAAAATTTGCGACAGTAAAAAATTAATTTTTGAAAAATTTACTATAGAAAAGGCAATCCCTGGCGGATTTAAAATTTACGACAATAAAAAATTAATTTTTGAAAAATTTACTGTAGAAAAGGCAATCCCTGGAGCAATTAAAATTTGCGACAGTAATAAATTAATTTTTGAAAAATTTACTATAGAAAAGGCAATCCCTGGCGTAATTAAAATTTGTGACAGCAAAAAATTATTTTTTGTAAAATTTACTATAGAAAAGGCAATACCTGGCGTATTTAAAATTTGCGAGAGTTAAAAATTATTCTTTGCAAAATTTACTATAGAATAGGCAATCCCTGGCGTATTTAAAATTTGCGACAGTATAAAATTAATTTTTGAAAAATTTACTATAGAAAAGGCAATCCCTGGCGTAATTAAAATTTGCGACAGTAAAAAATTATTTTTTGAAAAATTTACTATAGAAAAGGCAATTCCTGGCGCAATTAAAATTTGCGACAGTAAAAAATTAATTTTTGCAAAATTTACTATAGAAAAGGTAATCACTGGCGTATTTAAAATTTGCAACAGTAAAAAATTAATTATTGAAAAACTTACTATAGAAAAGGCAATCCTTGGCGTAATTAAAATCTGCGACAGCAAAAAATTATTTTTTGAAATATTTACTATAGAAAAGGCAATCCTTGGCGCAATTAAATTTTGCGACAGTAAAAAATTATTTTTTGAAAAATTTACTATAGAAAAGGCAATCCCTGGCGAATCTAAAATTTGCGACAGTAAAAAATTAATTTTTGAAAAATTTACTATAGAAAAGGCAATCCCTGGCGTATTTAAAATTTGCGACAGTAAAAAATTAATATTTGAAAAATTTACTATAGAAAAGGCAATCCCTGGAGTAATTAAAATTTGCGACAGCAAAAAATTAATTTTTGAAAAATTTACTATAGAAAAGACAATCCCCGGCGTATTTAAAATTTGCGACAGTAAAAAATTATTTTTTTGCAAAATTTACTATAGAAAAGGCATTCCCTTGCGTATTTAAAATTTGCGACAGTTAAAAATTATTCTTTGCAAAATTTACTGTAGAAAAGGCAATCCCTGGCGTATTTAAAATTTGCGACAGTAAAAAATTATTTTTTGCAAAATTTACTATAGAAAAGGCAATCCCTGGAGTAATTAAAATTTGCGACAGCAAAAAATTAATTTTTGAAAAATTTACTATAGAAAAGACAATCCCCGGCGTATTTAAAATTTGCGACAGTAAAAAATTATTTTTTTGCAAAATTTACTATAGAAAAGGCATTCCCTGGCGTATTTAAAATTTGCGACAGTTAAAAATTATTCTTTGCAAAATTTACTGTAGAAAAAGCAATCCCTGGCGTATTTAAAATTTGCGACACTAAAAAATCGATTTTTGAAAAATTTACTATAGAAATGGCAATCCCTGGCGTATTTAAAATTTGCGACAGTAAAAAATTATTTTTTGAATAATTTACTACAGAAAAGGCAATACCTGGCGTATTTAAAATTTGCGACAGTACAAAATTATTTTTGAAAAATTTACTATAGAAAAGGCAATCCCTGGCGTAATTAAAATTTGCGACAGCAAAAAATTAATTTTTGAAAAATTTACTATAGAAAAGGCAATCCCTGGCGTATTTAAAATTTGCGACAGTAAAAAATTAATTTTTGAAAAATTTACTATAGAAAGGGCAATCCTGGCGTAATTAAAATTTCCGACAGCAAAAAATTATTTTTTGAAAAATTTACTATAAAAAAGGCAATCCCTGGCGTATTTAAAATTAGCGACAGTAGAAAAATTTTCTTTACAAAATTTACTATAGAAAAGGCAATCCCTAGCGTATTTAAAATTTGCGACAGTATAAAATTAATTTTTGAAAAATTTACTATAGAAAAAAAGGCAATCCATGGCGTATTTAAAATTTGCGACAGAAAAAAATTATTCTTTGCAAAATTTACTATAGAAAAGGCAATCCCTGGCGTATTTAAAATTTGCAACAGTATAAAATTAATTTTTGAAAAATTTAATATAGAAAAGGCAATCCGTGGCGTATTTAATATTTGCGACAGAAAAAAATTAATTTTTGAAAAATTTACTATAGAAAAGGCAATCCCTGGCGGATTTAAAATTTACAACAATAATAAATTAATTTTTGAAAAATTTACTATAGAAAAGGCAATCCCTGGAGCAATTAAAATTTGCGACAGTAATAAATTAATTTTTGAAAAATTTACTATAGAAAAGGCAATCCCTGGCGTAATTAAAATTTGTGACAGCAAAAAATTATTTTTTGTAAAATTTACTATAGAAAAGGCAATCCCTGGCGTATTTAAAATTTGCGAGAGTTAAAAATTATTCTTTGCAAAATGTACTATATAAAAGGCAATCCCTGGCGTATTTAAAATTTGCGGCAGTATAAAATTAATTTTTGAAAAATTTACTATAGAAGAGGCAATCCCTGGCGTAATTAAAATTTGCGACAGTAAAAAATTATTTTTTGAAAAATTTACTATAGAAAAGGCAATCCCTGGCGCAATTAAAATTTGCGATAGTAAAAAATTAATTTTTGCAAAATTTACTATAGAAAAGGTAATCCCTGGCGTATTTAAAATTTGCGACAGTAATAAATTAATTATTGAAAAACTTACTATAGAAAAGGCAATCCTTGGCGTAATTAAAATTTGCGACAGCAAAAAATTATTTTTTGAAATATTTACTATAGAAAAGTCAATCCCTGGCGGAATTAAAATTTACGACAGTAAAAAATTATTTTTTGAAAAATTTACTATAGAAAAGGCAATCCCTGGCGAATCTTAAATTTCCGACAGTAAAAAATTAATTTTTGAAAAATTTACTATAGAAAAGGCAATCCCTGGCGTATTTAAAATTTGCGACAGTAATAAATTATTTTTTTGCAAAATTTACTATATAAAAAGCAATCCCTGGCGTATTTAAAATTTGCGACAGTAAAAAATTAATATTTGAAAAATTTACTATAGAAAAGGCAATCCCTGGAGTAATTAAAATTTGCGACAGCAAAAAATTAATTTTTGAAAAATTTACTATAGAAAAGACAATCCCCGGCGTATTTAAAATTTGCGACAGTAAACAATTATTTTTTGCAAAATTTACTATAGAAAAGGCATTCCCTGGCGTATTTAAAATTTGCGACAGTTAAAAATTATTCTTTGCAAAATTTACTGTAGAAAAGGCAATCCCTGGCGTATTTAAAATTTGCGACAGTAAAAAATTATTTTTTGCAAAATTTACTATAGAAAAAGCAACCCCTGGCGTATTTAAAATTTGCGACACTAAAAAATCGATTTTTGAAAAATTTACTATAGAAATGGCAATCCCTGGCGTATTTAAAATTTGCGACAGTAAAAAAATATTTTTTGAATAATTTACTATAGAAAAGGCAATCCCTGGAGCAATTAAAATTTGCGACAGTAATAAATTAATTTTTGAATAATTTACTATAGAAAAGGTAATCCCTGTCGTATTTAAAATTTGCGACAGTAAAAAATTATTTTTTGAATAATTTACTATAGAAAAGGCAATACCTGGCCTATTTAAAATTTGCGACGGTAAAAAATTAATTATTGAAAAATTTACTATAGAAAAGGCAATCCTTGGCGTAATTAAAATTTGCGACAGCAAAAAATTATTTTTTGAAATATTTACTATATAAAAGGCAATCCCTGGCGCAATTAAAATTTGTGACAGTAAAAAATTATTTTTTGAAAAATTTACTATAGAAAAGGCAATCCCTGGCGAATCTAAAATTTGCGACAGTAAAAAATTAATTTTTGAAAAATTTACTATAGAAAAGGCAATCCCTGGTGTATTTAAAATTTGCGACAGTAATAAATTATTTTTTTGCAAAATTTACTATAGAAAAAGCAATCCCTGGCGTATCTAAAATTTGCGACAGAAAAAAATTAATATTTGAAAAATTTACTATAGAAAAGGCAATCCCTGGAGTAATTAAAATTTGCGACAGCAAAAAATTAATTTTTGAAAAATTTACTATAGAAAAGACAATCCCCGGCGTATTTAAAATTTGCGACAGTAAAAAATTATTTTTTGCAAAATTTACTATAGAATAGGAAATCCCTGGCGTATTTAAAATTTGCGACAGTAAAAAATTATTTTTTGAATAATTTACTATAGAAAAGGCAATACCTGGCGTATTTAAAATTTAGGACAGTAAAAAATTAATTTTTGAAAAATTTACTATAGAAAAGGCAATCCTTGGTGATTTTAAAATTTGCGACAATAAAAAATTAATTTTTGTAAAATTTACTATAGAAAAGGCAATCCCTGGCGCAATTAAAATTTGCGACAGTAAAAAATAATTTTTTGCAAAATTTACTATAGGAAAGGCAATCCCTGGCGTATTTAAAATTTGCGACAGTAAAAAATTATTTTTTGAATAATTTACTAGAGAAAAGGCACTCACTGGCTTATTTAAAATTTGCGACATTAAAAAATTATTTTTTTCAAAATTTACTGTAGAAAAGGCAATCCCTGGCGTATTTAAAATTTGCTACAGTAAAAAATTTTTTTTTGAATAATTTACTATATAAAAGGCAATCACGGGCGTATTTCAAATTTGCGACAGTAAAAAATTATTTTTTGAATAATTTGCTATAAAAAACGCAATCCATGGCGTATTTAAAATTTGCGACAGTAAAAAAATAATTTTTGAAAAATTTACTATAGAAAAGGCAAACCCTGGCGGAATTAAAATTTTCCACAGTATAAAATTAATTTTTGAAAAATTTACTGTAGAAAAGGCAATCCCTGGCGTATTTAAAATTTGCGACAGTGTAAAATTATTTTTTGAAAAATTTACTATAGAAAAGGCAATCCCTGGCGTATTTAAGATTTTCGAAAGCAAAAAATTATTTTTTTAATAATTCACTATAGAAAAGGCAATCCCTGGCGTAATTAAAATTTGCGACAGTAAAAAATTAATTTTTGAAAAATTTACTATAGAAAAGGCAATCCCTGGCGTAATTAAAATTTGCCACTGTAAAAAATTAATTTTTGAAAACTTTACTATAGAAAAGGCAACCCTGGCGCAATTAAAATTTGCGACAGTAAAAAATTATTTTTTGAATAATTTACTATAGAAAAGGCAAACCCTGGCGTAATTAAAATTTGCGACAGTAAAAAATTATTTTTTGCAAAATTTACTATAGAAAAGGCAATCCCTGGCGTATTTAAAATTTGCGACAGTATAAAATTAATTTTTGAAAAATTTACTATAGAAAAGGCAATCGCTGGCGTAATTAAAATTTGCGACAGTAAAAAAATATTTTTTGAAAAATTTACTATATAAAAGGCAATCCCTGGCACAATTAAAATTTGCTACAATAAAAAATTAATTTTTGCAAAATTTACTATAGAAAAGGCAATCCCTGGCGTATTTAAAATTTGCGACAGTAAAAAATTATTTTTTGAATAATTTACTATAGAAAAGGCAAACCCTGGCGTATTTAAAATTTGCGACAGTAAAAAATTAATTTTTGAAAAATTTACTATAGAAAAGGCAATTCCTGGCGTATTTTAAATTTGCGACAGTAGAAAATTAATTTTTGAAAAATTTACTATAGAAAAGGCAATCCCTGGCGTAATTAAAATTTGCGACGGCAAAAAATTATTTTTTGAAAATCCCTGGCGTATTCAAAATTTGCGACAGTAAAAAATTATTTTTGGAAAAATTTACTATAGAAAAGGCAATCACCGGCATATTTAAAATTAGCGACAGTAATAAACTATTTTTTGAATAATTTACTATAGAATAGGCAATCCCTGGCGTAATTAAAATTTGCGACAGCAAAAAATTAATTTTTGAAAATCCCTGGCGTAATTAAAATTTGCGACAGCAAAAAATTAATTTTTTGTAAATCCCTGCCGTATTTAAAAATTTGCGACAGTAAAAAATTATTTTTGGAAAAATTTACTATAGAAAAGGCAATCCCCGGCGTATTTAAAATTTGCGACAGTAATAAATTATTTTTTGAATAATTTACTATAGAAAAAGCTATCCTTGGCGTATTTAAAATTTCCGACAGTAAAAAACTAATTTTTGAAAAATTTACTATAGAACAGGCAATCCCTGGCGCAAATAAAATTTGCGACAGTAAAAAATTAATTTTTGAAAAATTTACTATAGAAAAGGTTATCCCTGGCGTATTTAAAATTTGCGACAGTATAAAATTATTTTTTGAAAAATTTACTATAGAAAAGGCAATCCCTGGCGTAATTAAAATTTGCGACAGCAAAAAAATTAATTTTTGAAAATCCCTGGCGTATTTAAAATTTGCGACAGTAAAAAATTATTTTTGGAAAAATTTACTATAGAAAAGGCAATCCCCGGCGTATTTAAAATTTGCGACAGTAATAAATTATTTTTTGAATAATTTACTATAGAAAAGGCAATCCCTGGCGTAATTAATATTTGCGACAGTAAAAAATTATTTTTTGCAAAATTTACTATAGAAAAGTCAATCCCTGGCGTATATAAAATTTGCGACAGTATAAAATTAATTTTTGAAAAATTTACTATAGAAAAGGCAATCGCTGGCGTATTTAAAATTTGCGACAGTAAAAAATTATTTTTTGAAAAATTTACTATAGAAAAGGCAATCCCTGGCGTATTTAAAATTTGCGACAGTAAAAAATTAATTTTTGAAAAATTTACTATAGAAAAGGCAATCCCTGACGTAATTTAAATTTGCGACAGCAAAAAATTATTTTTTGAAAAATTTACTATAGAAAAGGCAATCCCTGGCGCAATTAAAATTTGCGATAATAAATAATTATTTTCTGAAAAATTTACTATAGAAAAGGCAATCCCTGGCGAATTTAAAATTTCCGACAGTAAAAAATTAATTTTTGAAAAATTTACTATAGAAAAGGCAACCCTTGGCGTATTTAAAATTTGCGACAGTAAAAAATTATTTTTTGCAAAATTTACTATAGAAAAAGCAATCACGGGCGTATTTAAAATATGCGACAGTAAAAAATTATTTTTTGAATCATTTACTATAGGAAAGGCAATCCCTGGCGCAATTAAAATTTGCGACAGTATAAAATTAATTTTTGAAAAATTTACTATAGAAAAGGCAATCCCTGGCGTATTTAAAATTTGCGACAGTATAAAATTATTTTTTGAAAAATTTACAATAAAAAAGGCAATCCCTGGCGTATTTAAGATTTGCGACAGCAAAAAATTATTTTTTTAATAATTTACTATAGAAAAGGCAATCCCTGGCGTAATTAAAATTTGCGACAGTAAAAAATTAATTTTTGAAAAATTTACTATAGAAAAGGCAATCCCTGGCGTAATTAAAATTTGCGACAGTAAAAAATCAATTTTTGAAAAATTTGGTATAGAAAAGGCAACCCTGGCGCAATTAAAATTTGCGACAGTAAAAAATTATTTTTTGAATAATTTACTATAGAAAAGGTAAACCCTGGCGTAATTAAAATTTGCGACGGTAAAAAATTATTTTTTGCAAAATTTACTATATAAAAGGCAATCCCTGGCGTATTTAAAATTTGCGACAGTATAAAATTAATTTTTGAAAAATTTACTATAGAAAAAGCAATCCCTGGCGTATTTAAAATTTGCGACAGTAGAAAATTATTTTCTGAAAAATTTACTATAGAAAAGGCAATCCCTGGCGAATTTAAAATTTCCGACAGTAAAAAATTAATTTTTGAAAAATTTACTATAGAAAAGGCAACCCCTGGCGTATTTAAAATTTGCGACAGTAAAAAATTATTTTTTTTCAAAATTTACTATAGAAAAAGCAATCACGGGCGTATTTAAAATATGCGACAGTAAAAAATTATTTTTTGAATAATTTAGTATAGAAAAGGCAATCCCTGGCGTATTTAAAATTTGCGACAGTAAAAAATTATTTTTCGCAAAATTTACTATAAAAGTCAATCACTGGCGTATTTAAAATTTGCGACAGTAAAAAATTATTTTTTGAATAATTTACTATAGAAAAGGCAATCACGGGCGTATTTAAAATTTGCGACAGTAGAAAATTATTTTTTCAATAATTTACTATAGAAAAGGCAATCTCTGGCGTATTTAAAATTTGCGACAGTAAAAAATTATTTTTTGAAAAATTTACTATATAAAATGCAATCCCTGGCGCAATTAAAATTTGTGACAGTAAAAAACTAATTTTTGCAAAATTTACTATAGAAAAGGCAATCCCTGGCGTATATAAAATTTGCGACAGTAAATAATTATTTTTTGAATAATTTACTATAGAAAAGGCAATCCCTGACGTAATTAAAATTTGCGACAGCAAAAAATTATTTTTTGAAAAATTTACTATAGAAAAGGCAATCCCTGGCGCAATTAAAATTTGCGACAATAAAAAATTATTTTCTGAAAAATTTACTATAGAAAAGGCAATCCCTGGCGATTTTAAAATTTCCGACAGTAAAAAATTAATTTTTGAAAAATTTACTATAGAAAAGGCAATCCCTGGCGAATTTAAAATTTGCGACAATAATAAATTAATTTTTGAAAAATTTACTATAGAAAAGGCAATCCGTGGCGCAATTAAAATTTGCGACAGTATAAAATTAATTTTTGAAAAATTTACTATAGAAAAGGCAATCCCTGGCGTATTTAAAATTTGCGACAGTATAAAATTATTTTTTGAAAAATTTACTATAGAAAAGGCAATCCCTGGCGTAATTAAAATTTGCGACAGTAAAAAATTAATTTTTGCAAAATTTACTATAGAAAAAGCAACCCTGGCGCAATTAAAATTTGCGACTGTAAAAAATGATTTTTTGAATAACTTACTATAGAAAAGTCAATCCCTTTCGTAATTAAAATTTGCGACAGTAAAAAATTATTTTTTGCAAAATTTACTATAGAAAAGGCAATCCCTGGCGTATTTAAAATTTGCGACAGTATAAAATTAATTTTTGAAAAATTTACTATAGGCAATCGCTGGGGTAATTAAAATTTGCGACAGTAAAAAATTATTTTTTGAAAAATTTACTACAGAAAAGGCAGCCTCTGGCGTATTTAAAATTTGCGACAGTAAAAAATTATTTTTTGCAAAATTTACTATAGAAAAAGCAATCACGGTCGTATTTAAAATATGCGTCAGTAAAAAATTATTTTTTGAATAATTTACTATAGAAAAGGCAATCCCTGGCGTATTTAAAATTTGCGACAGTAAAAAATTATTTTTTGCAAAATTTACTATAGAAAGGGCAATCCCTGGCGTATTTAAAATTTGCGACAGTAAAAAATTATTTTTTGAATAATTTACTATAGAAAAGGCAATCACGGGCGTATTTAAAATTTGCGACAGTAAAAAATTATTTTTTGAATAATTTACTATAGAAAAGGCAATCTCTGGCGTATTTAAAATTTGCGATAGTAAAAAATTAATTTTTGAAAAATTTACTATAGAAAAGGCAATCCTTGGCTAATTTAAAATTTGCGACAATAATAAATTAATTTTTGAAAAATTTACTATAGAAAAGGCAATCCCTGGCGCAATTAAAATTTGCGACAGTATAAAATTAATTTTTGAAAAATTTACTATAGAAAAGGCAATCCCTGGCGTATTTAAAATCTGCGACAGTATAAAATTATTTTTTGAAAAATTTACTGTAGAAAAGGCAATCCCTGGCGTATTTAAGATTTGCGACAGCAAAAAATTATTTTTTGAATAATTTACTATAGAAAAGGTAATGCCTGGCGTATTTAAAATTTGCGACAGTAAAAAATTATTTTTTGAATAATTTACTATAGAAATGGCAATACCTGGCCTATTTAAAATTTGCGACAGTATAAAATTATTTTTTGAAAAATTTACGATAGAAAAGGCAATCCCTGGCGTAATTAAAATTTACGACAGCAAAAAATTAATTTTTGAAAATCCCTGGCGTATTTAAAATTTGCGACAGTAAAAAATTATTTTTTGCAAAATTTACTATAGAAAAAGCAATCCCTGGCGTATTTAAAATTTGCGACATTAAAAAATTACTTTTTGAAAAATTTACTATAGAAAAGGTAATCCCTGGCGTATTTAAAATTTGCGACAGTAAAAAATTATTTTTTGGATAATTTACTATATAAAAGGCAATACCTGGCCTATTTAAAATTTGCGACAGTAAAAAAATATTTTTTGAATAATTTACTATAGGAAAGGCAATCCCTGGCGCAATTAAAATTTGCGACAGTATAAAATTAATTTTTGAAAAATTTACTATAGAAAAGGCAATCCCTGGCGTATTTAAGATTTGCGACAGCAAAAAATTATTTTTTGAATAATTTACTATAGAAAAGGCAATCCCTGGCGTAATTAAAATTTGCGACAGTAAAAAATTAATTTTTGAAAAATTTACTATAGAAAAGGCAATCCCTGGCGTAATTAAAATTTGCGACAGTAAAAAATTAATTTTTGAAAAATTTGCTATAGAAAAGGCAACCCTAGAGCAATTAAAATTTGTGACAGTAAAAAATTATTTTTTGAATAATTTACTATAGAAAAGGTAAACCCTGGCGTAATTAAAATTTGCGACAGTAAAAAATTATTTTTTGGAAAATTTGCTATAGAAAAGGCAATCCCTGGCGTATTTAAAATTTGCGACAGTATAAAATTAATTTTTGAAATATTTACTATAGAAAAAGCAATCCCTGGCGTATTTAAAATTTGCGACAGTAAAAAATTATTTTCTGAAAAATTTACTATAGAAAAGGCAATCCCTGGCGAATTTAAAATTTCCGACAGTAAAAAATTAATTTTTGAAAAATTTACTATAGAAAAGGCAACCCCTGGCGTATTTAAAATTTGCGACAGTAAAAAATAATTTTTTGCAAAATTTACTATAGAAAAAGCAATCACGGGCGTATTTAAAATTTGCGACAGTAAAAAATTATTTTTTGCAAAATTTACTATAAAAGTCAATACCTGGCGTATTTAAAATTTGCGACAGTAAAAAATTATTTTTTGCAAAATTTACTATAAAAGTCAATCCCTGGCGTATTTAAAATTTGCGACAGTAAAAAATTATTTTTTGCAAAATTTACTATAGAAAAGGCAATCCCTGCCGAATTTAAAATTTGCGACAGTAAAAATTTAATTTTTGAAAAATTTACTAGAGAAAAGACAATCCCTGGCGCAATTAAAATTTGCGACAGTAAAAAATTATTTTTTGCAATATTTACTATAGAAAAGGCAATCCCTGGCGTATTTAAAATTTGGGACAGTAAAAACGTATTTTTTGAAAAATTTACTATAGAAAAGGTAATCCCTGGCGTATTTAAAATTTGCGACAGTAAAAAATTATTTTTTGAATAATTTACTATAGAAAAGGCAATACCTAGCCTATTTAAAATTTGCGACAGTATAAAATTATTTTTTGAAAAATTTACTATAGAAAAGGCAATCCCTGGCGTAATTAAAATTTGCGACAGCAAAAAATTAATTTTTGAAAATCCCTGGCGTATTTAACATTTGCGACAGTAAAAAATTATTGTTTGCAAAATTTACTATAGAAAAAGCAATCCCTGGCTTATTTAAAATTTGCGACAGTAAAAAATTAATTTTTGAAAAATTTACTATAGAAAAGGTAATCCCTGGCGTATTTAAATTTGCGACAGTAAAAAATTATTTTTTGAATAATTTACTATAGAAAAGGCAATACCTGGCCTATTTAAAATTTGCGACAGTATAAAATTATTTTTTGAAAAATTTACTATAGAAAAGGCAATCAATGGCGTAATTAAAATTTGCGACAGCAAAAAATTAATTTTTGAAAATCCCTAGCGTATTTAAAATTTGCGACAGTAAAAAATTATTTTTTGAAAAATTTACTATAGAAAAGGCAATCCCCGGCGTATTTAAAATTTGCGACAGTAAAAAAATATTTTTTGAATAATTTACTATAGAAAAGGCAATCCCTGGCGTAATTAATATTTGCGACAGTAAAAAATTATTTTTTGCAAAATTTACTATAGAAAAGTTAATCCCTGGCGTATATAAAATCTGCGACAGTATAAAATTAATTTTTGAAAAATTTACTTTAGAAAAGGCAATCGCTGGCGTAATTAAAATTTGCGACAGTAAAAAATTATTTTTTGAAAATTTTACTATAGAAAAGGCAATCCCTGGCGTATTTAAAATTTGCGACAGTAAAAAATTAATTTTTGAAAAATTTACTATAGAAAAGGCAATCCCTGACGTAATTCAAATTTGCGACAGCACAAAATTATTTTTTGAAATATTTACTATTGAAAAGGCAATCCCTGGCGCAATTAAAATTTGCGACAATAAAAAATTATTTTCTGAAAAATTTACTATAGAAAAGGCAATCCCTGGCGAATTTAAAATTTCCGACAGTAAAAAATTAATTTTTGAAAAATTTACTATAGAAAAGGCAACCCCTGGCGTATTTAAAATTTGCGACAGTAAAAAATTATTTTTTGCAAAATGTACTAT
Organism: Dioctria linearis; assembly: GCA_963930735.1. NCBI lineage: Eukaryota > Metazoa > Arthropoda > Insecta > Diptera > Asilidae > Dioctria > Dioctria linearis. The sequence continues at coordinate 45,964,190 of OZ005743.1, read as the reverse complement.
AGAAAAAGCAATCACGGGCGTATTTAAAATATGCGACAGTAAAAAATTATTTTTTCAATAATTTACTATAGAAACGGCAATCCCTGGCGTATTTAAAATTTCCGACAGTAAAAAATTAATTTTTGAAAAATTTACTATAGAAAAGGCAATCCCTGGCGTATTTAAAATTTGCGACAGTAAAAAATTATTTTTTGCAAAATTTACTATAGAAAATGCAATCACGGGCGTATTTAAAATATGCGACAGTAAAAAATTATTTTTTTGAATCATTTACTATAGGAAAGGCAATCCCTGGCGCAATTAAAATTTGCGACAGTATAAAATTAATTTTTGAAAAATTTACTATAGAAAAGGCAATCCCTGGCGTATTTAAAATTTGCGACAGTTTAAAATTATTTTTTGAAAAATTTACAATAAAAAAGGCAATCCCTGGCGTATTTAAGATTTGCGACAGCAAAAAATTATTTTTTGCAAAATTTACTATAAAAGGCCATCTCTGGCGTATTTAAAATTTGCGACAGTAAAAAGTTATTTGTTGAATAATTTACTATAGAAAAGGCAATCACGGGCGTATTTAAAATTTGGACAGTAAAAAATTATTTTTTCAATAATTTACTATTGAAAAGGCAATCTCTGGCGTATTTAAAATTTGCGACAGTAAAAAACCATTTTTTGAAAAATTTACTATATAAAAGGCAATCCCTGGCGCAATTAAAAATTGCGACAGTAAAAGAATAATTTTTGCAAAATTTACTATAGAAAAGGCAATCCCTGGCGTATTTAAAATTTGCGACAGTAAATAATTATTTTTTGAATAATTTACTATAGAAAAGGCAAACCCTGGCGTATTTAAAATTTGCGACAGTAAAAAATTAATTTTTTAAAAATTTAATATAGAAAAGGCAATCCCTGGCGTAATTAAAATTTGCAACAGTAAAAAATTAATTTTTGAAAAATTTACTATAGAAAAGGCAATCCCTGGCGAAATTAAAATTTGCGACAGTAAAAAATTATTTTTTGCAAAATTTACTATAGAAAAGGCAATCCCTGGCGTATTGAAAATTTGCGACAGTATAAAATTAATTTTTGAAAAATTTACTATAGAAAAGGCAATCTCTGGCGAATTTAAAATTTGCGACAGTAAAAAATTAATTTTTGAAAAATTTACTATAGAAAAGCAACCCTGGCATTAAAATTTACGACTGTAAAAAATTATTTTTTGAACAATTTATTATAGAAAAGTCAATCCCTGGCGTAATTAAAATTTGCGCAGTAAAAAATTATTTTTTGCAAAATTTACTATAGAAAGGCAATCCCTGGCGTATTTAAAATTTGCGACAGTATAAAATTGTTTTTTGCAAAATTTACTATAGAAAAGGCAACTCCTGGCGTATTTAAAATTTGCGACAGTAAAAAATTATTTTTTGCAAAATTTACTATAGAAATAGCAATCACGGGCGTATTTAAAATTTGCGACAGTAAAAAATTAATTTTTTAAAAATTTAATATAGAAAAGGCAATCCCTGGCGTAATTAAAATTTGCGACAGTAAAAAGTTATTTGTTGAATAATTTACTATAGAAAAGGCAATCACGGGCGTATTTAAAATTTGGACAGTAAAAAATTATTTTTTCAATAATTTACTATTGAAAAGGCAATCCCTGGCGTATTTAAAATTTGCGACAGTAAAAAATTATTTTTTGAAAAATTTACTATATAAAAGGCAATCCCTGGCGCAATGAAAATTTGCGACAGTAAAAAATTAATTTTTGCAAAATTTACTATAGAAAAGGCAATCCCTGGCGTATTTAAAATTTGCGACAGAAAAAAAATTACTTTTTGCAAAATTTACTATAGAAAAAGCAATCTCTGGCGAATTTAAAATTTCCGACAGTAAAAAATTAATTTTTGAAAAATTTACTATAGAAAAGGCAACCCCTGGCGTATTTAAAATTTGCGACAGTAAAAAATTATTTTTTGGAAAATTTACTATAGAAAAAGCAATCACGGGTGTATTTAAAATATGCGACAGCAAAAAATTATTTTTTGAATAATTTACTATAGAAAAGGCAATCCGTGGCGTATTTAAAATTTGCGAAAGTAAAAAATTATTTTTTGCAAAATTTACTATAGAAAAGGCAATCTCTGGCGTATTTAAAATTTGCGACAGTAAAAAATTATTTTTTGCAAAATTTACTATAGAAAATGCAATCACGGGCGTATTTAAAATATGCGACAGTAAAAAATTATTTTTTGAATCATTTACTATAGGAAAGGCAATCCCTGGCGCAATTAAAATTTGCGACAGTATAAAATTAATTTTTGAAAAATTTACTATAGAAAAGGCAATCCCTGGCGTATTTAAAATTTGCGACAGTATAAAATTATTTTTTGAAAAATTTACAATAAAAAAGGCAATCCCTGGCGTATTTAAGATTTGCGACAGCAAAAAATTTTTTGCAAAATTTACTATAAAAGGCCATCTCTGGCGTATTTAAAATTTGCGACAGTAAAAAATTATTTGTTGAATAATTTACTATAGAAAAGGCAATCACGGGCGTATTTAAAATTTGCGACAGTAAAAAATTATTTTTTCAATAATTTACTATTGAAAAGGCAATCTCTGGCGTATTTAAAATTTGCGACAGTAAAAAACTATTTTTTGAAAAATTTACTATATAAAAGGCAATCCCTGGCGCAATTAAAAATTGCGACAGTAAAAGAATAATTTTTGCAAAATTTACTATAGAAAAGGCAATCCCTGGCGTATTTAAAATTTGCGACAGTAAATAATTATTTTTTGAATAATTTACTATAGAAAAGGCAAACCCTGGCGTATTTAAAATTTGCGACAGTAAAAAATTAATTTTTTAAAAATTTAATATAGAAAAGGCAATCCCTGGCGTAATTAAAATTTGCGACAGTAAAAAATTAATTTTTGAAAAATTTACTATAGAAAAGGCAATCCCTGGCGAAATTAAAATTTGCGACAGTAAAAAATTATTTTTTGCAAAATTTACTATAGAAAAGGCAATCCCTGGCGTATTGAAAATTTGCGACAGTATAAAATTAATTTTTGAAAAATTTACTATAGAAAAGGCAATCTCTGGCGAATTTAAAATTTGCGACAGTAAAAAATTAATTTTTGAAAAATTTACTATAGAAAAGCAACCCTGGCATTAAAATTTACGACTGTAAAAAATTATTTTTTGAACAATTTATTATAGAAAAGTCAATCCCTGGCGTAATTAAAATTTGCGCAGTAAAAAATTATTTTTTGCAAAATTTACTATAGAAAGGCAATCCCTGGCGTATTTAAAATTTGCGACAGTATAAAATTGTTTTTTGCAAAATTTACTATAGAAAAGGCAACTCCTGGCGTATTTAAAATTTGCGACAGTAAAAAATTATTTTTTGCAAAATTTACTATAGAAATAGCAATCACGGGCGTATTTAAAATATGCGACAGTAAAAAATTATTTTTTGAATAATTTACTATAGAAAAGGCAATCCCTGGCGTATTTAAAATGTGCGACAGTAAAAAATTATTTTTTGCAAAATTTACTATAGAAAAGGCAATCCCTGGCGTATTTAAAATTTGCGACAGTAAAAAATTATTTTTTGAAAAATTTACTATATAAAAGGCAATCCCTGGCGCAATTAAAATTTGCGACAGTAAAAAATTAATTTTTGCAAAATTTACTATAGAAAAGGCAATCCCTGGCGTATTTAAAATTTGCGACAGAAAAAAAATTACTTTTTGCAAAATTTACTATAGAAAAAGCAATCTCTGGCGAATTTAAAATTTCCGACAGTAAAAAATTAATTTTTGAAAAATTTACTATAGAAAAGGCAACCCCTGGCGTATTTAAAATTTGCGACAGTAAAAAATTATTTTTTGGAAAATTTACTATAGAAAAAGCAATCACGGGTGTATTTAAAATATGCGACAGCAAAAAATTATTTTTTGAATAATTTACTATAGAAAAGGCAATCCGTGGCGTATTTAAAATTTGCGAAAGTAAAAAATTATTTTTTGCAAAATTTACTATAGAAAAGGCAATCTCTGGCGTATTTAAAATTTGCGACAGTAAAAAATTATTTTTTGAATAATTTACTATAGAAAAGGCAATCACGGGCGTATTTAAAATTTGCGACAGTAAAAAATTATTTTTTGTATAATTTACTATAGAAAAGGCAATCTCTGGCGTATTTAAAATTTGCGACAGTAAAAAATTAATTTTTGAAAAATTTACTATAGAAAAGGCAATCCCTGGCGAATTTAAAATTTGCGACAATAATAAATTAATTTTAGAAAAATTTACTATAGAAAGGTAGTCCCTGGCGCAATTAAAATTTGCGACAGTATAAAATTAATTTTTGAAAAATTTACTATAAAAAAGGCAATCCCTGGCGTATTTAATTCTGCGACAGTATAAAATTATTTTTTGAAAAATTTACTATAGAAAAGGCAATCCCTGGCGTATTTAAGATTTGCGACAGCAAAAAATTATTTTTTGAATAATTTACTATAGAAAAGGCAATCGCTGGCGTAATTAAAATTTGCGACAGTAAAAAATTATTTTTTGAAAAATTTACTATAGAAAAGGCAATCCCTGGCGTATTTAAAATTTGCGACAGTAAAAAATTAATTTTTGAAAAATTTACTATAGAAAAGGCAATCCCTGACCTAATTCAAATTTGCGACAGCAAAAAATTATTTTTTGAAAAATTTACTATAGAAAAGGCAATCCCTGGCGCAATTAAAATTTGCGACAATAAAAAATTATTTTCTGAAAAATTTACTATAGAAAAGGAAATCCCTGGAGAATTTAAAATTTCCGACAGTAAACAATTAATTTTTGAAAAATTTACTATAGAAAAGGCAACCCCTGGCGTATTTAAAATTTGCGACAATAAAAAATTATTTTTTGCAAAATTTACTATAGAAAAAGCAATCACGGGCGTATTTAAAATATGCGACAGTAAAAAATTATTTTTTCAATAATTTACTATAGAAAAGGCAATACCTGGCGAATTTAAAATTTCCGACAGTCAAAAATTAATTTTTGAAAAATTTACTATAGAAAAGGCAATCCCTGGCGTATTTAAAATTTGCGACAGTAAAAAATTATTTTTTGCTAAATTTACTATAGAAAAAGCAATAACGGGCGTATTTAAAATATGCGACAGTAAAAACTTATTTTTTGAATCATTTACTATAGGAAAGGCAATCCCTGGCGCAATTAAAATTTGCGACAGTATAAAATTAATTTTTGAAAAATTTGCTATAGAAAAGGCAATCCCTGGCGTATTTAAAATTTGCGACATTATAAAATTATTTTTTGAAAAATTTACAATAAAAAAGGCAATCCCTGGCGTATTTAAGATTTGCGACAGCAAAAAATTATTTTTTGAATAATTTACTATAGAAAAGGCAATCCCTGGCGTAATTAAAATTTGCGACAGTAAAAAATTAATTTTTGAAAAATTTACTATAGAAAAGGCAATCCCTGGCGTAATTAAAATTAGCGACAGTAAAAAATTAATTTTTGAAAAATTTGCTATAGAAAAGGCAATCTTGGCGCAATTAAAATTTGCGACAGAAAAAAAATTTTTTTTGAATAATTTACTATAGAAAAGGTAAACCCTGGCGTAATTAAAATTTGCGACAGTAAAAAATTATTTTTTGCAAAATTTACTATAGAAAAAGCAATCACGGGCGTATTTAAAATTTGCGACAGTAAAAAATTATTTTTTGCAAAATTTACTATAAAAGTCAATCCCTGGCGTATTTAAAATTTGCGACAGTAAAAAATTATTTTTTGCAAAATTTACTATAAAAGTCAATCCCTGGCGTATTTAAAATTTGCGACAGTAAAAAATTATTTTTTGCAAAATTTACTATAGAAAAGGCAATCCCTGCCGAATTTAAAATTTGCGACAGTAAAAATTTAATTTTTGAAAAATTTACTAGAGAAAAGACAATTACTGGCGCAATTAAAATTTGCGACAGTAAAAAATTATTTTTTGCAAAATTTACTATAGAAAAAGCAATCCCTGGCGTATTTAAAATTTGCGACAGTAAAAAATTAATTTTTGAAAAATTTACTATAGAAATGGTAATCCCTGGCGTATTTAAAATTTGCGACAGTAAAAAATTATTTTTTGAATAATTTACTATAGAAGAGGCAATACCTGGCCTATTTAAAATTTGCGAGAGTATAAAATTATTTTTTGAAAAATTTACTATAGAAAAGGCAATCCCTGGCGCAATTAAAATTTGCGACAGCAAAAAATTAATTTTTGAAAATCCCTGGCGTATTTAAAATTTGCGACAGTAAAAAATTATTGTTTGCAATATTTACTATAGAAAAAGCAATCCCTGGCGTATTTAAAATTTGCGACAATAAAAAATTAATTTTTGAAAAATTTACTATAGAAAAGGTAATCCCTGGCGTATTTAAAATTTGCGACAGTAAAAAATTATTTTTTGAATAATTTACTATAGAAAAGGCAATACCTGGCCTATTTAAAATTTGCGACAGTATAAAATTATTTTTTGAAAAATTTACTAGAGAAAAGGCAATCCCTGGCGTAATTAAAATTTGCGACAGTAAAAAATTAATTTTTGAAAATCCCTGGCGTATTTAAAATTTGCGACAGTAAAAAATTATTGTTTGCAAAATTTACTATAGAAAAAGCAATCCCTGGCGTATTTAAAATTTGCGACAGTAAAAAATTAATTTTTGAAAAATTTACTATGGAAAAGGTAATCCCTGGCGTATTTAAAATTTGCGACAGTAAAAAATTATTTTTTGAATAATTTACTATAGAAAAGGCAATACCTGGCCTATTTAAAATTTGCGACAGTATAAAATTATTTTTTGAAAAACTTACTATAGAAAAGGCAATCCCTGGCCTATTTAAGATTTGCGACAGCAAAAAATTATTTTTTGAATAATTTACTATAGAAAAGGCAATCCCTGGCGTAATTAAAATTTGCGACAGTAAAAAATTAATTTTTGAAAAATTTACTATAGAAAAGGCAATCCCTGGCGTAATTAAAATTTGCGACAGTAAAAAATAAAATTTTGAAGAATTTGCTATAGAAAAGGCAATGCTGGCGCAATTAAAATTTGCGACAGTAAAAAATTATTTCTTGAATAATTTACTATAGAAAAGGCAACCCTTGGCGTATTTAAAATTTGCGACAGTAAAAAATTATTTTTTGCAAAATTTACTATAGAAAAAGCAATCACGGGCGTATTTAAAATTTGCGACAAAAAAAAATTATTTTTTGCAAAATTTACTATAAAAGTCAATCCCTGGCGTATTTGAAATTTGCGACAGTAAAAAATTATTTTTTGCAAAATTTACTATAAAAGTCAATCCCTGGCGTATTTAAAATTTGCGACAGTAAAAAATTATTTTTTGCAAAATTTACTATAGAAAAGGCAATCCCTGCCGAATTTAAAATTTGCGACAGTAAAAATTTAATTTTTGAAAAATTTACTAGAGAAAAGACAATCCTTGGCGCAATTAAAATTTGCGACAGTAAAAAATTATTTTTTGCAAAATTTACTATAGAAAAAGCAATCCCTGGCGTATTTAAAATTTGCGACAGTAAAAAATTAATTTTTGAAAAATTTACTATAGAAAAGGTAATCCCTGGCGTATTTAAAATTTGCGACAGTAAAAAATTATTTTTTGAATAATTTACTATAGAAAAGGCAATACCTGGCCTATTTAAAATTTGCGAGAGTATAAAATTATTTTTTGAAAAATTTACTATAGAAAAGGCAATCCCTGGCGTAATTAAAATTTGCGAAAGCAAAAAATTAATTTTTGAAAATCCCTGGCGTATTTAAAATTTGCGACAGTAAAAAATTATTGTTTGCAATATTTACTATAGAAAAAGCAATCCCTGGCGTATTTAAAATTTGCGACAATAAAAAATTAATTTTTGAAAAATTTACTATAGAAAAGGTAATCCCTGGCGTATTTAAAATTTGCGACAGTAAAAAATTATTTTTTGAATAATTTACTATAGAAAAGGCAATACCTGGCCTATTTAAAATTTGCGAGAGTATAAAATTATTTTTTGAAAAATTTACTATAGAAAAGGCAATACCTGGCCTATTTAAAATTTGCGAGAGTATAAAATTATTTTTTGAAAAATTTACTATAGAAAAGGCAATCCCTGGCGTAATTAAAATTTGCGACAGCAAAAAATTAATTTTTGAAAATCCCTGGCGTATTTAAAATTTGCGACAGTAAAAAATTATTGTTTGCAATATTTACTATAGAAAAAGCAATCCCTGGCGTATTTAAAATTTGCGACAATAAAAAATTAATTTTTGAAAAATTTACTATAGAAAAGGTAATCCCTGGCGTATTTAAAATTTGCGACAGTAAAAAATTATTTTTTGAATAATTTACTATAGAAAAGGCAATACCTGGCCTATTTAAAATTTGCGAGAGTATAAAATTATTTTTTGAAAAATTTACTATAGAAAAGGCAATCCCTGGCGCAATTAAAATTTGCGACAGCAAAAAATTAATTTTTGAAAATCCCTGGCGTATTTAAAATTTGCGACAGTAAAAAATTATTGTTTGCAATATTTACTATAGAAAAAGCAATCCCTGGCGTATTTAAAATTTGCGACAATAAAAAATTAATTTTTGAAAAATTTACTATAGAAAAGGTAATCCCTGGCGTATTTAAAATTTGCGACAGTAAAAAATTATTTTTTGAATAATTTACTATAGAAAAGGCAATACCTGGCCTATTTAAAATTTGCGACAGTATAAAATTATTTTTTGAAAAATTTACTAGAGAAAAGGCAATCCCTGGCGTAATTAAAATTTGCGACAGCAAAAAATTAATTTTTGAAAATCCCTGGCGTATTTAAAATTTGCGACAGTAAAAAATTATTGTTTGCAAAATTTACTATAGAAAAAGCAATCCCTGGCGTATTTAAAATTTGCGACAGTAAAAAATTAATTTTTGAAAAATTTACTATGGAAAAGGTAATCCCTGGCGTATTTAAAATTTGCGACAGTAAAAAATTAATTTTTTGAATAATTTACTATAGAAAAGGCAATACCTGGCCTATTTAAAATTTGCGACAGTATAAAATTATTTTTTGAAAAACTTACTATAGAAAAGGCAATCCCTGGCCTATTTAAGATTTGCGACAGCAAAAAATTATTTTTTGAATAATTTACTATAGAAAAGGCAATCCCTGGCGTAATTAAAATTTGCGACAGTAAAAAATTAATTTTTGAAAAATTTACTATAGAAAAGGCAATCCCTGGCGTAATTAAAATTTGCGACAGTAAAAAATAAAATTTTGAAGAATTTGCTATAGAAAAGGCAATGCTGGCGCAATTAAAATTTGCGACAGTAAAAAATTATTTCTTGAATAATTTACTATAGAAAAGGCAACCCTTGGCGTATTTAAAATTTGCGACAGTAAAAAATTATTTTTTGCAAAATTTACTATAGAAAAAGCAATCACGGGCGTATTTAAAATTTGCGACAAAAAAAAATTATTTTTTGCAAAATTTACTATAAAAGTCAATCCCTGGCGTATTTGAAATTTGCGACAGTAAAAAATTATTTTTTGCAAAATTTACTATAAAAGTCAATCCCTGGCGTATTTAAAATTTGCGACAGTAAAAAATTATTTTTTGCAAAATTTACTATAGAAAAGGCAATCCTGCCGAATTTAAAATTTGCGACAGTAAAAATTTAATTTTTGAAAAATTTACTAGAGAAAAGACAATCCTTGGCGCAATTAAAATTTGCGACAGTAAAAAATTATTTTTTGCAAAATTTACTATAGAAAAAGCAATCCCTGGCGTATTTAAAATTTGCGACAGTAAAAAATTAATTTTTGAAAATTTACTATAGAAAAGGTAATCCCTGGCGTATTTAAAATTTGCGACAGTAAAAAATTATTTTTTGAATAATTTACTATAGAAAAGGCAATACCTGGCCTATTTAAAATTTGCGAGAGTATAAAATTATTTTTTGAAAAATTTACTATAGAAAAGGCAATCCCTGGCGTAATTAAAATTTGCGACAGCAAAAAATTAATTTTTGAAAATCCCTGGCGTATTTAAAATTTGCGACAGTAAAAAATTATTGTTTGCAATATTTACTATAGAAAAAGCAATCCCTGGCGTATTTAAAATTTGCGACAATAAAAAATTAATTTTGAAAAATTTACTATAGAAAAGGTAATCCCTGGCGTATTTAAAATTTGCGACAGTAAAAAATTATTTTTTGAATAATTTACTATAGAAAAGGCAATACCTGGCCTATTTAAAATTTGCGACAGTATAAAATTATTTTTTGAAAAATTTACTAGAGAAAAGGCAATCCCTGGCGTAATTAAAATTTGCGACAGCAAAAAATTAATTTTTGAAAATCCCTGGCGTATTTAAAATTTGCGACAGTAAAAAATTATTTTTTGAAAAATTTACTATAGAAAAGGCAATCCCCGGCGTATTTAAAATTTGCGACAGTAAAAAATTATTTTTTGAATAATTTACTATAGAAAAGGCAATCCCTGGCGTAATTAATATTTGCGACAGTAAAAAATTATTTTTTGCAAAATTTACTATAGAAAAGTCAATCCCTGGCGTATATAAAATTTGCGACAGTATAAAATTAATTTTAGAAAAATTTACTATAGAAAAGGCAATCGCTGGCGTATTTAAAATTTGCGACAGTAAAAAATTATTTTTTGAAAAATTTACTATAGAAAAGGCAATCCCTGGCGTAATTAAAATTTGCGACAGCAAAAAATTAATTTTTGAAAATCCCTGGCGTATTTAAAATTTGCGACAGTAAAAAATTATTGTTTGCAATATTTACTATAGAAAAAGCAATCCCTGGCGTATTTAAAATTTGCGACAGTAAAAAATTAATTTTTGAAAAATTTACTATAGAAAAGGTAATCCCTGGCGTATTTAAAATTTGCGACAGTAAAAAATTATTTTTTGCATAATTTACTATAGAAAAGGCAATACCTGGCCTATTTAAAATTTGCGACAGTATAAAATTATTTTTTGAAAAATTTACTAGAGAAAAGGCAATCCCTGGCGTAATTAAAATTTGCGACAGCAAAAAATTAATTTTTGAAAATCCCTGGCGTATTTAAAATTTGCGACAGTAAAAAATTATTTTTTGAAAAATTTACTATAGGAAAGGCAATCCCTGGCGCAATTAAAATTTGCGACAGTATAAAATTAATTTTTGAAAAATTTACTATAGAAAAGGCAATCCCTGGCGTATTTAAAATTTGCGACAGTATAAAATTATTTTTTGAAAAATTTACAATAAAAAAGGCAATCCCTGGCGTATTTAAGATTTGCGACAGCAAAAAATTATTTTTTGCAAAATTTACTATAAAAGGCCATCTCTGGCGTATTTAAAATTTGCGGCAGTAAAAAATTATTTTTTGAAAAATTTACTATATAAAAGGCAATACCTGGCGCAATTAAAATTTGCGACAGTAAAAAATTAATTTTTGCAAAATTTACTATAGAAAAGGCAATCCCTGGCGTATTTAAAATTTGCGACAGTAAATAATTATTTTTTGAATAATTTACTATAGAAAAGGCAAACCCTGGCGTATTTAAAATTTGCGACAGTAAAAAATTAATTTTTTAAAAATTTACAATAGAAAAGGCAATCCCTGGCGTAATTAAAATTTGTGACAGTAAAAAATTAATTTTTGAAAAATTTACTATAGAAAAAGCAAAGTGGCGCAATTAAAATTTGCGACTGTAAAAAATTATTTTTTGAATAATTTACTATAGAAAAGTCAATCCCTGGCGTAATTAAAATTTGCGACAGTAAAAAATTATTATTTGCAAAATTTACTATAGAAAAGGCAATCCCTGGCGTATTTAAAATTTGCGACAGTATAAAATTAATTTTTTGAAAAATTTACTATAGAAAAGGCATGGGGTGATTAAAATTTGCGACAGTAAAAAATTATTTTTTGAACAATTTACTATAGAAAAGTCAATCCCTGGCGTAATTAAAATTTGCGACAATAAAAAATTATTTTTGCAAAATTTAATATAGAAAAGGCAATCCCTGGCGTATCTAAAATTTGCGACAGTAAAAAATTATTTTTTGTATAATTTACTATAGAAAAGGCAATTACGGGCGTATTTAAAATTTGCGACAGTAAAAAATTATTTTTTGAATAATTTACTATAGAAAAGGCAATCCCTGGCGTATTTAAAATTTGCGACAGTAAAAAATTAATTTTTGAAAAATTTACTATAAAAAAGGCAATCCCTGGCGAATTTAAAATTTGCGACAATAATAAATTAACTTTTGAAAAATTTACTATAGAAAAGGCAATCCCTGGCGCAATTAAAATTTGCGACAGTATAAAATTAATTTTTGAAAAATTTACTATAGAAAAGCAATCCCTGGCGTATTTAAAATTTGCGATAGTATAAAATAATTTTTTGAAAAATTAACTATAGAAAAGGCAATCCCTGGCGTATTTAAGATTTGCGACAGCAAAAAATTATTTTTTGAATAATTTACTATAGAAAAGGCAATCCCTAGCGTAATGAAAATTTGCAACAGTAAAATTAATTTTTGAAAAATTTAGTATAGAAAATGCAAGCCCTGGCGTAATTAAAATTTGCGACAGTAAAAAATTAATTTTTGAAAAATTTACTATAGAAAAGGCAACCCTGGCGCAATTAAAATTTGCGAGAGTAAAAAATTATTTTTTGAATAATTTACTATAGAAAAGGCAATCCCTGGTGTAATTAAAATTTGAGACAGTAAAAAATTATTTTTTGCAAAATCTACTATAGAAAAGGCAATCCCTGGCGTATTTAAATTTTGCGATAGTATAAAATTAATTTTTGAAAAATTTACTATAGAAAAGGCAAACCCTGGCGTATTTAAAATTTGCGGCAGTAAAAAATTAATTTTTGAAAAATTTACTATAGGAAAGGCAATCCCTGGCGTATTTAAAATTTGCGACAGTAAAAAATTATTTTTTGAAAAATTTACTATTGAAAAAGCAATCCCTGGCGTAATTAAAATTTGCGACAGCAAAAAATTATTTCTTGAAAAATTTATTATAGAAAAGGCAATCCCTGGCGCAATTAAAATTTGCGACAATAAAAAATTATTTTCTGAAAAATTTACTATATAAAAGGCAATCCCTGGCGACTTTAAAATTTCCGACAGTAAAAAATTAATTTTTGAAAAATTTACTATAGAAAAGGCAGCCTCAAACAATCCGCTACACGGTATAGTAGCGTGAGATGCGAGTCAAAGTCTGGTGATAGAATTAATAAATCGTCCAGATAGACGAGAACGTTCTCACGAAGATCGAAAGGAATGACTTTATCAATGAGGCGGCACATCGTTTGTGGAGCGTTGCATAGGCCGAATGGCATCACCGTGTACTGATAGAGAGGATGACCAGGTACTGTAAAAGCGGTCTTCTCTCTGGAATCAGCGTCTTGTGGGATCTGCCAGAAGGCGTCTTTCAGGTCCAGGCTCGTAATGTAGATTGCCGGAGGAAGTCGACTCAGAAGTATGGCTATCTGCGGAAGCGGATAGGCATCCTTCTTCGTAACAGAGTTGACCTTCCTGGCGTCAAATCAAAGCCGGACCTTTCCAGGCTTCCTTACCGAAACACCTGGAGAGCTCCAAGGACTCTGGCTCTCCTCTATCACACCCAGCGATAGCATTCGCTCTAATTCGGCATCCATCAAACTTTGTACTGCCGGCGAAATCGGATAAAAACGCTGTTTTATCGGGGCGGCGTCATTCGTTTCAATCTTGTGAGTGACCAACGATGTTTTCCCAAGGCCTAAAGAGGCGAAAGAGTTAAAAAACTGTTTTGTGGCTTCTCAGCGTTGTTGATCTATACTAGAAAGAATATGGCATTCGGTGTCAGAGATAGCTATTACAATGAGATTCACTTCAGCGACTAAAACCAGGACATCTGGAGCCAATCCAAATAGACGCCAGAAGTCTATTCCCAGATATGGTGAATGTGTGAGCCCAGGAATCACGTAAAAACGCACGTTTTGGGTCTTACCACTGAAAGTGACATTCAAGTTCACATGACCATGCACAGTTTTCATGGCACCATTTGCTACTTGGACCTGTGTCCGATACTTCTTCCATTCGACATCTGCTTCCGCAAGCTTCTCTAGAGCTCCCTGGCCTAGAATACTGACAGTGGCACCGCTATCAAGTAATCCAGTCTCAGTTCGCCCGTGCAGATTTACTTCGGCGTATGGTCGAATGTCGCCTGGCAGTCTCATCCGTCGACAGTATTCCCGCCAACGAACGGTTGATCGTTTCTTTTTTGGTCCAATATCCAGGCCAGGAAACATTATTTCGGCTAACTTCGCCACTGAGGAGAAGATTCGCTCTCTTGCTGCTTTATATTTCCGCAGCCGCGTATGATACGGCGTCAGCGGATGTAAAACTTGCTCACGCCCACTCGTCATAACAGAGCTTGGTGGCCGTTTTAAAACAGTAATGACAGGAGGCCAAGTTTCCTGCTCAGTAACTTTGTCAGCTAAATGTGCTGTCGGTGTTAACGGGATATCGGAAATTAAAGAATCTTCCAAAGAAGTGTCTAACAACGTCATGGGCTCTCCAGAAGTGGAAATGGGAGCTTGAAGATCTGCGGAGAAGTCTATTAAGTTCTCCGTCTCTATCCATGAAGTATTCATACTATCAGGTGTTTTACTGTTATCATCAGAATCACTGAATGATATCAGCGGACAAGTCAGGGTCTGCTAATGGAGCGGACCTTCCTCTTGTTCAAAGCTTGAACTGGAGTGTTCGTTGCCGTTGTCGCTCGCGACGTTGACAATGGTCGGAAAGAGGTGGTGGTATTCCCGACCCGTCTCTCGTTTTTCTCTGCACAGTGTCCGCAGTTGGGCTTAAAAATATTCTTGCGCCCGCATCCGTAGCAGAACACTTGCTGTCTTACTTGCAGGCAGTCCTGGTAGTAGTGACCTGGCAGATCACAATTCCAGCAAACTGCTGGGTGTCTGGTCGAAATGGCTGACACGTCGCTGAAGCTAGTGTCACTGCCTGTTGCTATTGCCAGTTTGGGGTTTAAAGTCTGGACGTTGTCAATCTCTTGTACTCGTTGGTTCTGGTAAGGGTTCCAACTGCCAGCAGTCGCAATTCGTAGCTGCGTAGTTTGAATTCGAGTAACGAGCGATCTTAACTGTCCTATCGTATTGGTGGAATGTAGGCATATCTTCTCCTGGCATATCTTCTCCTCAGGCAGTAAGTTAGATTTGACGATTTCCAAGAATTCTTGGTATGGCATGGCGTTCTGCATCTGATCACGCAGCAACACCAGATGATGGTGATACATGGCGAATAGTTCACCAGGCTTCTGCTTTCGCGCCATCAGCTGCAAGCGGAATTTTAAATCGTCCTTGGACACTCCCCATTCAATTGACAACCCAGTCTTGACAAATTCCCAAGTTGGAAAAGGATTTTGTCTTAATGTCGACCAGTACCAATCCTTCGCTGGTCCCGTCAAAAGCATGAGCATGTTCCTCACAAGAAGATCAAAATCTCCTTCTAGAGCGGAGTACGTGAGCGCTTCGACTCGAAAAATAAATTCATCCACGGAGAGCTCGGAGTTATTTCCGTTGTATGTCAGGTTCCATCTTCTGATAGGACTGCCTGATCGCCGCGGTCCTACACTCGCCGGGATACGATGAGTTGAAGCTGGTGGAGGCTGGTTAAAATTTTTTCCAGGCTGACCAAAAGCCAAAGGCGGTGGGTTAACCGACTGCCTACGCTCGTCGTGAAACTCTCGTGGTGGTCTGGGATTACCCATAGTAGGAAGTGGCCGTGGAAAATTTATTGGTGGCAGTGCAGCTGCTATTTGCTGTCGAACCCTACTTGTCAATTCCGTTCGTAATGCATTCAAGCTCTGCTCGAGGCCTTCTCGAACCAGGTCCTGCATTTGCATGCGCAAGCCTGCCATCAAAGCATCCGTAGCTGCTGAGGTATGTCCACTGCCAGAAGGCAGTAGGCTATTTTGTCGCGAGTGAGTATTTATGAAGGTCATGGAATGTATATCTGGCATTCCAGGTGATACGGATCGTCGACTAGGTGGTGGAACTGTCAAAGGTGGTAATTCTTGTGACGGCATGGGAGGCAATGGATCGTGACTAAAAGATTTTCCGGGCTTCGTCGTCTTCGGGACAGCCCCTGTATACTCAGTAAAATCATACTGAGTGAGATGGAATCTGCAGTTAGGACAGTTTGACTGCTGCCTGATCCACGTTTTCAGACACGCCTTGTGGAACACATGTCCACAAACCGTCTTCACTGGCTTCCTCGGTCCTGACCTGTCGCCCTCCTGACAGATGGAGCACTGGTCTGGCAACGGTACCGGTACACCAGTTGCTCCCGATGGTGTTCGCGGAGTAGCCATTGTAGAATCAGTCGTATTTCAAAACAAAAAAAAATCTTCAAACCAAGGATTTGGGATAGATATCAGAAAAATTTTAAAGAATTCGAAATTCGGAAACTTACAGGCTCTTCAAAAATGAAAACGAAATACTGGTTTAAAAATGTGAAGGTTGGAACGATATACTACAATTTCAAAAAAAAATTCTTTCCAACCGTTCGAAGATTAAGACTAAAATTTCAGCAAAAAAAAATTTTTTTTTTTTTTATCGAAAATTCGTCTTATCAACAGTTCGGAGAGATTATCAAAAATTTCAAACAAAAAAATCAACTATTCGAAGACATTAGCAGAATGTTACTACTCAAGCTACGAGAAATATTGATCGAGCAACATTTTTCGTTCCAAAGTTCGCTTAATACGTTTCAAAAGAAAATTTCCAAATCATAAAATTTCTCCCTCACCTCCCAGAGCTACCCCTCACCATAAAAATTTAAAGGCCGCCCTCTCTCTTTCCAGGTCAGAACATTATCCAGCCAAGCGACGTGAATGTGTGCATTGAAAAAATGTGGAGTTCCCACAGAAATCTGGGAACAGCCGGGTTGGAGAAGCTAAAGACTGAAAATGATGCTAGAGATTCTTCAGCCAGGCAGTTAGCAGTATGCCAACTCCTGATTACTGAAGGTCTCCAGCATCACTTCCATCCTCCAACAACACCTTCCTTCCTCCTCACCTGATGTGCATGTCCCGCTAACCTTCCAACCGGGCAGAGTCATGAATCTGGCCAACTAGTTAGCTGGAAGCCAAAAAGTCGTCTCACAGATTCATAACTCTGTCAAGCCAGTTGGCCAACAGAGACATGTCTCCGTGAGAGCTCACACAAAAAAATTTTGTGAGGCCACCTACCATTTCCATGGCAGAAGGCCAGCGGGAAAGATCAATTTCAAAAACTTCAAAAAAATTCAAAACTTTCCAAAACTAGACACTTGTTCAGACTCGAGGCTTGACCAAAGTCAAACCTAGAGTCGAACTTCAATTCAAAAACTTTCAAAAATCTAAAACGTTACGTTACTTTAATCATCCAAATCAAAAATATCAAACTCTCAAAAACTTTTTGTTATGGAATTATGTTGAGAGTGATGTACTTCGGACGTTAAGTCCAGACTGCCAGCATGAGCTGACAGATCACCCGATAACAGCGCTGTATACAGGACGGCACGCTAGTCCACCTCGACTATTGGCGGAGAGTGTGGGGGGTTCCACAAAGCAACCTGCCGCTGTTACCAACCATATACAAAACGAGATATCGTGCCTTCAACAAACGAACAGCTAGCACACACTCGGTCCTGAAGGGACCCTTACGTCACTTACCTGTATCTAGGTGGAAGGTGTAGGTGTTCTACCTTCCTTTGCCAGCCCCATCCTCCCGTTTGGTGGCACTATTTTCCCAAGTGCCTTGTTTTGATTATACGAATCCCGAAAAGGGTTTGTATTTCCTCGTAAATCCACGTGCAGTAATCGATTCTCTCTATTTTGTATAGTAAATTCTTGCTTGACGTATAAATTTTGCAAAAGATAATTTTTCACATCAGTATCCGGTTCGAAATGTACAGACATTAATTTACATAATATTGCTTGAGAAGAATTTTTCTGCAGGGCACTTGGGAGCACTGAGGCTAGTTATTACCACTCGTAGGAAATTTAGAAAAGCCTTAGTTTCAGGTTAAACAATAGACATATAGATTTCCTCTTCCTCCGCCTATACCTTGAAGAGGTTAAATAAATTCGCTACACTTCCAAAATTGACTTCATCAAACCTTTAATACGATTCCCTTGGAAGAAAATGGAAAACTATCTGCTGTCTCTTCTTATTTTATTTTATTTTTTTATCAGCACCCTTTGGAAACTCCTTTTCTTGGCTGGATGACTGAGAGAATTTTCGATAATATCGAATTCCTCCAGGATGTATTTCACTCGCGCACTTCTTTCGAGAAAATAAGACAGATTAAGATGTCTTCTTCTTCCTTTCTGTCACGTCAACATGGCACCTGAGCGTGAGGAAAGGCATTTCTCTCGGTCGGGTGCGTTCAGTATGCGGTTTACTTTAAGGTCGGCGTACATGCTTCAGTATTTTCAATGTAGCATATTGCTATATGCAATACGCTACGACCATAACATAAGTCCAATTGAGGTGGCCCCACGTTGGGCGCCATTTGGTTGTGGAACTATGTCAGAGTGATTGGCGTGGACGTGAAGTAAAGACTGCCAGCATGAGCTGACAGAACACTTGGTGGACAGCGTT
Organism: Dioctria linearis; assembly: GCA_963930735.1. NCBI lineage: Eukaryota > Metazoa > Arthropoda > Insecta > Diptera > Asilidae > Dioctria > Dioctria linearis. The sequence continues at coordinate 45,945,429 of OZ005743.1, read as the reverse complement.
GACTGCAGGGCGGCACGCTAACTCGCCTCGGCCATTGGCGTGGAGTGTGGGGAGGTTCCACGAAAACCTGCCGCTATGCCACCAGCCATATACAAAACAAAATCGTGCCAGCCAAACCAAAGGCCGTAGTATACATTCAGTCCTGAAGGGACCTTTTCACTACCTACCACTTACCTAATTGGAAACACAGGTGTTCTGCTTCCACCGCCATTGCCCCAACCACCCTGTGATACTGTGGGCGACATTTATTTAATTATTCAAAAATTTACAGCGATAGCTTACAGACTGGTCACAATTAAAAGCTACCGGGATCTTAATACAAAAGTAATATGCATAAGAGTTGCAGAAGAAGATTTAAAGCAATAACAAATTTTAATTAACAAAGCTAGATGCTATATATATATGTATTATGGAATTAAATATAAAGTTATTATTAACAGCTATAGAAAATTAGATGAATTACTATCAAAAAATCAAGATAACAGGGAATAATTAAAGGTAAAAAGATTAAAATTAAATAATGAAAGCTTAAGGAAATTTGATGAATCAACAAAAGGGGAAATATACAATGATTCTTGGTATTGAGTTATTATTATATAATGGTTACTCAGATTGCGGAGTCTCAATTTCATTTATGATAACAGTTTTAAATAAGTAGAGGGTAAGACTGAGGATGTCAACATCGTTTAGTAGGTCATTATGATTTTTAGGAGATTTATAACGCAGATTGGTACTGGCAGTAGGGATCTGGAAAGTTAAATGTGAACGGTTAACTCTAGTTGGATTAACAAAATTAATGCTGCTTAATAATTCAGGGCAACGAATATGGTTATGTATTATCTTAAACAAGAAGATTTCATCTAGGAAAAGGCGCCACTTTTCGAGGGTAGAGATACCAAATTTGTCAAGTCGAGAAAAATAATTTAGATAACATCCATACATTTTGTATTGTAGAATTCTAGTAAATTTCCTCTGCACAGATTCAATCTGTTGTATATACACACTATAAAAAGCATTCCAGATAGTGCACGCGTATTTGAGGTGACTTCTTATTAAGGAATTGTAAAGGGTAATAAAAGAGGATGAAGATTTAAAAGATTTACAAATTCGGAATAAGAACCCAAGTAATCTAAAGGCTTTGGAAGTAATCCAGTAGATGTGTGACTGAAATAATAGTTTCTGGTCGAATATAACACCTAGGTCTTTCAATTCAGTAACACGTTTAAGACATATATCAGCAATTTTGTAATGGTAATGTATGGTATTTGTTTTTCTAGAAAAAGTTAGGGTTTTACACTTGGATATATTCAACGGTAAAAAATTATCCTTGCTCCAGTTCTATAAAACAAGAATATCTCTCTGTAAAGACATGCAGTCCTCTTCTGTCTCAATAACTTTAAAAAATGTTGCATCATCTGCGTATAAAAGACATTCACTTCTTAGTTGGAGGGGTAGGTCATTAATGTAGATGAGGAATACATAAGGACCAAGAATGGTACCTTCCGGGACACCAGACGTTTGTATAAACGGGGTAGACTGATAACCATTTAAAACTACTATCTGGAGTCGTTCACGGAGATATGACGCAAACCATCCTATTAGATTTGCATGAAAACCTAAACAAGACATTTTTAGTAATATACGAGAGTGCATCTTATCAAAAGCCTTAGAAAAATCAGTTTGAATTGAATCAACTTGTTTCCCCTCATCAAGTGCAACGGCAATTTTGTTAGTATATATTGCTAAGTTAGTGATAGTGGACTTACCCGGACGGAATCCATGTTGTTGAGAGTTGAATATGCAGATTGTTTGGGGAAGAAGTTGGTCGTAAATTATTTTTTCAAACAAACACAAGGGCAAGACTATTGGAGATAGATATAGGTCTGTAATTTGTTATGGATTTAGGATCACCACATTTAAAGATAGGTGTAACGAAAGATTTCTTTAGCGTGGATGGATAAACTTTGTGATGTAATGACAAATGGAATAATACGCTTATTGGGGTACTTAAGACTGTAGAGCAATTCTTCAAGAAGATATTTGGTACAGCATCGGGTCCTGCTTTCTTACTTATATCTAAACCTAGAAGAATTGTTTGTATAACTTGCGGAGTGATTGGAAGCACAGAAATAGAAGTAGAAGTGGTGGAAGATAGAGGAGATGAGAGGGGTGCTGAGGCAACTGTGGATGTGGACAAGTCATTATCACTAATGTTGTCAGAATATACTGTTTTGAAATAACGAGCAAGACTATCACAAATATCTTGAGGTGTATTGAAAAGTGTATTATCATAATACATTTCACTAGGAAAGATGTTTGATGATTTCAGAGTTTTTGTATAAGCCCAGAATGCTTTAACGTTGTTTTTTAAAGCTCTCTCGGTTTTTTCTAAATATTTCTTATAACACTCTTTGATTAATCTTTTGGACAATCGACGAAATAGGGAAAGACTTGCATAAATTTCGGGGTGTTTTAAGCGTTTGTATTTACGGCGATACTTTTCTTTTTCTTTTAAAGCTTGGATTAATTCGCGATTGTACCAATTTGGATATTTTTGGTTTTTTGGTTGAAATGATGGGACCAAGGATGTAATACAATTATCTAGAAAAAAAAATTATTAAATGATTGATTTATATTTGTGGAAAACTTAGAAGAGAAGTCAACTTGAGTCAGATATTCATTGATAATAGTGTAATCGGCCCTGTGAAAGAAAAGTTTATTTGGAGCGCTCACTGGTAATGAGTCATGTCGTTTAAATGAGATATCAACATCGAGAGGTGGATGATGTTGATCGATACGGGTAAGTACTTCTAGAGAAGCCGATACCATAATATCATTTTCGGACAAATTGGACCAGATTAAATCTAGTATTCTATTATTACGAGTATGATTAGGTATCGCGTTAAATTGTCTTAAATTACATATTTTAGTGTTATTTTGAAGCGAAAATGAAGCAGAATGAATAAAACCAGACATACTCATGCACATCTCCTCATTATTATAAGTCCAAATTATATTAGGTAAGTTAAAATCACCAGTGACAATAACTTTAGACATTTCAGGAAGTTGCAAACATTTGTCACTAATATTAGAAAAGATTGAATCATATACATCAAATGAAGTAGAAGGAGGAATATAAATACAAGATATGTATAACCGAAAATAATCATGCTTGACGACAACCCAAAGATCCTCGTTTTCAGACTTCATTTCAGGAGCGTAATGTGATATTAGTGATTTATTAATGGCTATGAGACATCCTCCTCCATCCTTATTGGAAGTAAGACTTAGGTTTCTGTCCTTTCTATACACTAGGTAGCGATGATCGAAGAGTTCACTACTTAATATGAAGTCTTGCAAAAAGGTTTCAGTTAAACATATAATGTCATAATTACTCGCCAGGATGGATAGTTTTACATCGTCGGTCTTAGTTCTTAGACCTCTAACATTCTGATAATAGAGTTTAAGTGACATATGTATTAGAAAGTAAAGACTTTAGAGTGCGGAAAAAAGAAAAAAAGCAAATATTAGAATTATGTAGAACTTTTCTTCAAAATGCAGTCAAGACTTCCTTCATTTTTAACCAGAAATCGTTGACTAGTATCATTTTGTTTTAAGTAGATTTTCCCTCTTGTTGACCATAAGTATTTAAAGTTGCTTTCAACTTTGAACAATTTGGCTTTATAAAAAAGCTGTCTTTTAGATTTTGATAGAAATTCATTAATAAATATTTTAGAGTCTATATCGAAACCTAGATTAATGGCATTGATATCTTTTTTTATCTTATAGGCACTAATTACACGATCTCTAACAAATTCCGAACTATATTTGACAATTATAGGTCTATTAGCGATATTATTTCTATTTGTCCTGGATCTATAAGTTTTGATGATGTCTCTTTCAGTCAAAGGTATATCAATTGCATGATGAATTTTTTGTATTATGTTGAATACATTTTCTGATTTATAAGAAGGAATATTGCGGAATTCAAGAAAATGACGAAGTGCATTGTCTTCCAAGATTTCAAGGCGGCTTGTGATGACTGATAGGTTATGTTGAACATCGGCCTTCTCCTTTTCAAGTAGTTTAATACGATTCTCATGATTATCAACTTTTTCAGCTATTATTTTAATATCGTTGAAGCCGTTAATCAGGGAGTCCATTGATTTGTTGAATTCAGCTTGTCTGTGTTTGATTGATTCAATTTCAAGTGACATTTTCGAAATGATACTTTTTAAAGATGTAGAGTTGTTATCATTATCAGAATCGGAGATATCAAAAGATGGTTTAGACTTGGATGTTGACTTCTCTAGACAGCATTTTTCACATCGATAGGCTACAGTACCTTTACCAATACTTTTTTTTTCTTGGTTGGATATTTTCATACAGGCTGTATGGCAGAAATTTTTACAGTCAATACATTCATGCCCAATATTTGATCTAGTGACGAGACCATCGCATAGTATGCATTTAGGGGGCATTGTTAATATTTACGATCTATAAAGTTCAATGTAAATGAATGGTAGATATCCTCGGTTGTGAGATAGGCTGAAAGCTGAGTTTTTATAGATTCCACATGTACAAAGTTAAATGTGGGTAAAAGGTAGGTATCCTCGGTTATCAGTTATATAAGCATGTGATTATTACAAAGTGAAAAATAAAATTTTATGTTCATGCAGAATTCAATAGTGATACCTCAGTTTTCCAATAATTACCAATTTTAAGGTTTAAATTCTCTAGTGTAAGAAAGAAACAAATTTCTTTACGTCCAGGTTTAGATTGTGACACAGATTATCATTGTGTTCCATCGTCGACTTCACAACAAATTATTTGATGACCGTCTTAGATTGGATAAGTTAATTTAAATTCAATGCGTTTTTATTTTTTTATTTGCTTTTTATAATGTTGCAAAATCTTTTTATTTTCAACCAAATTAATGTTAAAATGTCAAGAAAAAAATATAAAATTTCACAATTTATTTTTATAGTTTATTAGTGAATATTTTACACAATCACAAAATCTTTTAATATAGATATCACTCAAATCACTCTTATTTTTTACTATTTCTCACTATTGATTTTTTATTTTTTTTTTTTTACAAAGCTTTTTCATTTTGACCTAGTAAGTGACTTAATGAACTCTTTTTCATATGCAATATTTTAAAATTATATTATATTTGACTTTAAATTTTTGAATTTTTTTATTATAACATTTTTTAAACATATTTTATTCATATTGTGCAAAAATAAGATAATGACTATCTATAATATTACGTACGTTTCTGTTTAATTGGGAGAGAATGTAGAATTCTTGCTTTTATTTGAGGATTCCGGCGAACGAGTATACCTAAGTACAATAATAATGGTAATTGGATTGAAAATAATGAATTGGATGATTAGATTTTTTGCGTACGTTCTGAAATTTTTGTATTTGCTTAATTATGAGGCAGGCAGTATTTGCTGTGAATGGATTAAATGAAAGATATGATTGCATCTCTGATTTATTTAACGATGATAATGGTTTCCTTCTCTTTCAAGAGCATGAATAAATATGAATATTTATATTGTGTATTATTGACATCATTGACTTTGATACATGTATATTACTTATAGTAGCAATGAAATAGTCTGAAAAGCGGAGATATAATTTACACAAAATGTATTGCTTCCCTTCTTCTGAATCCCACGAGCCGCCACGTTCCGCTATTACCTTATCACGGTTCTTGCAACTGGCTGAAATACAATATTCAAAAGCTACTGAGGCCGAATCCAAAGCCGAATTCTTAGATATCGTTAAATCAAAATTAACGGGTAGAGCATACAACCGTCTTTTGAGAAATGCAACATACAACGATTGGAACAGTTTGAAAAATGATCTCAACAAACACTTTTTAAAATATCATTCCACCCAGTCGTACAATCCGAACTCTTTTCGATCAAACAAAATCCGAAAGAATATGTAAAAGTATTCGCTGAAAAGAGAAATGCTCTTTGAGAGGAATTGAACATTTCTAGTACACAGAATGAAAATTCTGCTAAACCTCTGCTATTAAGAAGTTAAACGAAATAACAGCGTTAAATAATTTCAAAAGAGGCTTGTTACTTAACAATTAAGATTAATCAAAGTAAAACCATCGAGCATCTTTTCAATGTCGTAAAAAATGACTTTCCGATAAGTTGCGATGGCATAGTTGGTGAAGACTTTCTTTCCAAGACAAACGCTATACTGAATTATAAATCACGAACTATTACTTTCACCCACGATGGGGATGAAACAATATACAATTTTCAGTATTCCAGTAAAACCATTACCATTCCTGCCAGAACTGAAAAAATCTTTAAGTTTGGACCTCTCCCTGATCATGGAGAAATAATTTGTCTTCCCACTGAAATAGCCCCAAGCGTTTTTACTGCCGGTTGTATATGTAAACCTCATAATGGATATATTTTTATTTCTATATTAAATTCTTCCGAAAAGAACGTGGAGATCGAAATCTATAATCTCCGGCATGTAAAAAACTATGACAGAGTTAACAAGCGTCTAAGAGAACTTGCAGACCTCTTAGACTTAAGTCATCTCAACGCCGAAGAAAAATCTTCTATCTTAGACATTTGTCGAGAATATAACTCTATCTTCCATTTCGATGGTGATAAGCTCACTAATACTTCCACTATAACTCATTCGATTCAGACTCAACCGAATCAAACACCAATTAATAAAAGACCCTACCAGTTACCTGAAATTCACAAATCCGAGATTAAAAGGCAGGTGGATCAAATGCTGAATGACGGTATAGTTCGTCCAAGCAATAGTCCATGAAACTCGCATCTATTGGTAGTGCCAAAGAAACTAAATGAAATCACCTTAGGTTATGCCTATGCTTTGCCAAATATTGAGGACATACTAGATCAGCTGGGTAAATCAAAATATTTCTCTACTTTAAATTTAAATAATAGTTTCCACCAAATCCAATTATCAAGTAGACAAACCAAAGACCACATTCAGTACGCCTTACGCTCATTTTGAATTTAACAGATTCCTTAAAAATTTCTGCTGTTGAATCTCTAGCACCTCCCAAAAATGCGAAGCAACTCAAATCCTTTCTAAGACTAATCGGTTGTTATAAGAAATTTATTCCTGGCTTCTCAAAAATCGCCGACCCTTTACACAAACAATTAAGGAAAGATGCAGTTTTTAATTGGGATGCTCTTTGTGACGAAGCCTTTCATATTTTGAAGTATCCTAATGTCGAGAAAATGTTCTATGTAACTAGAGATGCTAGCAATAATGCAATAGGCGCAGGCTTTCGCAATATGGTTGTTACTCGTCATAAAAACAAGTTTTGCGTTTCTTTATTTATGTACATGGCCATCTGCTTATGAATTTGTAAACTTTGCTAAAATTTAATTAAAAAGCTCTCGCGCCACCTTCAATTTCATGTTCTAATTAGACTATTTGCATTGTATAATACTTCAAATTAGAGCCAGCTTCAGTTTAATGTTTGTCTCTCTTTTCTATTGCATTGTAACTAGATCTTCCTGTCAGCGAGCAACATTGTAATTCAAGAATTCTCTCAACTAAGTTAGAAAATGGTTTCGGTGCGCGAGCAGCTTCCTCTGTCTATTGAAAGTTCCAAAAAATAAATTGGATTAATTGAAAACACACGTTTTTTTTACTAATAATTCTTTCCAAAAAATATTGGAAAAAACGTTGGCGCCCGAGCAGGGACCGAGGAATAGTTTATCGCATAATTTCATCTACGCACGTTGCACATAACCTTGCTGAGGGATTTATTGCGTGCCTGCATTTTCGGATTCAATCACGGTGGCTGTATATATGCATATATATATATATATATTTTGCTTCGATACACATTGCATCGCTCATCGTGGGAATCATTTGTATAATTCTCGGAATTGCTTTTCGTCCAATTATATCTACGCAAACGGCACAAAGCCATCCTGATGATTTTATTGTGAACTTCGTTTGTTGGAGACAATCGCATACACATTTCGCTTCGATACAGATTGATTGTTCAGCGTGGGATTCATTTCGAACAATTCCTGTAAATTGGATAAACATTTTGGTAAAATCTAGATTCATTTATTCCCGTATTTTATATATGAGATATTCCCAGCAATCTTGGCGCTTTGAACTACCATTAGCTGTATTTCGCTTGGACTCATATCGGTTGGTCTTCGTGGGATTTTGTCATAGATCATGGTGAATGAATAGCCATTACGGTAACATCAATTGTTGTACATTTAGTGCCGACTAAGCGTGAGTACAGTTTCTATTCTTAAACATATGCAACTTGGAAGAATGCTTATTTATTGGAATGAAAGAGTTTCTACGTAAAAAAAAATATATATATAAATTATTTCCTGAATGGTCACATCGGATATTAAATATCGTTAAGCGGGCATAAAGCCAACATTAAAAAACATTCTAGAAGTGCGCGCGGTATTTCTTTTGAAAGGCAGCCTGACAGTTATACCAGACCATACAAAGCGGTATCTAAATTTTAGTGCTTTATGCAAATCATATACATTTAAGTGCTTGTAATTAATTTATTGACTTTTGACCATTCAAATCGCTTGTGGTTATCAACAAAATGTTTGGTGAAACCGAAGGAGAAAAGACTAAAGCTTCTGAGGGTTCTAAAAAAGATACCGGTAAGTCAAGGCTCGCCGATTTGTGCGTTTTAAGAGGTACGGTTACCATGCAGCAGACCAAGATGAAGAACTATATAGAAACGCCGGGTAGATCGATGTCGTTGTGCGAATTAGAGACAAGACTTGGCCTGCTCGAGAATTATATTTCGCGATTTAATGAAGTTCAATCGAAATTAGAGTGCGAGGACCCCGATGAACTTAAGAGTGATAAACGGCAATCATTTGAAGACACCTATATTGTTATAAAAAGCTCAATCCTCTCGTTAATGGATAAAAAGCGTCCGCGTGTGTCATTACCGTCCGTGGATCCTAGTTTCTCCTCTGCTATGCCAAAATCTAATGCCAGCTTACCAAAAATACAAAAAAAACGATTCTCGGGTAATTTCACGGACTGGCCTGATTTTTATTCGACCTTTAAAACACTAGTAGAAGACAATGAACATTTATCCCATGTCGAAGAATTATCATATTTACGCGGAGCGTTAGATGAAAATCCCTTGCGAATCATTAGCAATCTTAGCTTAGACAAGGAAGGCTTCGAAAGTGCTCTTAGTTTGTTGAAAGAGCGTTATGAAAACAAGCGCTTAATATTTCAAAGCCATATGCAGTCGCTCTTCAAGTTAAAAACCGTTGAAAGAAATTCAGTTGCCCAATTGAGGGATCTTTCCGATTCTGTTAAGTCACATATGAGGGCGTTGCGGAGCATGGCCGACACCGAGGCAATTGCCGATGGTTTACTTCTTCAGCTCCTTAAGGGCAAAGTCGATGCTTTGACCATGGTGAAATGGGAAGAAGAAGCGCCACTTCACGTTCTTCCTTCATGGAATGAATTTTCCAAATTCTTAGACAAGCGCTGCCAAACTCTAGAAAATATGCAATATCCTCATGGAATCAAAACGGAAGCTTCGAAACAAGATTCGCAGAGGGCAAGAATTAACATTAGAAAGCCTGCATTCACAACTGTTCAGCTTAATAAAGCTTGTAATCTCTGCCAAGGCTCGGATCATAGTATGTTGAACTGTGCTAAGTTTCTCAATCTAGCGCCTATTGAAAGATTTTCGGAGGCTAAAAGGTTACGTTTGTGCATCAACTGCTTAAAGCCTGGTCATATAGTGAAGGCTTGCAAATCCAACCGATGTCGTTTTTGCAGCTCAAAGCATCATACGCTCTTGCATAGAAATTCACCTCCCGGCAACAATGGCGTATCAACGTCTGATGATCCAGACAAAGGTTGTCAATCTGCTAACACTTCAAATCAAAACTCGGTAGCTTTGACTTCGAAAACGAGCGGTCAATCTTCGAAGGCGTCTCAAGAGCCAAGCTATGACACCTTACTCGCGACGGCTATAGTCGAGATACAAAACCATTGTGGAGAATTTATTCCTTATAGAGCTTTGCTGGACTCCGGCTCGTCCCTCCATTTTGTTACGGAACATGTTGTGCAACATCTTCGGCTAAAGAGAACCAGGACTAGCATCAGTGTCACAGGCATTGGTGCTACACTCACTCCAGTCAAATTCAAGACGCAACTTGTATTCAAGTCTTGTTTGAATGGCTATCAAAATTCCTTCGAAGCCTTGATACTACCTAAAATAGCAAGTGATCAGCCATCTCGTCATCTAAACTGTTTCGAGTGGAAGATTCCGCATAACATTGTCCTTGCTGATCCCCAATTCAACATCCCACAACCAGTTGACATATTGATAGGGGCTAGCTTGTTCTTTGAATTGCTGTCAGTGGGTCAAATACGATTAAAAAGCAATATGCCTGTATTACAAAAAACCGTACTAGGTTGGGTAGTCTCTGGTGGAAACTCTACACTAATGGGTAACTGTTTAATAGCTGCTGAGTCCGAATGGAGCATTGAAGAGTTGCTTCAAAGGTTTTGGGAAGTCGAAGATTATAAGTCACAAGTGAATACCATGTCGCCTGAAGAAGCACTTTGTGAAGAGCACTTCGTAAAAAATGCAAGTCGGGACAATGTTGGTCGTTTTGCCTTTTCGCAAGGATCCCAGCATTCTCGGAAATTCTATAGAAATTGCAAAAAGGAGATTCTTCCACCTAGAACAGAAATTATCAAAAAATGCTGCGCTCAAGCAACAATACTCTGAATTTCTATTGGATTACTTGAAATGTGGTCATATGGAGAGAGTGGCCTTTGATGCGTTGCCTAACGAAAGTTATTTTCTACTCGTCATTGCATAATAAAGCCCGAAAGCAGCAGCACTAAATTAAGAGTGGTATTTGATGCGTCCTGCAAAACAACCTCAGGATACTCCCTAAATGACGTGCTCATGGTAGGACCTGTTGTCCAAAATAATTTGTTCAGCATTCTCATTCGTTTTCGATCTCATAAGGTAGCCCTTACGGCAGATATAACAAAGATGTATCGTCAAGTTCGAGTACAAAGTACTGACGCCAACTGGCAATGCATTTTATGGCGAGAATCGCCAAATCATCCATTGGAAGCTTATCGTCTCTTGACTGTCACATATGAAACTGGGCCTGCCTCTTTTTTAGCAACTCGAAGTCTGAAGCAACTGTCAGCGGAGGAGGAATTGAATCACCCAATTAGGGCCAAGGTGCTGCTTCGTGATTTCGATGTTGATGACATGCTGTCGGGAGCCGACACAGCAGAAGGAGCAAAAATAATTCGGCATGAAATAGAAAGCATATGCGTAGTGGGGGCTTTGAATTGGCAAAGTGGTGCTCTAATAATGCTGCAATTCTTGAATCAATCAACAGTGATAAGATTGAAAAGTATCTGCAACTTGCAGGAGATAACGTCGTAAAGACTCTGGGCATGACTTGGTAGCCTGAGGAAGACTTCTTTCGAATCGTTTACCAGCTTATGGAGCAGCCGCCTAGAGTGACAAAACGTTCTATTTTATCCATGATCAGTCGCATTTTTGATCCTATAGGCTTAATAAATCCCATAATTGTGAAAGCTAAGATTTTTCTCCAGCGCCTTTGGAGTTTAAAGCTATCATGGGATGAGTCGTTGCCACAGGAGCTTCACCTGGAGTGGACTTCATTTTATAAACAACTGGAAGCCGTAAACAGCATTAGAATTCCTCGATACATCATGTCAACGTCAGCCCGTCTTGAGATTCATTGTTTTGCTGATGCCACAATGGCTGCATACGGCGCTTGTGTGTACATTCGCACCGTCTCTGAAACGTCTATTACGTGCAGTCTGCTTACAGCTAAATCAAGAGTTGCGCCTTTAAAAACAATATCTGCCAAGACTTGAACTATGTCCTGCTCTAGAAGCTGCAAAGCTTACTGATCGCATCCACAAGATTTTCGCCTCTACCATAGATAAAGTTTATTGCTGGTCCGACTCTCAGGTTACACTAGCTTGGCTGTCATCATCGCCATCGAAATGGAGCGTTTTTGTTGGCAACCGCGTAGCAAAGATCCAGGACCTGACCAGGGATTTCAAATGGAATCATGTGGCTTCATCAGAGAATCCTGCCGATCTTCTTAGTAGAGGAGTGATACCTGAGCAGCTCATCGACTGCAATCTTTGGTTTCACCGCCCCGAATTTCTGCGTGCACCAGAACAACTATGGCCGCAATCATCCTCGCCATTTACAGCGGATATTCCAGAAGGACGTAAAGTAGCAGTTATTCTTACATCAATGTCAGCAACAGACATAGTAGCGTCCTCGAAGTTTTGCAATTCATACTTGAAGCTAATTAATACATTCGTTTACGTCTATTGTTTTGCCAAAAATTCTAAGATTAAATCTGAAAATGCGTCCAATCGCACTTATGGTACAATCAGTGTTCTTGAATTCGATAATGCGCTTAGGTCTGTCATTCGCTACGTTCAAAAGAGAGGCTTGTCTGAGGACTACCGTTGCCTACTAAGCAAAAGGGACATCAAGCCTAATAGCGTGCTCATACGTCTCGATCCATTCATAGATTCAGATGGCTTAATCCGTGTCGGTGGCCGGCTGGAAAATTCTAAAGTTGATTTCGACTCCAAGCATCAAATTGTGCTTCCTAAATCCGCATTTGCTAAAACGCTAGCTGCTCATTATCATTCTAGGCATATGCATGCTGGCTGTCAGACACTTTTATCAATTATTCGTAAAAGGTTTTGGCCAATGGGGGGAAAGGTCCTAGCAAAGCATGTCGTCAATCATTGCACCAGATGCTTCCGTCTTCGGCCCCGAATGCTGAATCAAATCATGGGTCAGCTGCCATCTCCTCGAGTTCAACCGAGCCCGGTTGTTTCGCACACCGGCATAGATTATTGCGGTCCGTTCTTCATTAAGCATCCAATACGAAATCGTCCTCCATCAAATTGTTACATCTGCGTCTTCGTTTGCCTCTGTGTCAAGGCGGCCCCCTTGGAGGTAGATAGCAGTCTTACCACTGAATCCTTTCTGTCGGTGTTGACAAAGTTCATAGCAAGACGATCTAATGTTCGAACATTATATTCAGATAACGCGACTAACTTTATAGGAGCCAACTGACAATTAAAGGAATTAAAGGAACTATTCCGTTCTGAGCAGCACGTCAACTTAGTTCATGACTTATTCCAAAGAGATGGAATCGAATGGAAGTTTATACTTCCGAGATCACCTCATTTTGGCGGCTTGTGGGAGGCCGCTATCAAGCAGGCCAAGCATCATCTGCGGCGTGGTCTTGGGGCAGAATCATACTCCTTAGATGAATTGCAGCGCGTAGTCTGCCAAGTGGAATGCATCCTGAACTCTCGGTCGCTAACTCCGATGTCCGACGATGTTAACGATTTACAGCCACTCACTCCTGGTCACTTCTTAACTGGAGGATCTGCAATAAAGATTCCTGAGCCTAGTCCTCTAAGGTTATATGTAGAATTGAGATCCCGATGGCAGCATTTGCAAGGTAAAGTTCATGCCTTTTGGTCTCGCTGGCAAAGTGATTATTTACAGGGTTTGCAACAACGAGTAAAATGGCAATCGGAGCATCCCAATCTAAAGACTGGCGACATGGTGCTCCTAAGGGACGAAAATTGTCCACCACGCAAGTGGCCCTTAGGACGTGTAGTGGAATTGCATAAGGGAAAGGACGGCCATGTTCGTGTCGCTACCATCAAGATTGCATCTGGACTTCTCTAGCGAGCTGTAGCCAAGCTGTGTCCATTACCAGAAGACATCAATCCGTTGGAAGCAGGTGCTTCCAACGTGGCCGGTTTATGTTACTCGTCATAAAAACAAGTTTTGTATTTCTTTATTTATGTACATGGCCATTTGATTATGAATTTGTAAACTTTGCTAAAATTTAATTAGGAAGCTCTCGCGCCACCTTCAATTTCATGTTCTAATTAGACTATTTGCATTGTATAATACTTCAAATTAGAGCCAGCTTCAGTTCAATGTTCTCTTTTCTATTGCATTGTAACTAGATCTTCCTGTCAGCGAGCAACATTGTAATTCTAGAATTCTCTCAAGCAAGTTAGAAAAAGGTTTCGATGCGCGTGCAGCTTCCTCTGTCTATTGAAAGTTACAAAAAATAAATTGGATTAATTGAAAACACACGTTGTTCTTACTAATAATTCTTTCCAAAAAATATTGGAAAAAACGATGGTGATTCTAGTCAGTGTGTCCTACCAGTCGCTTTCGCGAGTAGGGTATTCAATAAAGCTGAGAGAAAGTATTCTACCATTGAGAAAGAAGCACTAGCTGTAGTGTGGCCTACTAAACAATTTCGACCGTATCTTTACGGGAGACAATTTACTGTGGTTACAGATCAGAAACTGCTCGTGTGGATCTTCAATTTAAAAGATCCATCATCTCGTATAATGAGGTGGAGAATCCAGCTCGAAGAATATAACATCAATGTAATCCATAAATCGGGGCATCTTCATACTAATGCAGATGCGTTATCTCGTTTGGAAACTACTGAGGTTAAAGTAGTCACTAGGTCCCAAGCGACCAATCGCTTAGCTGATATACTGATCCAAACTCACAAATAAAACCAAGCGAAATCTCTCATCTAACACATACTAAATATAATCCAATGTCTACTAACGACTCTGAATCAGGGAATGAACATTTTAGCTCATTAAATCGTCCTCTCGAACTCTCGCATGAAGGAGACATCGCACGTGTTCTGAAAGAATACCACAATAATCCTATTGGCGGAGACCAAGGCGTATCCCGCACTTTTAAACGTATAAAACCAAACTACAAATGGAAATCGATGTTTAAAGATATCAAAAACTATATTTAATCTTGCGAAACATGTCAAAAAAATAAGAAAATGAACCAAGCGAGAATTCCTATGAAAATCACTTCGAAAAGGCCATTTGAACGAGTTTCTCTCGATATAGTTAGCCCTTCAACAGTCTCCAATAGTGGAAATAAGTACATCTTAAACTTCCAAGATGACTTAAGCAAATTTATACAAGCTGTCCCAATTCCAAATCAAGAGAGTAGTACAATTGTGGAGGCTTATGTCCGTAAAATAATACGTATTTTTGGTACTCCTACCTACCTTTTAACGGATCAGGGCTCTAATTTCCTAAGTGAGCTATTTAAAAACACCTGCAAACTGTTAAAATAACGTAAAATACAAACTTCTCCTTATCATCCTCAATCTAATGGATCACTTGAACGATGCCATCGAACTTTGGGTGACTACAGTTATTTAACTAAAGATTCCGAAGACTGGGACACCTGGATCGATTATGCAATCTTCTGTCACAACACCAAACAACATTCTTCAAACAAAGCACACCCCGTATGAAGTTCTCTTCGGAATGAAACCCGAAATTCCAAGTTCTTTAACTAAAACGATTGATCCTGTTTATAATTACGACAATTATGTTATAGAATTGCGAGCACGACTGCAAAACTCTTATCAACTCGATCGCGAGATTCAAATTAAAGCCAAAATATGGTTCAAAAGCTATTACGACAAAGGGACTAAGCAATCAAGCTATTCTATATGGGACAAATTTTTGCTCCAATCTCAAATTAAAAAGAATAAAAAGTTAACCTCCGTATATGAAATCATTAAAACAAATTAACCAGAAACAACTGTGATAAAAATTACCAGGATTACCAAACTAGTTCATAACAACCTACTCAAACCCTTTAGTAGCTAAATTCGATTAAAATATTAATTTCTTAAAAATTATTACACATTACCAAGGTTAAAGCAAGTAAATTAAATCATCGCACCATTGTTGCATCCCATAATCTTTTGATAATCTCTCTCTTTAATAATTGCTTTACAAGAAGTTGAAGTTTTTGTCCTTCTTCCCTCAAAAGGGAACCCCTTAATTATTATATATGCTGTAAAGCGTTCGTAGCTTTTCTAACTAATCGACTCAGAACTAATTTCGTTTGCAGGACTATCGCTATTTTCCTGCCATATTCTCAGTGCAGAGTCAAAACTATCATACAGTGAATCCGATAAATAATGCCAAAAATCAAACACGCGAACTCTACTGCGGTTGGAATAATAACTGATAAAATTTATTTTACATCTACGTTAAATCAAAAATTACTTGCTAGAACAATCAGAATTCAAATTACATTCGTCTGACTTAATAATAATTTGAGGAAATTCACTTCACTCAGCATTCCCACATTCTTGTGCTTCAGCCAGCGATTTTTATCAGGTGTTGATATCATATTTCGTCTGACTGAAATTATCGTGGGAATACTAAGTGAAATGAATTTCGTGATGATACAACTAAGGTAACTCAATATTTTTAACGCTCAGCAAAATTATGTGAAAGTATGAATTAGGAGACATGTAAAATATGAGAGAAATAGATTTAAATTAATGATGACTTAATTATAAACTTATACATCCTCCCCGTGTTGAACCTTAGTTCAAAACTCTCAGTGGATGCTGAATTCTTCTTGCTGAGGTGTTTCCACTGTCCGAGGTGCGGGTGTTGGTTTTTGGTTGATACATTTGAAGCAGAAGAACAACTCATTTTTGATTCTCCACAACGGTCCTATGATGGCGATCACAATGAGGAAGACTCCAGTGTACCCCACAGCGAAGGAGTGAATAGTATGTTCTGGTATTTCATCAGGCAGCTCAAAGGAGGAAAGATATTCTAGCCTTTCATGCAGTTTCTTAAGTTCACTCAGTCTAGATTCGTATGGCTCTAGTTCCTTGATGGCAATCGGCAAATGCTCCGGTGGAATCAATTGCGATAGTTCCCCTAGTCTAGTGTGAGATGCTTTCACACCACTAGGGAAGATCTGATGACCAGTTATGGTTATAAGATTATGTTTAATAACGCAATTTGGCTGTAACTTTAGCAACCCTGGTCCTGAGAAGAGCAGAGTTGAAACTTCGTCTCCACAAACTGATGTGAGCGAAAGATTTTCATTTGTGGCGCATATCCATTCATTACGTCAGCTACCCTAACAAAGCCATCGTCACCCTTGAATGTCCGAACGATCCTTCCTAAGGGCCATTTCACCACAGGCACATTGTCCTCCTTAATGACCACAATGGTGTCTGGTTGAAGGTTCTGTGATTGCCTTTTCCACTTGTAACGATGTTGCAATATGTTAAGGTATTCCTGGGACCATCGTCTCCAAAATTCATGTTTCAAGTGGTTGACCAATTTCCATCTCGATAGTAGTGTAGTCTTGACGGACTGTGCTCTTGAGTCTATTGGGGTTGTTAACGGCTCTCCAATCAAGAAATGACCCGGAGTCAGAGCCGTAAAATCATTTGGATTCATCGACATTTGTGTTAGTGGCCTGGAGTTAAGAATTGCTTCTATTTCCACCATTAAGGTTTCTAGCTCTTCACACGTAAGAGGTGCTGCTGCCATGACTTAACTGCTGCCTCCCACAATCCGCCAAAGTGGGGGGCTCGAGGTGGGATGAATTTGAATTCGATGCCCCTTTTACCACTTGTTGTTACGATACCTTCATTAGCATTACTTCCATGGATTGAGTCGGCTAGCTCCTTTAGCTTATTGCTCGCACCAGTGAAATTGGTTGCATTATCACAGTAAATTTACTTTTCCTAGCCGAGTATCAAAAAAAATGCATAACTGGTCCGGACCCTGAAAATAAGAAACTAGCTTGGCTTTTTATACTTCTTGCTTCGAAACCTGTTACTTCCAGCTCGAAAAAATAAAAAGTCAAGCTTTTTGCTAGAAAAAATAGAAAGTCCAGCTGGTTTTTAATTTTACCAGATAAAATAGAAAGCCCAGCTGGCTTTTTATTTTTGCCAGAAAAAGTAAAAAGCCAAGCTGGTTTTATATTTTTGCCAGATAAAATGAAAAGCCAAGCTGGCTTTTTATTTTTGCCAGATAAAATAAAAAGCCTTTCCAGCTTGGTTTTTTTAGCCTTTTTTTAATAAAAAGTTAAGTTTTCAAAAGCTTTGCAGGAATCGAAACGGGTTTCACGAGACATCTTTTGGTATATTCCACAAAATTCCACGATCATGATTTATCCCAGCTTTTTTTGTTTAAAGTTTTCAAAATACCAGTTATTTTCGTTCCCTGGCTGAAACACAAATTTCTTGGATACACGTTTCGAATCCTACCGACTGGGCCAGTTTTGATTGCAATTTTTAGCAACCGAAAAAAAATACATATAAATAAAATCAGAATAAAATTTACTGAATAGAAACACTCTGTAATTTTGAACTTTTAAATTTATTTATCAATCTCTTCCAATCGAATATAAAATACAAGAAAACCTTAGATCTATTATTTTACTTAGAATTCCTGTTTACTTTATTATTAGATTTGTTCAAGAAGGAATTTTTTTAGTTTACCCCGGTAAAAAGTCCTAAAGAGTAATCTCTGCTTTATTTTATTATTAGAAAACAAGGTAACTTTACCGGGCGAGTTGGAAATACGAACTGCAGTTTATAGATTTAATCTTTATCAGCACCGTTCGTGAATGGAAACTAAGAAGTATTAAGTTGTAGCGAAGAGCGCGCCCGTTGCACGAGCCACCTACATTCATCTCACCATGAATATAGATAGGTGCTGCAACAGACGCCTCCTGCTGCTCAAATTCAACTCGGGGACATATGAGGGTGGCCGCACAGCAATTTGCCGCTAGCGTTCAGACGGCTTGGGGTGGTTATTGCCACCCATATCCCCTCTGTGCTTGGAAGCTGTGCGTCGAAAAATAGATCAAAGGATAATCCAGCCGATGTACTCTCCAGAGGGCTGGAGCCAGACAAATTAGAAACATGTCATCTTTGGTTCTACGGGCCAACATTCCTGCACAGAAGTGAAACCGTATGGCCTACAGCTTATCAAACCAAGATTGAGTGTCAGTTAGAAAGAAAGCGTACAGCCTTGCCCGCAATGACAACAGCAGAAGATATATCTAGTGTGATATACAAAATCAATCATGAGGGATCATTTCGGAAGCTTCAACGCATCATTGCTTATATGATTCGATTTGTAAGGAATGCCAAAATTCCAGTCAAATCACGGCCAAACCATCGCTTCATCACTTGTCGAGAATTAAATGAAGCCTTATACATCATAATAAGTGCCATACAAGAAGATGAGTTCAAGGAAGAAATAAAACAATTAAAGAAAGATCATGAATTAAACAAGGGAAGTTGTCTAAAAGGTCTTACACCATTTGTTGATGACAAAGGCATCATCAGAGTGGGCGGTCGTTTAAAGCAATCAGTACTAGAATATGATGCAAAATATCCTATGATTTTGCCCTATTCAGATCCGTTAACAAAACTATTGATGTTAACAATTCATAAAGAGAATCTGCACTCTGGCCCGCAAGCCTTGCTGGCCGATACAAGACAACGCTTCTGGCCAATAAAGGGAAAGTCAATCGCGAGATCAATTGTTCAGCATTGTGTAACATCTGCAAGAGCCAAACCAAAAATGTTGACACAGATCATGGGCAATTTGCCTCCCGCAAGAGTTCAACCAGCACGACCATTCGTTAACTCCGGTGTTGACTTTTGTGGGCCAACCTGGGTGCATTACAAAATTCGAGGAAAGAGACCTCACAAGGCATACATCGCTGTTTCTGTTGTTTTGCAACAAAGGCCGTCCACTTAGAAATAGTCAGCGACTTGTCAACAGAAGCCTTTATTGGGGCATTAAGGCGATTTATGAGCCGCAGAGGAAATTGTAGGAACTTATACTGCGACAACGCAACCAATTTCGTTGGCGCAAGAAACCAACTACGCGAATTGTCTGAGGCCATCCATTCTGAAGCAGCGAGGGAAACCATAGCAGGAACTTGCAGTAAAAGAGGAATCGATTTCCACTTCATTCCTCCGAGAGCACCACACTTCGGTGGGCTATGGGAAGCTGCTGTAAAATCCGCAAAGCATTTACTTATAAAGACAACTTCAGCCGGATCTCCAACTTATGAGGAGCTGGAGACACTAATGATCGAAATAGAAGCAATTTTGAGGAGCTCTAGGCCACTAACACGGATGTCAAATGACCCTAATGACCTGACTGCTATCACTCCTGGTCATTTCCTGGTAGGTGAACCATTATCGGCACCCATAGATGCAAGTGCCAAGCAATTGAAAACTAGACTGCTAACTAGATGGAGGCTAGTGTCTGATATGAAACACGAATTTTGGAGACGATGGTCCCGAGAATATTTAAATGAACTGCAATATCGACTCAAGTGGAAAGAGCGCTGCCAGAACATAGATCCTGGCACTATAGTGGTTATACAAGATGATAATCTTCCAGTCATTAAATGGCCACTAGGGAGAATTCTTCAAACACATAAGGGAAACGATGGTTATATTAGAGTTGCTGACGTAAAAACAGCTAAAGGTATACTTCGCAGACCTATTCACAAGCTGTCACCATTGCCGTGTGAGGAGGTAGATCATAACGAGACTCCAATGAACAATAATGATATGGCCGAAGAAATTACAGGAACAGAAGAGTCGCCTCAAGGGACAAGCAATGTCGACAAAGATCAAGTGCCAAAGAAACGACGACGACAGTCTTATGGCGCTGCAATTGCAACACTATTATTGGCTTGTTTGGTTCTACCACCCGGACTTGGAGCAAGCATCGATATCGAAAGCTTCGATCCTAAACCGGAGATATATTTCGAAAATATCGGCAAAATAAATTTCATATCAACCGAAAGAATTTAATAGTTTATTACGATTTGAAACCATATTGGATGGAGCTTTCGGTATTATCAAATGGAACGAGGGCGTTACATAACTTGTGCCAGCAAAGTAAAACAAGAAGCACATGCATCCAGATAGTGACACAACTTCAGCAGATTGAAGAAGAGTTACAGGCCGACAACATACTCCTGTACACCAGAAGACAAAAACGAGGTGCTATTGACATTGTCGGAAACCTGGCCAATTCACTTTTTGGGGTCCTTGACTCTGAATATGCAAAAAAAATGTCTGAAACCATAGATACCATCAATGAAAATGAAGAACATCTTCTAACACTACTGAAAAATCAGACACGTCAATAATTGACGCAACGGTTAACGTCTTGAAAAAGGATCAACTAGCTGCAGAGAAGAAATTTAAGGAATTAGACGTCCAAATCACCCACTTGATAAACCACATAAACCACACCGGAGAAGAAACGTATGAGCTAAAAATCAGCCAATTATTTACAACCCTATCCATCCAAATGATGTTCATAGTATCCCATCTTCAGAGAGTGCAGTCTTCAATAATCGACGTGTTAACAGACATACACCACGGCAGAATCAGTCCATTACTTGTGACGCCTCAACAATTACGTAACGAACTCATCATGGTCAAGAATCACCTACCACCAGGTTTGCAATTACCCGCAGATCAGAATGATATTGTGGAACTATACAAAACCATGTCCGCAGAATCAGGAGTAGCCAATAACCACGTAATAGTTAAAATCAGAATGCCGCTGGTCACTCTGGAAAGGTTTGACTTGTTCCAGATGATACCGATACCTGTATCAACTAATGAAGTGCTTGTAGCTGTATGGCCTGGCGCTACATACATCGCTCTCGGTCCACACAGAGATCAATATCACCCAATGACAAAACAGGAACTGTCATCCTGTATGACGACGGAGGAGCTCAATCATGTATGCCCTCTGAACCATCCTATATATCACAAGGGGGCGGCCGCTTACTCCTGCGAAGTGAATCTGTTTAACAATTCAACATATAGAAAATGTGAAATGGAAAAAATAGAGAACAGTCCTGCATGGATTCAGCTCAATAATCCAAACCAATGGATCTACGCAGTCAAGGAACCCACCACTGCAAATGCTTGGTGTAACGAGGAAACCATCCCGCTGACTTTAACAGGTTCTGGTCTTTTAAAGATGATGCCAGATTGCGTCATCAAGCATGACTTACTGACAATTCGAGGAATACATACATATCCTAGCAGCATTAGAACATCCTACAAGAGGTTAAGTGAGTTAAGCAAAATCACCACACCAGAACAGCTACATCCAGTCATCGGTAACCTAACTCCCTACGAAGCCCAAGAAGAACAACTGGAAGAATTGATGAGATTGGTCTCATTTTACTCAATTTACCATTGGCTATCTTTCGCTCGGACTAATTTTATTCTGCATCGCCATCCTGATATTCAAGAATCGAGATGATTGTAGGCAAAAATCGAAACGGCCTAAGCCCGCACCCAGGCAATCTACGGAAGTTGACTTCAGTATCAACGTCTAGTCATTTGAATCTTCGAACGAAGGTTCAACGCGGGGAGAATGTTAAATCGTGCATGTTCATAACAGATGAATCTAATTCTATCTTAATTCTTATATAAAGAAATTTAATTGAAATTGTAAGAAAACAAGATATATATATATGTATATACCATTAATTCATAATTTTATATGTAGGTCAGGCATGAATAAAGGTTCATGTTATCATTGTAATAGGAAACCTAATTTCATTCACCTGGCGCGAAATTCATTCACCTCGCTTCATGCAAAAATAAATTCATTATAATCTAAAGAAAATTGACACTCAGCAATAACTGAGGAATTTATTTTGCATGAAACTTGCAATTTTGCTAGATAAGCAGTATCGGAAATTCTTAATTCAATATTGCTTTCTTTTGTTTTTGGGGTAGAATAAGTGGTAATGTTAGCAAAATTTGAATATAAATTCACGGCGAGTAATGAATAAATCATCAGTTGTTAATAAAATTTAGAGCGTTTTATTCAGTATCGCGTAACCCTTCTAGTTTTTCAGGCTTTTGGTATTCGGTTAAAGTGCCGTTTATACCACCATCCATAACAACTAGCAAGCCAGGCAACTGTATTTAGCCTTGGTATATCGGTTCAAGTGCCGTTTATACCATCTGCGTTTTAAGGCTAAGAAAATATAGGCAAGACAAAAGAGCCTTGTCTCAACACCCATTAAGAGCGACCTAGCTAGTCATAAGGCTGAGACGCATTTAATATCAAGCAGAGGAAGACAATTTTCCAAACAAAAAACCATAAGCCCAGCTGGGTTTACCTGTGGTCCTGTTTCACCCTACCTTTGGCCTCACAACGGTTGTCTCTCCTCTTATCCTAGAAAAAGAAAAAAAACACAACAAAAGAATCTCGGAAATTGATGTTATCTAGGTTTAATGTAGATGTGGTGATAGTACCACACAGGACAGGGAGTGCTTCTCCGGCTGGAGGAAGATTCACCTACCCTTTCTATGTTATACTGTGATTAACGGGAAGTTAGGAGTAATACACCACCTTTATTTCTCCACTTTTATATTTTAATCACGTTCGGTTATTTTTTATTGAACAGAGGAGTTTACAGTCTAGTGTAACTAATTAATTAATTATAGGATCAACTTTATATATATTTTTTATACACTATTCCCGACTGGATCATCTGAAAATGCAAAAACTACTGTCGCTACCCGCTCAACTCTGCGCTGACATTTTACCTCTATTTCTATAGGTAAGTAAGTATACATGAATGATAGATATATTATGTGTAATAAAAAAATATTTAAAAAAAATGCTCTTGACCACAAAAGTTATGTTTTTTTTCTCTAGAATAAGATAGAATAATACTCTCAAATGATATAATTATAGAGAGGTCTCTGATTATAAAGATTATATATGTATATCTTTTTTTTGTCTAAAGTATAAAATAAAATTCATATAAGCCGACCCTCGTTAATTCGAAACTCGAGTGACTTTTAAAATATTACGAATTATCGAGTGTTTGAAATATCAAATGGTTCGAAATTTTTGAGAGAAAATAAATAAAACTTCGAATTATTAAGTGTTGATCAATTATTTTTTATTTACTGCTATTCTTTAACAATGTCAAAAGTTTAGTGTACATACATTCGTGTACATATTCATAATGTGAATTAATTAATCTTTCGAAAGAACTCTGTTATACTGGTTTGCTTGAAAGCACATTGCTGCTGCTCAGACTGCTCAATAACTTTTTTAAGAGAAAAAGTGCCTGAAATGCTTATTCATCACTTTCGTTTTGTAGACAGAAGCTTTGTAATATCGAATGAGGTTCTTGCTTCCTTAACTGACACCTCTGCCAAAGGTTCTGATGTATCGTCCTCATATTCATCGTTGCTTGTTTCATTCGTATCTGTCGCAGTTAAAATTTCGCCATCGGTTAGTGAAACTGAGACAGCATCATCTTCATCCACTTGGACAAAGTCAGAAAAACTCACACCGCTGATGTCAACTAGTGGTTCTATTGCTGGTTCTTCATAATCCATAATTATGGGAAGATTTTCCTGATCATCTCTTATGAAACCGGATTTTTTGAATCAGTTGAGAATTGTTAGGGGTGTTACAGCTCTCCATGCCTTGTCAATCAGTAAAATAGCTGTCAGAACCGTGATATTCGCAGTTAGAGAGTTCGAGAGATTCTAATACGAGGTTAACAATTTCTTTGCGATAGAACGTCTTAAAATTATGGATGATCCCTTGGTCCAATGATTGCAATTTGGAAGTTGTATTCGGCGGAAAGAAGTAGAGTTCTACGTTGGACAATGTAGGAGGACTGTTGTGGACAGTGCAATTGTCTAAAAATAGTAAAATTTTCCGTTTTTGTCATTTCATGTCCCCATTAACTGTTAAAAGCCAATTGTTATAAAGTTCTGTGGTCATCCAAACTTTTTTGTTAGCACGATAATCAGTAGGAAATGATTTCACTCCTTTGAAACATCGCGGTTGTCGTGGTCGGTGGTCGTAGCGTATTGCATATAGCAATATGCTAAAAGAATTACTGAAGCGTGTAGGCCGGCTGCGTCAAGCATAAAAAAAAATGAACGCACCCCGACCGAAAGAAATGCATTTCCTCAAGCTGCAGATGACAGGCTGGGGATGACAAAGAAGAAGAAGAATCAATCTGTCTTATTTCGATAAATCTTGGTAGTGTCAAATCCAATAAATAAAATACTCTAGGAATTTCCAAATGGTGCTGGCCCAAGAGAAAGAAAATTTTGCTGAGCTCTTTGAAAGGGAAGAACTTTTAGCTGCTCCAGAGATAAGTTGGCCGGATTGTTTTAATTCTGGCGTTTCTGTCTTCCGTCCAATTTTGAGACATACACAAATTTAACAAAATTCGCTGTTGAGCAAGGAAGTTTTGATGCAGGCGACCAAGGGCTTTGAAATCAATATTTCTCGGACTGATCACACCAAGATACATTTAAACAGTTTCGTGATCGTGTTAAAAGCTTACCTTGCTGGAAGATTTAAACCACGGTTAGCGAATTTAAAATATGGTATAAACTCAATACTTTTTCAAAGGGGAATATATCCTCCTGAGCGTTTTGCGAACACGCAGCAATATGGATTAGCAATTTTAATGTCAAAGGATAGTAAAATCGAAGAATTCTTGAAAAACGTACTCTCTCAAGTTCAAGAATGGTTGTCTAAAAATCTTCTTGAGAAAATATTCATGATTATTACACATGTTCACACCAAAGAAGTTCTGGAGTGGTGGGATTTTAAAGTGCAGACAGAACTGGGCGACAACAGTTCTGGTGATCCGAAGAACCCAATATCTAATAAGGAGTTGAAGCGTATCCAACAGGAGATTCGGGATGTAATGAGATAAATCTCTGCAACTGTTAGCTATTTGCCACTTGCAACACATTGCGAGACTGCAAAGTGCCTGAATCGTGGAACGAAACTGAAGCTGTTTTCATACAAAATAGTCAAGCAGTTCAGTTGAGAGCGTTTTCGACGGGATTTCACAAAGTAGATACAGTCGTCAACTATAAAATGAATTCGTAAAATGTTTTAAATTTCAATTTTTATTATAATTACGTTCCGCACTTTCTTATTTAATTTCATTCAAGATATAAGTGTATAGATACAAGTGCCGCTGGGCAATATCATTTCAACTCAACAAATTAGTTTGTGATAGAGCCTACAGACAGCAACTCGAAGCATTAAATTCTAATTTAATTTTTAACTACATGGCGGATGCTGAAGCGCTTCATCAGGCCGTGGAATTTTAACTGTGAGTATTATTGATATATTGCACATATTGACACATGGATATACTCCGACTTTTGTAGCGACTTGCACTGTAGAACTTTTTCGTTATTGATATTTTTTTCATAGATTTACATAGTTTCAATTTAAAGCTATACTTGCACATATATAGGTATGTCTGATTTCATGGTATACTTACCTACACATGTATATTGGAATCCTAACCTCTTTGAATTTTTTGATTTAATGCTTTATATATAACTAGCTATAGTTAATTTGTTGAATACTGCACATTACCGAAAGTACCGAACGGAAAATCAGATCAAAAGCAATTTTTCTAATTAGATTTAAGTGTATAATTTTGAACTGGACGATATGCATATACATAGCAGGCCTGAAGTATGAGTGAAATAACAATCTTCAATCACTAAATTATTGCAAAGTAAAGTTTTCGAAGGAAATTATTTAGAGATTAGGTGTAAAATAATATTGTTTTGTAAAGTACATACAGAGTTAAAGGATCAAATAAGAAATCGAATAGTTACTTACAGTCTAAGGAATTGTTGGTAAATCCAATTAAGTATATATACAGTTGAATAGCATTATGCAGTGTATAAAATTATTTATCAAATTCAATCAAATACAAATAAGTTAAATTATTGGCTTAAAATTTAATACGAAATCTTACATACCATTTTGTGAGAAGTGCATATAGTTTGGATAGTATATACAATAGCTTACGGAATTACCTCTAAAATTGTGTCATGGTAGCAAATAGCATAGATTCAATATAGGGCAGGACTGAAATTGTATTTAGGAATTTTCTTTGATAATCTTTTATGCCTGATTAATAAGAAATTTTTTTTAACGTAATGGCTCCATAAAGTTTTTGGCTTTCTCTTTCATTATCCCGGAGCCCTCTCACATGAAGTGAGGGTTGTATAGGCTCGCCTAGTCTCTCTCTCTCTATCTCTCTCTCCAGGTCAATTAGGAACACTGTAAACTAACTGCCCTCAGTGTCAAATGGGTGGTTGGGGCATGCAGTAAGGCCGAAACATCCGCGCCTTCGAGGATGGTATACAGGTAAGTGACGTAAGGGTCCCTTCAGGACCGAATGTGTGCCGGCTTTTGTGTTGATAGGCACGAATTTTTTTGATTATAGCTGACGGCAGCGGCAGGTTTTTCGTGGAACCTCCCCACACTCTCCGCCATGAGCCGAGGCGAGCTAGCGCGCCGCCCTGCAGTGAAGGCTGCCCGTCAAGTGATCTGTCAGCTCAGGCTGGCAGTCGGGACTTTACGTCCCAAAGCAAATCACTCAACATAGTTCCATAACAAAAATGGTGCCCAACGTGGGCCCACCTCAGTTGGACTTAAGTGGTCTAATTGTGACTTTTGCTGGGGACTGAGACTTGTTGTGAGATGGTCATTTGGCACTTTGCTAATTGGCTGACCTCAAGCTTCATATCCAGTAGAGGTTACTTGCGGACCTGAGTCTGACTGGTTTTGTTATTTGAATCAATCTGTTTGGTAAAGTAAAGTTAGACTTTTTGAAAGTCTGAAAGTAAAGTAAAGTTTTGAAAGTTTTTGCTATCTTGTTTCTCGATTTTGTATTAAAGTAACGTAATATTTGAAAGTTTTTGTAATTTGTTTGAAGGTGAAGTTCGGCTTAGGTTTGACCTTGGTCAAGCCTCAAGCCTGAACAATTAGTTTATTTTTTTTGAAATTGTTGGAAGTTTTTGAATTTTCTGAAATCGATCTTTCCCGCTGGCCTTCTGCCATGGAAATGATAGGTGGCCTCACCAACATTTTTGTCTGTGCTCTCACGGAGACATGTCTCTGTTGAGCAACTGGCTGGACAGAGTTATGAATCTGTGAGACGACTTTTTGGCTTTCAGCTAACTAGTTGACCAGATTCATGACTCTGCCCGGTTGGAAGGTCAGCTGGACACGACAATCAGGTGAAGAGGAAGGAAAGAATTGTTGGAGGATGAAAGTGATGCTGGAGACCTTCAGTAATCAGGAGTTGGCATACTACCAACTGCCTGGCTGAAGAATCTCTAGTATCATTTTCAGTCTCTAGCTTCTCCAACCCGACTCTTCCCAGATTTCCGTGAGGACTCAAACATTTTTTCCAATGCACACATTCACGTCACTTGCTTGTATGGATTTTCTGACCTGAGAGAGGGGAGGGCGACCTGAGGACTTTTATGTTAAGAGGTAGCTTCGGGAAGTGAAGGAAAATTCATATGTTTTTGATAGGAATTTTTGTAACACACTAATTGATTTTTTTTAATTTCACTGGTAATTTCTCCAAACTGGTGATACAACGAACGGTCAATAATAACGATAACAATTTTTGCTGAAATCCTAAGATCTAGTCCTAGTCTCCGAACGTTTGGGAACGAACTTTCGTTTGAAATTTAGTATATCGTTCCAACCTTCAAATTTTTAAAGCAGTATTTCGTTCTTCATTCTTGAAGAACTTGTTAGTTTCCGAATTTTCGAATTCTTTGGAATTTTTCTGATATCTATCCCAAACCCTTGGTTTGAAGGTTTTTTTCTTGACGTACGACTGATTCTATAATGGCTACAGCGCGAACACCACCGAGAGCAACTGGGGTACTGATGCTGCTGCCAAATCCGTACTCCGTCTGTCTATAGAGCGACTGGTCAGGACAGAAGATGGTCTGTGGACATGTGTTTCACAAAGCATGTCTAAAAACGTGGATTGGAAAGCATTCAAACTGCCCGTTCTGTAGATCTCATCTCACTCAGTATGATTTCACTGAGTATACTGATGCTGTCCCGAAGATGACAAAGCCTGTAAAGACTGTCAGTCACGATCCATTACCTTCCATGCCAACACTTGACTTACCACCGTTGACAATTCCACCACCGTTGACAATTCCACCACCTAGTCGGCGATCACTCTCTCCTGGAATGCCAGATCTACATTCAAGGACTTTTACCAATCCTAACTCGCGACGAAATAGCCCACTGCCTTCTGGAAGTGGACATACCTCAGCAGCCACGGATGCTTTGATGGCAGGCTTACGGTTGCAAATGCAAGACCTAGTACGCGAAGGCCTCGAAATGAGCCTCGATGTTTTGCGAACTGAACTAGTAACTAGTGTCTGACAACAGATCTCCGCAGCAATGCCGCCCATGGATTTTTCACGACCACCTCCGTCCATGGGTGACCCAAGACCATCCCAAGAGTTTTACGACTCGCGTAGGCAGTCGTCAAATAGACCGCATTCAGCCTTTGGTCAGCCTATCAATCAGCCTAGACCAGATTTTGTCCCACCTCCACAACCACCACCTAGTCGTAACCCTGCAGGCGTAGGACAGCGACGTTCTGGCAGTCCTATCCGCAGCTGGAATATATCTTATAGCGGTGACAGCTCACGGCCCACTGTCGATGAATTTGTGTTTCGAGTGGAAGCATTGACCTATTCGGCCTTAGAAGGAGATTTCGATCTTCTGATACGGCATATGACGACTTTGCTTTCTGGACCAGCTATGGACTGGTACTGGTCTCTCCTGAGGCAAAATTCCACGCCTTCATGGGAGTATGTGAAGACAGCTCTATTAGCTGAATGGGGAGTGCCAAAGGATGACCTTAAGGTCAAAGTTCAGCTGATGTTGCGCAAACAGAAAGCAGGGGAGTCATTTGCTACGTACCATCAACACCTGGTACAGTTGCGCGATCAACTGCAAATTCTCTTGGCGGACGGAGAATTCTTAGAGATCGTAAAGTCTAACCTGCTTCCAGACATTCAGCAAAAGGTCTGCCTACATCCCACTAACAATATACACCAACTACGGTGTCTCGGGACTCAAATACAGGTGGCGCAGCAGCGAATCGCGACAGCGAGCAGCTGGAATGCTTATCGCGGCCAAAGAGTCAGCGAGGTGGATGAGTTTCGTCCGACAGAGGCCGAACTGAATATGACACATGAACGCAGTGAGGAAGCAGTAGCATTAGCTGCTATTACAACCCCTCAGAATGTAACCTGCTGGAACTGTGACTGGCCCGGTCACTTCTATCAAGATTGGCGGCACGAGAGACAAGTTGTGTCCTGCTATGGATGCGGACGCAAAAACATTTTCAAGCCCGATTGCAGCTCTTGTCGACAGAAAAACCTGAGACGGATCGGGAATACCACCACCTCTTTCCGACCAGCGCCAACGTCGCGAGCGACAACTGCAACGAACACTCCAGTTCAAGCTTTGAACAAGGAGGAAGGTCCGCTCCATTAGCAGACCTTGACGAATCCCTGAATTGTCCACTGATATCATTCAGTGATTCTGATGATGTCAGCAAAACACCTGATAGTACGAACATTTCATTGATAGAGACGGAGAACCTGATAGACTTCTCCGCGGATCTTCAAGCTCCCATTACCACTTCTGGGGAGCCCATGACATTATTAGACACTTCTTTGGAAGAGTCTTTAATTGTCGATGTCCCGATAAGGCCGACAGCACTTTTAGCTGACAAGGTTACTGAGCGGGAGATTTGGCCTCATGGTATTTCTGTTTTAAAACGGCCACCAAGCTCTGTTATGGCGAGTGGGCGTGAGCCAGTTTTACATCCGCTGACGCCGTATCATACGCGTCTGCAGAAATACAACGCAGTAAGAGACCGAATCTTCTCCTCAGTGGCAGAGTTAGCTGAAATCGTGTTTCCTGACTTCGATATTAGCCCGAAAAAGAAACGATCAACCGTTCGTTGGCGGGAATACTGTCGACGGATGCGAACGGGCGAACTGAGACTGGATTACTTGATAGTGGTGCCACTGTCAGTATTCTAGGCCAGGGAGCTCAAAAGAAGCTTGCAGAAGCAGAGGTTGAATGGAAGAGGTATCGGACACACGTCCAAGTAGCTAATGGCGCCATGACGACTGTGCATGGCCATGTGAACTTGGACATCACTTTCCGTGGTAAGCCCCAAAACGTGCGCTTTTACGTGGTCCCTGGGCTCACACAGTCACTATATCTGGGAATAGACTTCTGGTGTCTATTTGGGTTGGCTCCAGATGTCCTGGGTATAGTTGCAGAAGTGAATCCGAGTCTAGCAGCTACCTCTGACACCGATTGCCATATTCTTTCCAGTCTGGAACAACAACGCTTGGAAGCCACAAAACAGCTTTTCCCTTCTTTCGCCTCTTTAGGCCTGGGAAAAACATCATTGGTCACTCACAAGATTGAGACGAATGTCGCCGCCCCGATAAAACAGCGCTTTTATCCGATTTCGCCGACTGTACAAAGTTTAATGGATGCTGAATTAGAGCGAATGCTATCGCTGGGTGTGATAGAGGAGAGCCAGAGCCTTTGGAGCGCTCCAGTTGTTCTGGTGAGGAAGCCTGGAAAGGTTCGGCTTTGTTTTGACGCCAGGAAAGTCAACTCTGTTACGAAGAAGGATGCCTATCCGCTACCGCAGATAGACGCACTTCTGAGTCGACTTCCTCCGGCAATCTACATTACGAGCCTGGACCTGAAAGACGCATTCTGGCAGATCCCACTAGATACTGATTCCAGAGAGAAGACCGCTTTTACAGTACCTGTTCATCCTCTCTATCAGTACACAGTGATGCCATTCGGCGTATGCAACGCTCCACAGACGATGTGCCGCCTCATGGATAAAGTCATTCCTTTCGATCTTCGTGAGAACGTTCTCGTCTATCTAGACGATTTATTAATTCTGTCATCAGGCTTCGACACTCATCTTACGCTGCTAGCCCGTGTAGCGGATTGTTTGAGGAAAGCTGGCCTCACTACCAACGTCGGGAAGAGCAAGTTTTGCATCAAAGATACCAAATACTTGGGATTCATTCTCGGAAAGGGAGGTATGCGAACTGACCCTGACAAAATTTCAGCCATAGTTGACTATCCGTCACCTAAAACTGTTCGGCAAGCCCGACGCCTTCGAGGTATGGCGGGATGGTATAGACGGTTCATCCCGAACTATGCTGATTTAACTACCTCCATTACAGATACCTTGAAAAACCCTAGTCAGTTCAAATGGACACCTCAAGCCCAGACGTCTCTTGATATATTAAAGCAAAAACTTACTTCTGCTCCGTTGCTAGTGAGCCCAGACTTCACCAACCCGTTCGTTATACAGTGCGATGCGAGCCAACAATGTATTGGAGGAGTGCTGCTTCAACTAGATGACGATGGGCATGACTAGCCAATAGCCTATGTCTCGAAAAAGTTGAACTCAGCACAAAGAAATTATACAGTCACAGAGCAGGAATGCCTAGCTGCAATCTTGAGCGTACAGAAGTTCCGGCCCTTCATAGAACTTATGCCGTTTAAGATAGTGACGGATCATGCGAGCTTGAGATGGCTGATGTCTCAAAAGGACCTCGACTTCACTGTCACGCATCCATTGTGACAGCCTGTCCACAAACGAAGATTCTGGCCCGGAAGATGACCTTAGTTCACCATATTTCAACACGTTGGAATTTGAGGAACTGAGGCATAAGGTTAAAACGACTTATGGTAAACTACCCGAGATTTTGCGTGAGGGATGGCGTCGTTTACATTCGGACTGTTCCGAGAACATTCGATCCGATTCAGGAAGAACAAGCCTGGAAGCTTTGGATTCCACGAAGGCTTATCACCGACGTCATTTCGAGGGCTCATGATCGGCCACTTGCTTCACACGGAGGTATAGGGAAAACACTGGAACGTCTGAGAAGACACTGGTACTGGCCACGAATGACAGTTGATGTCAGAAACTACGTAGGCGCCTGTGACGTGCGTAAGGAAACGAAGGCTCCCAATACTATTCTTAGACCACCTATGAGAATCCAGTCTGTGACAGAACGACCATGGAAAAAGCTCTATATCGATTTTCTGGGTCCATATCCTCGGTTAGTGAAAGGAAACGTCTGCATTCTAATAGTTCTTGACCACTATTCAAAATTTTCAATTCTCAAACCTATTAGAAAAGCATCTACACTCAATGTGTGCCAATTCATCGAGACGGAAGTGTTCCACGTGTTCGGAGTCCCAGAAACGATCGTCTCTCACAATGGAGTCCAGTTTTGCTCGACTCAGTTTACAAGATTGCTGGATAAGTATGGGGTGAAGCACTTGCGACCGGCAGTTTACTCGCCGCAAGCAAACGCCTCAGAGCGAGTAAACAGGACTCTATTGTCAGGGATTAGAGCGTATATTCGGAAGGAACACACAAAATGGGATGAGAAGCTGAGCCAAATAGCTAGTTCCCTCAGGAGCTCCTTCCACCAAGCAACTGGTTTCTCTCCTTATCGACTGCTTTTCGGTCAACAAATGATTGAACATGGCAGCTCCTATTCCATCTTGAGGAGCCTTGGAACTCTTAATGCTCCGGTGAGAGTAGATGCTGAGGACAAATTGAGATTGATCCGTGCGAGAGTGCAGGAAAATTTACAACATGCGTTCGAACAGTGTTCAAGAGCCTACAATCTCAGGGCGAAACCTGTCGATTTCAAAGTGGGTCAAGAAGTATTTAGGCGAATTTTTGCCCAAAGCAACTTCCAACAGCAAACTAGTGCTAAACTGGGACGAAAATTTGTCAAATGTCGGGTTAAAGCCAAGAAAGGAAACTCCCTATACGAGCTTGAAGATCTGCAGCGGAAACTGTTAGGAGTCTATCACGCGAAAGACATCAGGCAGTGATAACCATTCTGGAACGTCGTCTACCTATTGCCGCTATTCCTGGTAGCCCTGATAAGGCACCCAGCCATCTTCACTGGCAAACTACAGGATGTCAATGTGCCGCTTAGGACAACCCCAGCCTAGCGGAAGGCATACCTTTTGGAGAATAGTGACATTTTTTCTTTTTCCCTATTCCCTAGCATAGTAATGCTACACTACGTTTATCCCCTCCTACATGGTAACCCTGCGGCAGATAGCCTGTCGTAGGAATCCCATTTGTCTACAAGTCTCCGCAAATTTTAGGACGAGTGTCAGCATATCACTACTTCGACGACACCTTGGAGACACACCCTTGAACAATCGCCGGTCTGAGATCAGGGTGAGATGTTGCGCCGGGAAAGCTTAGTGATCAGTTCTTTAGGTTACTGATCGCCGAGCTTCCTCAGCATCTCGGTGAGGGAGGGCAGAGAGACATCGACTAGCTGGATTTTTTAGGTTACCAGCTTTGTCGATGTGCCTTTGGCTTCCCACACAGAGAAGGATGGCGAGGTCTGATCAAAGACTGACGAGACTTCAAGGAGGTCTCCTCGATGCGTCATCGGTCAAGTAGAGTCCGAGTGATGAGGAATGCGCATTGGGTCGTGGGTCGAGACACACAATGAGCGCCCGCAGTGATGAGGCCTATGTTTAAGACCGGCTAGCTCAGTCGACCATTTTTCAGCGTTGTCTGAACCAGAGGTGGCGCAGACCACTCTGCCCTGTTATGGTCGTAGCGTATTGCATATAGCAATATGCTACAAGAATTACTGAAGCGTCAAGCATAAAAAAAATGAACGCACCCCGACCGAAAGGAATGCATTTCTTCAAGCTACAGATGACAGGCTGGGGATGACAAAGAAGAAGAAGAATCAATCTGTCTTACTTCTCGAGTAAAGGTCGCGTGCACGAACGAAGTCAGAAAACTGATCATCAAAAATCCTCAACGACATCTGGCCCAAAAAGGTAATAATTTCGATAAATCTTGGTAGTGTCAAATCCAATAAATAAAATACTCTAGGAATTTCCAAATGGTGCTGGCCAAAGAGAAAGAAAATTTTGCTGAGCTCTTTGAAAGGGAAGAACTTTTTGCTGCTCCAGAGATAAGTTGGCCGGATTGTTTTAATTCTGGCGTTTCTGTCTTCCGTCCAATTTTGAGACATACACAAATTTAACAAAATTCGCTGTTGAGCAAAGAAGTTTTGATGCAGGCGACCAAGGGCTTTGAAATCAATATTTCTCGGACTGGTCACACCAAGATACATTTAAACAGTTTCGTGATCGTGTTAAAAGTGTACCTTGCTGGAAGATTTAAACCACGGTTAGCGAATTTCAATTCAGACGTGGCGGAATACTTAAAATATGGTATAAACTCAATACTTTTTCAAAGGGGAATATATCCTCCTGAGAGTTTTGCGAACACGCAGCAATATGGATTAGCAATTTTAATGTCAAAGGATAGTAAAATCGAAGAATTCTTGAAAAACGTACTCTCCCAACTTCAAGAATGGTTGTCTAAAAATCTTCTTGAGAAAATATTCATGATTATTACACATGTTCACACCAAAGGAGTTCTGGAGTGGTGGGATTTTAAAGTGCAGACAGAACCGGGCGACAACAGTTCTAGTGATCCGAAGAACCCAATCTCTAATAGGGAGTTGAAGCGTATCCAACAGGAGATTCGGGATGTAATGAGACAAATCTCTGCAACTGTTAGCTATTTGCCACTTTTAGATTGCATTTGTACTTTGGATATACTCATCCACACATTACGAGACTGCAAAGTGCCTGAATCGTGGAACGAAATTGAAGCTGTTTTCATACAAAATAGTCAAGCAGTTCAGTTGAGAGCGTTTTCGACGGGATTTCACAAAGTAGATACAGTCGTCAACTATAAAATGAATTCGTAAAATGTTTTAAATTTAAATTTTTATTATAATTACGTTCCGCACTTTCTTATTTAATTTCGTTCAAGATATAAGTGTATAGATACAAGTGCCGCTGGGCAATATCATTTCAACTCAACAAATTAGTTTGTGATAGAGCCTACAGACAGCAACTCGAAGCATTAAATTCTAATTTAATTTTTAACTAGATGGCGGATGCTGAAGCGCTTCATCAGGCCGTGGAATTTTAACTGTGAGTATTATTGATATATTGCACTTTTCCTTTGACACATGGATATACTCCGACTTTTGTAGCGACTTGCACTGTAGAACTTTTCCGTTATTGATATTTTTTCATAGATTTACATAGTTTCAATTTAAAGCTATACTTGCACATATATGTGTCTGATTTCAGGGTATACTTACCTACACATGTATATTGGAATCCTAACCTCTTTGAATTTTTTGATTTAATGCTTTATATATAACTAGCTATAGTTAATTTGTTGAATACTGCACATTACCGAAAGTACCGAACGGAAAATCAGATCAAAAGCAATTTTTCTAGTTAGATTTAAGTGTATAATTTTGAACTGGACGATATGCATATACATAGCAGGCCTGAAGTATGAGTGAAATAACAATCTTCAATCACTAAATTATTGCAAAGTAAAGTTTTCGAAGGAAATTATTTAGAGATTAGGTGTAAAATAATATTGTTTTGTAAAGTACATACAGAGTTAAAGGATCAAATAAGAAATCGAATAGTTACTTACAGTCTAGGGAATTGTTGGTAAATCCAATTAAGTATATATACAGTTGAGTAGCATTATGCAGTGTATAAAATTATTTATCAAATTCAATCAAATACAAATAAGTTAAATTATTGGCTTAAAATTTAATACGAAATTTTACATACCATTTTGTGAGAAGTGCATATAGTTTGGATAGTACCTGTAAAATTCTGTCATGGTAGCAAATAGCATAGATTCAATGTAGGGCAGAACTGAAATTGTATTTAGGAATTTTCTTTGATAATGTTTTATTCCTGAATAATAAGAAATTTTTTTTAACGTAATGGCTCCATAAAGTTTTTGGCTTTCTCTTTCATTATCCCGGAGCCCTCTCACATGAAGTGAGGGTTGTATAGGCTCGCCTAATATCTCTCTCTCTCTTCAGGTCAATTAGGGACACTGTAAACTAACTGCCCTCAGTGTCAAATGGGTGGTTGGGGCATGCAGTAAGGCCGAAACATCTGCGCCTTCGAGGATGGTATACAGGTAAGTGACGTAAGGGTCCCTTCAGGACCGAATGTGTGCCGGCTTTTGTGTTGATAGGCACGAAATTTTTTGATTATGGCAGACGGCAGCGGCAGGTTTTTCATAGAACCTCCCGACACTCTCCGCCAATGAGCCGAGGCGAGCTAGCGTGCCGCCCTGCAGTGAAGGCTCTCCGTCAAGAGATCTGTCAGCTCAGGCTGGCAGTCGGGACTTTACGTCCCAAAGAAAATCACTCAACATAGTTCCATAACACGGTTTCATTGCTTTTCCTATCACTAAGGGTTTAAGTTTATCCGATCCGTCCATATTTACTGCAAGTAAAACTGTCAACCTCTCTTTACTATGTTTTCCTCCATGACATTTTTCATCTTTAAAAGTAAGCATCTTGTCCGGTAAGCATTTGAAAAATAGCCCAGTTTCATCAGTATTAAAAATGTCTCGGGCATCATAGTTTTCAATCACTGCATCATTAACACTTCCACTTTTCCCACAAACTTTTTTAAACACAACTCCATTCCTCTTTTTGAAATTTGTAAGCCACCCTTCACTTGCCGCAAAGTGACGCGAACTCTTTTTGCCTTTTCCTTCAACAAGTTTCCGCTGATGGACACTTTTTCTCCTCTATACACTGTCTTAGCCAAATGAGCAGGCTTTCTGCCAGACGAGGAAATTAACCTTTAGTAATTCTTTTCCGTACTCCAGTAGTTTGAGCAGCAACAATTTTCTCCTTGTGCTTTATTATGGTTGAGAGAGTACTCAGAGGGATCTTAAATTCTTTTGCAACATCACTTTTCTTCTCACCTCCCTCTACTTTTTCGATTAACTTCTTCTTTTCAGCAATCGTCAAGCATTTATACTTTTTAGGCTACGAGTAAGAAACTAAAGGAGAAGCCATTGCGTGTATATATATGCCATTTTTGCGTGCCGAAGGTGATGCTTTTTATCACTTTCTAACATATGATTGTATCTCTGTCCACATATACCCTAGGTGTCACTTTTGTTTATATTCGGTAAAGAAATCTACCCTAGCACAAAAAGCGTAGATAATGTTAAAATTGGAAGGGTACTAAATAGAAAAATATTTACATTCTTTTATATGGAAATTTAGTAAAACTGTACTTGTTTCTTTTTGTAATAATAAGCTATTAATTAGAATATTGGTAAATATTTGTAATTTTAATAAAAAAGAATTTTAATATATTTTCTTATTATGGATTTACCAAAAAGGAAATTTTAAGGCAAGTTATTGGGCAACCGAAGATGGAAATAGGCTTACTGGGGAACCAGGAATCTCGCAAAGTGTTTTTGTATTACTAGCTCTCACTATGCTGTTGCTGGTATAGAATTTTGCGTCATACTTTCAAAAACCGCGCCAAAATCCCATGCATAAACTTTTTTCCCATTCGCCTGCAATGCGAATATTTTATAGTATGTGTATAAACTTACACATTTTTGAGATTGACCAAAACCAAAACCCTCGAGAATACTTCCCAAGCCATGAAACAGAAATCTATATGTGTGCGTGCTTAGTCCGTATTCTAAAATGTTCTATATTGATACTTATGGAAAAGTGCTAAACATTGGCTTTATATATGCCTTATAGCCTAAACTACTATCCATACAGGAAAATAGTCTTCTAGTAATTTACAGCTTGGTTGCTTACCTTCCCGAAGGCTACACTTCCTATATACCTTACATAACAAAATAATAAAATAGTTTTGATTACTAAGTAACCTTATCATTTTACGCTCAGTACCAATTGCATGTGTGTATGTGTAGCCGTATTCCGAATCTGTAGGCAGCTACATTCGATATCATCAGCCCACGGCATGCCATGACGGCACAGCGACATTACAATGATTACTCAGGTGAGAATTTTTGTTTGAGGAAACGTAGTTATTTTGTTAAGATAAATTTTTTTAAATAATTTTGTTAGGAAAGGTATGAAAATTTTATTACGGTTCGGAAGATAAGAAAGCAAGCTTAAGATTAACACAATGCCATTTTTCTGTATGAATAGTAGTTTAGGGCGGAGGAGCTATTCAAATCAAACTTTTGTCACTTTTACATAAGAACACTGCAAATATTTTAGAATGTAAGGACTACGTTGGGCTTCGCAAGAGGTAGGGAGGGAGTCTGTTTCATGGGTTGTGAAGTATTCTCGAAGGTTTTGTTCTTACTCGTAGTTTTAGGACTCATAACTAATACAAACTTTTAATCTGTATACAACCAACGAAAGAGTAACATAACAGAAACATAACGAAAGAAACCAATTCGTGCGGAAGTGTGACAAACTAATCATAACAAAAACAAGTGAAAAAGCTAGAATTGGTCTAAGACCAATTCTTAATATACCCTATATGAATGCACGTATGAAATTTCATATGGTCACCCATTTGAGCAATTTTGATTTTTTGCATTGGTTTCTCGGATATATTTCTAGAACGGCTCGTCGGACAGAAAAAATGATTATAACCAATTTTATAGGATTTCTTATTCTGAAGAAGTTTTTAGTACAATAAAAATGTCTAGGAGTGATCGTTTTCAAAGTATATGTAAAAAACCAAAATTATTATATGGCAACACCAAGAAGGGGTTGCCCGATTTAGCCCATTTTTGAAATTTTATTTGGTATTAGTATGAAAACACAGTGTGCCAAATTTCAGCTTTCTATGTCGACGTGTTCTCAGGTAGTGTCCAAATATATCGTGGAAAACGAAATTTTTGTATGGCAACCCCACGAAGGAGCTGACTGATTTGTCTCATTTTCGAACTTAATTTTACTTTTTTTTTTAATGTCCGTGTACAAAATTTCAGCTTTCTAGGTGAACGCGTTCTCGAGTTATCGTGCGCACAGACAGACAGACGGACGGACGGACATGCAAAAATCAAAATAACTTTTAATATTACGCGTGGGTGTCCAATTCATTTTGCTCTACCATCATTATTTCGAGGGGTTACAAACGGAATGACAAACTTAGTATACCCCTATAGATTTCATCTAGGGTATAACAAAGACTCGTGTCGTAACCCCCGCAAGATACAAGCCATGAACAAAGTCGAAAAAAGAGAGCAGCAGGCGACATCCACAGTCTTCTTGCCTTGTCTTACTGAAGGAGTTTTTCATATAAAAGTTGCTTATATTTTGTTCAAACGTGTTATGGAATTATGTTGAGGGTGATATACTTCGGACGTTAAGTCCAGACCGCCAGCATGAGCTGACAGATCACCCGATAACAGCGTTGTATACAGAAGGGCACGCTAGTCCACCTCGACTATTGGCGGAGAGTGTGGGGGGTTCCACAAAACAACCTGCCGCTGTTACCAACCATATACAAAACGAGATATCGTGCCTTCAACAAACGAACAGCTAGCACGCACACACGGTCCTGAAGGGACCCTTACGTCACTTACCTGTATCTAGGTGGAAGGCGTAGGTGTTCTACCTTCCTCTGCCAGCCCCATCTTCCCGTTTGACTTTGGGTGGTACTATTTTCCTAAGTCCCTTGTTGATCTATAAAGAGAGAGAGAGAGAGAGAGAGTGAAAGACTAGGCGAGCCTAGACGACCTTCATCCTACGCGAGAGGGCTCCGGGATGTCAAGGAAGAAATTAAAACGCTCAAGCTTTCATTTTTACGTTATAATTATTAAGAAGCGTCTTAATTTAAAGTGAGTACAGGAAAAGGCGTACAGGAAAAGGCGCACAGGTAAGTATAAAAAAATTCATTAATTCAAAGTAATATGCACAGATAAAGATTCAGCTAAACTAGTTATATAGTTACGTGCATATTTACACATACGACAACAAATGTCGATAAAGTATGTAAGTGCCGTATTAAATTATGTTTATCTATGAACAAGTGTTGTCTTGAGTTGAAAATGTATGCGTATAAATATGTGAAGACAAATATAGTTTAGGTTGAAAGGTATATAGGTAAGTATACCACGAAGCTATAACTAAACTATGCAAATACAGTATTAAATTATGACTAGTCATAAACAAATCTAGTTCTAAGTTGAAGATGTATACGTAATTATACCATGAAATCATAACTACCATGTGCATGTATTGTATTAAATTATAAATATTCATAACCAATTATAGTGTTAAGCTGAAGGATATATAAAAATGTAAAAATAAGTGTCGACAAAGAGGAGCTCCACAACGCAAGTCGCTACAGAAGCCGAAATATGCTTATACTCCCAGAAAATATGTAATACATCAATAATACTTACAGTTAAAATTCCACGGCATGATGAAGCTTCAACATCCGCCACCTGGTTAAAGAATCAAATTGAATATTAATTTCGGCTTACGTTCCGTAGGCCCTGTCACAACGAAATGTTTAAAATGAAATTGCCCCGTGGCTCTCGTATCTGAAGTATATATATCTAGACCATCTTAACCTTTTCTTTTCATTAAATGTGCAAATAACTATGTCAATATATGTTTGAACTGTTAAACTGCTATAAATGGTAGTTGCAGTGTATCAAAATTTATATATTTATTATGCATGAAATGCTAAACTACTGTACTGAAATAGCTGTGTATCAATATGTTTATAGTAGGCTAGAGTATACTTAGCGTGTGCACCGGGCAATAGCATTAATAGATAGACGCGAATCCTTATTCAGACTGGCCCACAGTCTGTGTTGAAGATCTGCCGCAGCCGATTTTGCGTTCACTGCCCCTTAGGTTTTCAGAATACGACGAGATACCTAGCCGCCCAGACTGATGAGCCGGGAGTATCTAAGCGTCCTGTAATTGTGCCAAGCTGAGCGTGTCAGGAGTATCGGTCCGTCCAGATGTTGCTAAGTACTAATTACTAGTCAGCTTAAATTCAGGTAATCAAATCTTTTCGTGTTGCATTCAATGCTAATAGCTGAACGCTAACCATATAGACTTCGTAAGAATTGGTTCAAAAAAAAATGCTGCACTCAATTAATTATCAGTTGCTAGTTATGCAGATTTTAAGCTTATTTTCTAGAGATCAGATATTTTCATGTTGTATTCGATGCTAAAAGCTGAACGCTAACCATATAGGCTTCGCAAAACTTAGATCAACAATGCTGTTAAACACGAATATTGTTGCAGCAAGCTTCTACTTATTAGGGTATTGAAATTTTATTTGTTAATTGAAATAGAAATTCGAAGTTCTCAAAAGAAGACGCGCGTTTCACGCGCCATGATAGTATTGATGGCATCATATCCATTACAGCTTTCATTGCGTTTGTTGTATTCAATGCTCTTCATATGGAATTCGCCTTTCTGCTTCAGTTAATTTGGAGCCTGGTTGTTCTGGTTTATTTAATTTACTTGATTTAAAATTTCTTCCGTTCCCCGATTCAATACTATCTTCGCAGTAATTACTACTGCATTCTAAGAAATCTCTTGACTTTATTTTTTGAGTACTGATTCGCCTGTGATTACTGTGGTAACTCGCAACGTCATTATTTAGATCGCAATTTTGTGGATTTTGTGAGAATGTGTCTGTATCTTTATCAACAATAGAATGATGCTCTTCTACGATAACTCTTTTACTTACAGATGACCGTCCATTCTCGCTAACGCTATCATATTGAGTTTTTAGACAAAAATATTTGCGAAAAGGGTTTGTTGTTAACTTATTTAGTGGATCTTGCACCTTTTCCTTTTAAGCCTTGTTTTGATTATCAGAATCCCGAAAAGGATTTGTATTTCCTCGTAAATCCACGTGCAGTAATCGATTCTCTCTATTTTGTACAGTAAATTCTTGCTTGCCGTATAAATTTTGCAAAAGATAATTTTTCAAATCAGTATCCGGTTCGAAATGTACAGACATTAATTTACATAATCTTGCTTGAGCATAATTTTTCTGCAGGCCACTTGGGAGCACTGAGGCTAGTTATTACCACTCGTAGGAAATTTAGAAAAGCCTTAGTTTCAGGTTAAACAATAGACATATAGATTTCCTCTTCCTCCGCCTATACCTTGAAGAGGTTAAATAAATTCGCTACACTTCCAAAATTGACTTCATCAAACCTTTAATACGATTCCCTTGGAAGAAAATGGAAAACTATCTGTTGTCTCTTCTTATTTTATTTTATTTTTTTATCAGCACCCTTTGGAAATTCCTAAAATATTTTATATCTCTAATTTGGCCTAGCGGAATTTATGCGAAAATATTACCTTTTCTTGGCTGGATGACTGAGAGAATTTTCGATAATAACGAATTCCTCCAGTATGGAAAT
Source organism: Dioctria linearis (assembly GCA_963930735.1). NCBI lineage: Eukaryota > Metazoa > Arthropoda > Insecta > Diptera > Asilidae > Dioctria > Dioctria linearis. The sequence continues at coordinate 45,902,246 of OZ005743.1, read as the reverse complement.
TCAAATAAAGCCATCAATTTCTGTTAGTGTTAGAATCCAATATTCTGACACAATGTGAAATTATTTTCGGAATTTCGTTCGTTGTAATTATAAGACGTATGTACTTTCGTTCTTTATTGTAATTCGAACACCCTGTTTTTCAATTCACAAAAATCCACAAATTTAATTTACAGCTTAACCTACCCTCCTCAACTACCTTAATTTATACAAAAAAATATTTCATTTGTTAATAAAGACCAAGACCAATAAACAGAATATGTTCAGACAACGTGTTAACCGTTGATTGATTTCAAGTCTGCTTACCTCTTGGTATAAAATGCTCTGTGAAGAAAAGAATAAAAAAAATTAAAATTAATAAATTTTGAGTATAGTTGCTTGTTGCTGACCAAAAGTAAGAAACTTATGTGATGTGATAACCGGGAATTTATATGTTTGCAATAACCAAGAACTTCTGTGATGACCGAGAACTTAGGTAACCAAACGATGACCGAGAACTTAATTGTTGAGATAACTAAAAACTTGTGTTGACCGAGAACTTCAAATAACCAGAAACTTGTGATAACCGAGAACTTCAGATAACCAAAAACTTGTGATGAGGTTAATGAGATCACGTTGTTCCTGTCTCTTTTGGCCTAATTCCAAACAGTTCATCTTTTTCTTGGTGATGCCACACTCTTCAATTTCTGTTTAATAAAAAAATTAGTAAATTATTCAAAACATCATTGAAACTAAATGTAATGGCGCGATAAATTATCATTTAAATCATTACGAAATCTACCAACCATTTTTTTTAATAATATTTAGTTTCCTTAATAGACTCCAAATTATCGTTTCTTTTCCGCTGTGGTGAATACGAAAGGCAAAATAGAAACATCGAAAACGTGTGTGACATTACCAATTCTCTCTCTATGACATTTATAATTGTAATTTTCCATAGAAATTTATAAATTTGCCCTTTTCGTTCGTTTCTTTCTGACTCATTATGTAAATTAAAATATTAAAAAAATTTTAAATTTCGCAATAAATAAAGAGTCGTACCAAATTTAATTCGATTTTCGAATTTCGCGACAAGGGTTGCTGAAATGATTTGATTGCACTTAGCGTGCTATACATATAAATTCGCGCTGTCAAATGACAAGGAATTTGTGTCGTGCCGATTTGCTTCGTATTTACGTGGTCTGTTCTGAACAAATGGTTATGTTTTTTTTTAAATGTTTGGTTGTTAAATGTACAATTAACAATTTGTTTGTTTTATGTTTGATCCTTTCCTCATTTTGGGAAAGTAGTTTATAGAAGGTGTCAACGCACATATTTGGTCCCAATTTTGTCATCCATAAATTCATGAGGGGATGGAAAATTCAGGATACCTGGGCCCCTATTCTGCAGTCTCACTCACTTATGACTGTATGAGAGAAGTCACTCACTTCGATCTCACTCACCCACCATTTAATTATTCTAGAAAACAAATGGGATGAGATGTACACTGTCAAATAAAATAATCCACCACATTCGTGGTGAATATTTTTGATGTGACTTTATATTTGCTATAGAACCTAAACTACTATCCATACAGGAAAATAGTCTTCTAGTAATTTACAGCTTGGTGCCTTACCTTCACAAAGCTACACTAGTTATATACCTTACTTAACAAAATAATAAAATAGTTTTGATTACAAAGTAACCTTACAAGCTGAGTAATAATTGCATGTGTGTATATACAGCCAGAGTCTGAATCTGTAGGCAGCTACATTAGATACCATCAGCCCACGGCATGCCATGACGGCACAGCGTCATATACAATGATTACTTAGCTGAGAGTTTTTGTTTGAGGAATCGTAGGCATTCGGTTCAGATACATTTTTTTATATAATTTTGTTGGGAAAGGTATAACAAATTTATTTCGATTCGAAAGATAAGAAAACATGCTTAAGATTATCAGAATACCATTTTTCTGTATAAATAGTAGTTTAGGGCCAAGGAGCTATTCAAATCAAACACAAATGGCCGTTTCGAGTACCGTATACCCAGTATTAATATCTTATTCACTTCCCACTTTCCCCCAAACTGTAAATTACTAGAAGACTATTTTCCTGTATGGATAGTAGTTTAGGCTCTATAGCAAATATAAAGTCACATCAAAAATATTCACCACGAATGTGGTGGATTATTTTATTTGACAGTGTACATCTCATCCCATTTCTTTTCTAGAATAACTAAATAGTGGGTGAGTGAGATCGAAGTGAGTGACTTCTCTCATACAGTCATAAGTGAGTGAGACTGCAGAATAGGGGCCCTGGCCCCTATTCTGCATTCTCACTCACTCAACTCACTCACTTACTCACTTACCCGATTCCACGTGTTCCTTTATTCTGGAACGCAAGTGAGTCAGATTTTTGTGGGAAAGTGAGTGAGATATTACCACTGGGTATACGGTACTCGAAACGGCCATTTGTGTTTGATTTGAATAGCTCCTCCGCCCTAAACTACTATTTATACAGAAAAATGGTATTCTGATAATCTTAAGCTCGTTTTCTTATCTTTCGAATTGAAATAAATTTGTTATACCTTTCCTAACAAAATTATATAAAAAAATGTATCTGAACCAAATTTCTACGATTCCTCAACAAAAACTCTCAGCTAAGTAATCATTGTATATGACGCTGTGCCGTCATGGCATGCCGTGGGCTGATGATATCGAATGTAGCTACCTACAGATTCAGACTCTGGCTGTATATACACACATGCAATTATTACTCAGCTGGTAAGGTTACTTTGTAATCAAAACTATTTTATTATTTTGTTAAGTAAGGTATATAACTAGTGTAGCTTTGTGAAGGTAATGCACCAAGCTGTAAATTACTAGAAGACTATTTTCCTGTATGGATAGTAGTTTAGGCTCTATAGCAAATATAAAGTCACATCAAAAATATTCACCACGAATGTGGTGGATTATTTTATTTGACAGTGTACATCTCATCCCATTTGTTTTCTAGATTAACTAAATGGTGGGTGAGTGAGATCGAAGTGAGTGACTCCTCTCATACAGTCATAAGTGAGTGAGACTGCAGAATAGGGGCCCAGGGGTTGATTGACTTCATATTTCAGATAAATTGTCTTTTATTTATGGTCGTTTTTTTCTTTATTTTTTATATAGTAATTGTTTTATAATCAAACAGTTTTGTTTGTTTTTTTTTTATATTTTTTTTCATGTCAATTTCAGTCGAGTTCCGCTGGTGTATTCAACATTCTCCCCCGGTTGTACGATTCCGTTCAACGACTTTAGACTTCAGTTTTGAAATTCCTCGCAGATGGTGATGATGAAGGACGACATTTCCGGCCTTATTAACATTTACTTTCACCTGGAATTTATCGTGAAGGTTTACAGTGAATTGTTTCCGTTTGCTGTTTTGTATTTTCTCGAAGTCAATTCTCTGTAATGCCCGCTACATACCATCGTCGTTTTACTCCGCGTTCGTCGAACAGCGTTTTATGAACGACATTCAGACAAAGCTCTTCGACGAACGACGTACGCCGTTGTAGCCTACACATTATCGTCGTAGTTCGCGTTGAAGGTTGAAAGTTGAATAAATTCTAACAGAAATTCTTGTGAAAAATTTCTTAGATCAGCCATTTCGGGTTTTTATTTTCAATTTACGTTACTCAACTGCTACTCCACTGTTTAAGGACGGACGATGACGCACTTTTTGCATCCACACTATCGTCGTACAACGTACAGCGAACGGCGTACGGAGAAAAATCAAACCCGATTTGATTTTTCGCAGTGGCGAAGAACGCAGTAGCGTTGTCATTCACACTGCTATTTTTCTATCGTCGTTCGTCGAACAGCGTTGTTTGAACGTCGTTCATACAACGCTGTTCGACGAACGCGGAGTAAAACGACGATGGTATGTAGCGGGCATAAGATGTGTCTAGATATAAACAAATCTTCTCTTTCGCGTGACATAAAACGTTGGAAATCATTTTCAATACGCATCTGGATTTCTTTAACTGTTGTAGAATATTTCAGCACCCGTAGCGAGCCCACTTGACGTCCATTAATTGTAGCTTCTGAAGAGTTTGTTTCGCATGGAGGATTTGTGAGTCCCATTTCACTTAAAGTAGTTTGCGTGCTCGTAGGCGTTGTAGTTGACAATTGCAGACCGGTTAATATATCACACCCTGATTCAACAAAACTTGACATCATAGGACTGCCAGGAGGTGAGAATTGAATGTCTTCGAATAATGTCAAAGAATCTTCCAACTCACACTGCATTATTAGCTGTAATAAAGAATATTAGATAACTATTGCGTTGATGTTATTATTTTCTCTTTTTTTTTACATAATATGACATAACAAACACATAGACACATAGATTGATTTTTTTGTGATTAAAATCGATTTCACATTATTGTTCATGCAAGGTTTCAGCTGTCTCGATCGGTAATCGGCAAACCTTTACAACCGGTCTTTGAAATGTATTGTATCGTGTACGTATGGTTACAACTCTGACCATTCCGTCTTTACCTGGATGAACCTCTTCAATAATTCCCAACGGCCATGAGGTGGGTGGAGTATTTTCACCTTTAATGAGGACGACGTCTCCAATTTTAAGGTTGGTCTGTTGATTCCACCACTTTGGTCGATGCTGCAAACGGTTTAAATATTGTTTGAACCATTTGGTCTAGAAATCTTAGTTCATTTGATGGATATGCTTCCATCGCTGTGTTGGGGTAATTTTTGAGGAAATAAGGTTTGGTTCCGGAACCGTATTTATAGCTTGACCAATAAGAAAGTGTCCTGGAGTTAAAACTCCTAAATCATCTTTATCATTTCGAAGAGCACATAATGGTCGAGAATTCAAGCATGCTTCCACTTGTGTAAGCAGTGTCATTATCTCTTCGAATGTGCAGACAGTAGTACTTATGACTCGTCGCAGGTGATACTTAATGGACTTTACACCGGCTTCCCATAATCCTCCATGATGAGGGGCTGCAGGAGGGTTAAAGTGCCAATTTACGTTTAAATTTATTAAGTATTGAATGACATCCGGCGTGGCTTCCTTTATAGCTTGCTTCAAGTCCTGTTCCAACATAACATTTCCTCCTGTGAAATTCGTGCCGCAGTCGCAATAAATGTCGGAGCACAGTCCTCGTCTAGCTACAAATCTTTTGAAGGCGGCTAGGAAAGCTACTGACGTTAAATCTGAGACTGCCGCTATATGTATTGCTTTCGTCGCCATACAAATGAATATGCAGAAATAGCCTTTGTGGGTCTTAACGTTTCGATGGGTCGACATCTTCAAATAAATAGGCCCAGCGTAATCGACGCCCACATGCATGAATGCCCTCGTGCAATTAACCCGAGGAGCTGGCAAATTTCCCATTAATTGACTACAAATAACTTTGCGGTGTCGAGCACAGACTAGATATTTCCGTATTCGTTGTGAAATTACTCTTTTAGCGTCTAATATCCAGAACTGGTTACGAGTGGTGTTTAGCACAAGTGTGGTTCCACCATGAAGGGTTTCCTTATGTGTTTTGTCTATTATTAGTTTGCTAATGTGGTGATCACGTGGGAGGATGACTGGATGTTTTCGATTATAAGAGATGTTAGCATTGTCCAATCTGCCACCCACCCGAATGAGCCCGTCATTGTCCAGAAATGGGTTTAGTGTTAACAATCGACTCTTTCTTGAGAGTGCTTTCTTTCTCTTTAACTGATCATACTCCGTTGCCAACGTTAATTTTTGTACCAGCCTTAGAATTGTAATCTGTGCTCTGTTTAGTTCTGTAACAGACAACACTTCGGTTTTCTTATGTATTGATCTGCGACAATTTTTTATAAAACGTTGTATAGTGGCCGTGATTCTTATTAATTTGGTGTATGAGGAATATCGAAGTAGCATCTCATTCGATTTTTGAGATAACAGATTAGTTACCTTTGGCCTTTTTGCCTCTAGGTCAGTATGGTCTGAAGATATTAGTGTCTGAGGCCACATCCTTTTCCCCCTGGTAAGCCAATCAGGACCATGCCACCATAACTTGGACCCCAATAATTGTTGAGCGGAGATCCCTCGCGATGCCAAGTCTGCCGGGTTCTCTTTGGTTGGAACGTGATTCCAATGATCTGCTGATAGAGTCTCTTATATCTCTGCTACTGTATTCACCACATAAGTCTTCCATCGCCCTGGGTGTTCGCGCATCCAGTGCAAAGCAATCATTGAGTCTGACCATGCAAAAATTGGTATGTTCTGAAATTGCATGTCATGAACTGTCGTCTTGAGTAACCTTGTTAGAAGTAATGCGCCGTTTAATTCCAGGCGAGGCAAGGTCACGGGTTTAACTGGTGCAACCTTAGTCTTTGATGTCAATAACATTGCTGTAATTGTGCCCTTGTCATCCTGCGTACGTAAGTATACCACAGCTGCGTATGCTTTACTTGAAGCGTCACAGAATCCATGAATTTGGTGATCTTGATTGTGGATGGAGAATCGAATCCACCGAGGAATCTTCAATTTTTCCAACTCATTTAACTCTTCTTTAAAGGTTTGCCATTGCCTGGCAATATTACCAGAAAGTTTGCTGTCCCAGGATACGCCTGTTATCCATAAGATTTGGATCAGAATTTTTGCAAAGATAATAACGGGTGAAATCCAACCTAACGGATCGTAAAGTGAAGCAATTTCGCAGAGAACATTACGTTTGGTGGCAACCTCATTATTTTTCTCTTGGTTGATTTTGAATGTAAAATAGTCCTTTCCCGGATACCATTTAATTCTTAAAGTCTTTATTGCTTCATTTTCTACAAAGTCTAAAGATCCCTTTAATTCTTTGTCACTCATTGGCAAGTGATCCAGTAATTCTGTTTTGTTGCTTGCCCATTTTCGCAATTTGAAACCACCTTCCTTCAACATATCAATAAATTGCCCTTGTAATTGTTGACCTTCTTGTATAGATTCTGCTCCAGACAACAAATCATCCACGTAAAAGTCAGTAAAGACACATTTGGATGCCAAAGGCCAACGTTCCCTTTCATCTGTGGCTAGTTGCTGAAGTGTTCGTATGGCCAAATAAGGAGCGGAGGACGTCCCAAACGTCACTGTGTTGAGCTGATAATCTTGTAGGCGTTTCGTTATAGGGTCTCGCCAGGGTATACGTTGGAACGTACGATGATCTGGATGCACCCAAATCATCCTATACATCTTTTCAATATCTGCTGTCATTGCGACTTTATATTTTCTCCAGTTAAGAATAATGGAGCATAGCTTCGGCTGCAAAGTTGGTCCAATTAGTAGTTGTTCATTTAGTGACTTGCCGTTGGTTCTTTTTGCCGACGCGTCGAATACCACTCTTATCTTGGTGGTGCTACTTTGCTTAAAAACTGCATGGTGTGGTATATAACAGTGAGTTTCCTTTGCTGTAGGTATGTTGCATGCTTCCATGTGACCCAGTTCCAGGTATTCATCCAAGCAGTTTTCCTAATCCTCTTTCAATTGCAAATTTTTGTCGAACTTTCTTTGTAGATGCTCTAGACCAGGGATGCACAGACCGCGGCCCGTCGGTCGAATACTGGTGGCCCTTCAACAGCAAAAATAATACTCTCGTACATTCGAAAAATATTGAATTCTATTCCAGAATAAAACCAAAAAAAATATGTTCGAAAAGTAATTTACAAAATAATAAATATTAAAGTACTTTGTTTCTTTTGATATTGTGAGCGACGTCCATAAAACTTATGAAAATCATTCAAGTACCGCGGCAGTTCATGAATGACACGACGCCGCGGCCGCGCCGCCTCAAGCGCCCAAAAATACTAAGTCAAGTAACATCGCTTGCCGCCTTTATATAAAGTTCAAAATAGTAGAGAAATCAAGAATTTTCTAGCGCGGTGTGAGCAAGCGAGATAGCAATAGTCCCGAATTCCCGATTGCTCGCGTAGATACACGAAGCTTCCAGAGTCGGTTTCGAGATTTTTCGACTCTATACGCGCGGTATAAAAGCCACGCTAACCGCAGCGACCGACAGTGTTTTTGGAAGGCAATAGTTCTATTGTAGATTTTAACTCGACTAGCCGGTGTCATATATTTTGATCCACATTCAACGTAGATTTTCTGTTGCAGTGTTAACCCGTCAAGTGCCGTGTATAATTGTGTTGTGAAATCGTAAGTAAAACTCTGTTATTAATAAGTGTTTCCCTATCTATTTAATCAATTATTTTTGGCAATTTAAAAAAGGTTTGATAATTTAAGTAGGTACTGTAATTGTTTGGAGGTGCTGTGTTAATCCTAGCCAGGATTAGAACGCAACATGGACAAGCCAGGACCTAGCAAAAAATGTAAGGTTAAAGATGAAAATCGGCAATTTCAAGAAATTTGGACTGAGAAATACTTTTTTGTATGGTCGCACAACAAAGTCGTTTGTTTAATTTGCAAGAATTCTGTTGCGATTACAAAGGAATATAATGTAAAAAGGCACTACGAAACGCAGCATCCTACTTTTACCAAGTTTACAGGCGAATTAAGAAAGCAAAAAATGTTGTCTTTAAAACGGGAGCTTATTGGTCAGCAAGCTATGTTTACTAAACCCATTCAAGATTCAGAAACAGCTACAGAAGTTAGTTATGAAATTTCTCGAATGATAGCAAAGCGAAGTCGCCCCTTCAATGATGGGGATTTTGTAAAAGAATGCATAGAAATTGCCGCTAAGAAAATGTGTCCAGAAGCAGCAAAAAAGTTTGAGAAAATTCAACTGAATCGTATGACTATCCAAAGACGAATTATGTCTTTGTCAGGTAGTATTGCGGAACAGCGGAATAATTAACTGAAAAAACCAAGATCATTGAATTTTTTTCATTAGCCCTCGACGAATCCACTGATATTAGTTCCACAGCTCAACTTCTCATATTCATACGAGGTGTTACTCAAGATTTTGAAGTCTTAGAAGAGTTATTAGGAATGTGTTCATTGAAAGGTCAAACCAAAGGAGTTGATATACTCAATGTACTTTTGGATGAGTGTTCAAAAACTGATTTGGACTTATCAAAATTATCGGGAGTTGCGACTGACGGTGCTCCCTCGATGATTGGTGTCAATTCCGGGCTAGTTACTTTGCTGAAAAAGCATCTGCAAGAAAAAAACATAAACACTGAAGATCTCATGCAGTTTCACTGCATTATACACCAAGAAGCCCTCTGTTCTAAAAAAATTGAATTTCAAAATGTCATGAAAGTGGTAGTTTCGACTGTAAATTTCATAAAATCAAGAGGACTCAATCACAGGCAATTCAAACAATTCCTTGATGACATCGAAAGCGAATATGGAGATTTACTGTATTATACAGAAGTAAGGTGGCTAAGTCGTGGATTGACACTGGAACGATTTCTAAATTTAATAGAAGAAATTGGAATATTTCTGGCGGAAAAGCAAAGGGATGTCCCGGAACTTAAAAATCCTGATTGGTTGTGTGATTTGGCTTTTTTAGTTGACATTACAAATCATTTGAATGTCTTGAACACACGGCTTCAATGCAAAAATCAACTGATATCCCAGCTCTACGCTCATGTATCATCCTTTCAATGCAAGCTGACACTTTTCAGATCACAATTGAATTCTCGAAATTACAATCATTTTCCGAATTATAAGAAAATGGCTGAAAAATTCAACAAAACTGCGATTAATTTCAGTTATGTAGAAAAGCTAGATATTTTGATTCAATCTTTTCAAGACAGATTTTCGGAGTTTAAAAAAGTGAAACCTCTGTTGGACATATTCAGCAATCCTTTCACGATTTCAGTTGAAAATGCGCCAGAGTCAATGCAGTTAGAAATTATCGACATTCAAAACGACCAAGATTTACGCAACAAATTCAACGAAGGAGACTTGCTGAACTTTTACCGCTGAATTGATAAAAATTCGTACAAAGAGTTGCGCATAAACGGTCTGAAATGTGCCAGCTTATTTGGTTCTACCTATATATGTGAACAAACTTTTTCAATGCTAAATAATAATAAAATTAAAAATCGAAACCGCCTTGCAAATGAAAGTTTGGAAGCAGTTTTACGTGTTGCTACAAGTAAATTTGAGCCAAATATAAAAAAGATTGTAAGCACTATGCTTCAAATTAATAAATTCTTTTTCAATTTTAATACATTATTATCAATTCTTTATTGTCTTTAATTACCTATACTTCTATCGGCCCGCCATCAGTTCATGATTTGCCCGAGTGGCTCCTAGTCTTAATAAGTCTGTGCATCCCTGCTCTAGACGTTTTAGAGCAAGGTGGCTTGATTCTCCCAAAGCTGGAGCATCTTCCCTTGAGAATGGCAGTTTGACTTGATATTGACCATGTTATGGCCCGATATACGGAAGATTCTTCCAGCAGCCAAGGGCATCACAGCGAAATAACCAGCAATTGCTAAACAATAACTTCGCATGGTATTGTTCTGCAACTGTCGGTTGTTTTGCTGATTAGCCCAACAGCTGGCTGCGATGAGCGCTTAGTGAAGAAATCGACGATTGCAATAATAATTCACCTTCGCATGGTAATTATTATGTAAAGCGATTGTTTAGAACTAAGCGACTCAGGTGCTGCAACCGGTAGAACAAACGACAAGGTTGTTGTCGTTTGTTTACATCCGCGTTGTGAGCAAAGAATGTTTACTTCCGAGTATCGGACATAAAAAGACTATTGACTGGTCTGGCGAGTGCCGTTTTATTATCAGTCATCGTAATGTTAAGTATTCAGTCGCGAGTTGTTTTAGAGATTAAGTTACCGTTCGGTTCGGGTTAGAGTTGCGTGAATTATATATTAAGATAGGTCAGTTTTGTTGTCGTAATATTAATGTGTTACAGAAGTTCGCGAGTTTGATTCATTTCGGTTGATAATTAATATTTTGATATTTTCTATGGATTCTTGATTGATTGCTTTTGGGACACGACATTTTGGCGCAGCCGGTGAAACTTAGGTAAGAAATTAGAGAAATTTCTTGCTGGTGTGTTTGTTTTTTTTCATTGCTCATTTTTTTTTGTTTTCAAGAAATTTTTGTAAGAAGGGTTTATTTATATATTGATTTTTTTTAATTCTTTTGCGTTTCAGGTATTTAAAAAAAGTGTTAGATTTAAATTTTTCTGTTTTGTGATTTTTTTTTTTGTGAAATTAAGCTACTCCAACATATATTGACGAGATCGAGGAGTTGTGCTTTTACAAGCTACTCCCGCATCTTCATCATAATATACACATACACCTACATTAGCGGCGATCGAGGAGTTGTGCTTTTACAAGCTACTCCCGCATGCCGAATAAACACCATTCACCATTTTCACATAAAAATGTAACAGATGTCAATTTTAGCATGGAATGGAGTTCGAGAATAAATTTTAAATTGTGATCGGTTAGATAAGTTTTCAACGTCGCAGGTCGGTTAGAGAGTCGATCACACACGCTTTTCGGTAATTTCTCGCGTTTTTAAAAGTTGTAATAACTGCTCCCAGTAAACTAGAGTAATTTGATTAATGGGAATAATCTTGGCTTAGTTAAAGTATGGGTTATTGTATTTTCTTTTATTGTGTGACGTGTGCATCTGAATTAGGAAGAATAAAAATTTAGAGAAAGCATGTTTGTGAGCATAATAGCTGAATTCAGGGTAATTGAGTGTGGTAATTGTGTTAGAGTTTTGAATGCTTAGCGTTAGATACGAGTGTGTATGTTGTTCGGCTAAGAAAGATATGAGTGTTGCGAGAGATCTTTTCTAGAGCAAGTTGTATAAAATTTGCGATTCCATGTTTATGAAGTACAGACGTTAGAATTTAGCTAACCAGCTAACCGATCATACACGTAGGTACATACAACAAATGTGCTAAACAACTTTTCGTATTACGGGGCATTTACATAATTTTTGTGCAAATTTTTATTTAGGGTACAGTGAAAACTGATTCAAGATTTGTTTTGTGTTGTTTTTTTTTGTAGTTTAAAATAAAAATTTTAAAAAATATTGGATTTGTTTTTGAGAACTTTGTGGTTAAGCAATAGGAGACTAAGGATAGTAGATAGTAAGTTTAGAAGACTAATCGTTGTTTCGTTTAATGGTCTCGAGTATAGTGACGGTAATTTCAGTTGTTTTATATTAGGATCGGAGTTATCGGAAATAGTTTTGGTCAAGAGGTTGAGTCTAGTTGGGTTTACAATAAGGATAGGAGTTGTGGGGAATAATCCGTGGCAGCGTATCAATTTCTGCATGGTACTAGCTTTGTTATATACCTTAAATGTCCACAGGTAGGAGTAATATATTAACTAGGGAGGAATTAGCACGCTATCAGGCCCAGGAAAGGGAATTAGAACTGAAAGCACAAGAGCTTAAGGAATACCAGACAATATTGCAGAGTTATGAATAGGACTGGCAATATATAGAGGAGCATATAGCGGGAGAGTTACGGAAAAGGTGGACAGAAAAAGAGGCAGAGAAATTGCTGGAGGAACTGAAGGAGAGTGCTAAAAAAAGTACAAAAGGCGAAGCCTTAGATCAACTGGTGACAACAGCATTCGAAGTTATCCAGAGCCGTGAAATAGAAGCAGAACAAGCATTGGAGGAAACCCAGAAAGAAAAAAAAGGGCTCTTAAAGAATATAGAATCGCTAAAGGTACAGCTAAAGGAGGCCGAGGAAGCTACAGCAGAACTAGAGAAGAGTTGGGGCTCGATAAATCTTCACAAAGAAATCCGAATCAAGACAATAATAAAGCGATCACGAGTAAGGGGTTCAAGCCAAGGAAATTATTATTCTGGGAACAGCCTAAGGAGCAGAAGCAACATTCAGAAACAGAGTAAAGTAGAAGAAAGAAACAGGAGTTAGCGTCGAGTGGAAAAGAGGGAAGCGAACGAAACCAGATAATTCCAGAGGAAAGAAACATATCTGAGGAGCACAGTCAGCAAGGCAATATGACAGATGTGCACGAAAAGGTAATGGATCTAGTATCCAAGCATGTGCCCATGCTATCCGGTGAAAGATCATCCAGGCTGTCGAAGGAGGTATATCGCTTCCTGAGTTGTAGTAAAGAACTACACGATCGTCTGACAGAAGAAGAGCAGAAGATCTTCATCAGGTGTATAAAGTATCGCTTATCGGACGACGCGTACTACTTGGTAAATTCGCAAGAGCCAAAAGATTTTGATTCTTTGCAGCAAGTAATCAAATCAGCTTACATGCCTAAGAAATCTCTTAGTGAACTGCGAACAGAAATGCTGGCATGCAGGATGAGGCCCGGCGAAGATATCAGGGAGTTCGCAGACCGGATGAAAGAATTGCTCGATCTGATAAAAGCGGCGGTCTTGGCAAAATACCCGGGAGGAGATAGAGGTCTAATTGCAGAGCTGGAGGTAAATGCCGTGGCGATATTTAAAGCAGGCGTGAGGCTTAAACCGACTCAAGTATACCTTACGGGTCGGAAATTTGAATCGCTAGAAGGGGTGCAGGAGGAAGCTGCCTACTACGAAAAGGACTCGGAAAGGCTTCAAGCCATGGTACCAGAGACGCGGAAGGTAATACCGGAATTTCTCACAGGAAAGAATATCAAATGCTTCAAATGTGGACAGCTTGGGCATATCTCTAGAGAATGCCAGCCATATAGGCGCGAAGCATCCCTCATTTCCAACTCCCGAATACATCACGTCAGTGTCGCAGATATCAAAGAAGGCGTTAATGGAAGATTCCTGACGGCAGGGGAGGGGCTTTACTGCCAGTTCTGCCGAACACGGGACCACTATACGGAGAATTGGCTCAAGAAATATCTAGCAGAGAAGGCCAACGAAGAATTAGATTCTCAGAGTAAGTTTGTCATAACAGTCCATTCGAATATAGCATTAGAAGGTAAGTGGAGACTTTTAATAGATACCGGATCTACCTGCAGTATAATTAAGGTTAAGGATAAAGAGGACTACGCCCGTACAGACACATCACAAAATCAGAATTGGAGGACCGTTTGGATCCGCTAGGAGTTCCATAGGCAGTTGTGAGGCAAAGTTGCAGATTGACAACAGCCAGCATGCCTGCAGATTTAATGTTATTAGTGATACGGACTCAATTCCAGCCGATGGTATACTTGGAATGGATTTCCTCAGTGGCAAAGCTATAATCGATTGCCTGAATATGAAGCTACTGATACAAGATGCCAGCAAAGATATGGAAGAAAATGCTTCTTGTGAAAATATCGCAGCTTGTGCCCAAGTGGGATCCACAGCTTGGCAGAGTAGCAGTGATGAAAACCCATTCCCGGCCGATATAGAAAAGGAAAACATCAACACAGCAGAAAAAATAGTACCTAAATGGCAGGACCCATTTCTGGTACCCTTCTGGGAAAAGATCCGCATCACGCCTTGCGAAATTTCGGAGCCTATCAAGCCTATAACCGAAGAATCAAGCGAAGGATTGACCAGTCAACACAGCCACGACGAACACAGCGGAAATAGTCTGAAGGATAGACTTGCATTTGTAAGAATCGCTAATGCAAGAGCCTGTCCGGTAAAAGCACCAAATTATTCGACACCGCTTAAGTATTCCGAAAGACCTGCATGGAGTTATGAGGGTAGGAAAAGTTTCTCTCCACCACAAAAGCAAGCTCAGGGCCTTTGGCGAAGAGGAAAGCTTAAATTTCAAGAATATAGAAATAAATCGGTTAGAACAGAATTCCAGAAGAAATTATGGCATCGAAACTGCAGTCGTGCGGAACATTGGAATTCTAGTGCAACTTTAATGACACCTAATGAGGTAAGTGTTGGTAAATGTCCGGGTAAAGCGACGATAAGCCGAGGTTTTCCACAGGGGCTTTCAAATTTTGTAAGTGAATTGAAAGGCGGATTTTACAAAATTTAAATGACATAGCTCTATAGATTTACAGGTGAAGAAAAGCAATGCAAGGATATAAGGATAATCTAGTGCCTGCTTTACTGGAGACTGAAACAATACTACAACTCAGGTAAAGTAATATGAATAATAGGTAAGGAAATATCTAAAAGAAACAATATATAGAGAATAAGATGTAATAAAAAGAGTTATCCGAAGAAAAACCTAATAGTTAAAAAATATAAAGAGAAATAATTGACAAAGTAAAGAAAGAAAAGAAAAGAAGAGGGATTAGAAAATAATAAAAGAAGAGAAGCAATATGAATAGAAACCATGTATATGTATGAATATATTGTTGATAGCCACTAATAAGGGTACCAAGGATACTAAGAAAATGGATAAATATTTTAGGTGGAAAAAAGGGCTTTGGAAAAAGAAAATGTCCAAAAAGAGAGTTATTTAATTACGCAAATAATGAGAATAAAAAAAAAGAAACAAGAGATTTAAAGTAAACAGAAGTTTGAAAAATAAAAGAAAAAATTAGTGATGAAAAAGAAATTTGAAACAAAGAAATAAGATATTCAAAATAAAGATAAGTTTTAAAAAAAAAACTTAACATAATTGAAGAAAGTGATGGAATAGAAATGAAAAGTTAGCAGAATAAGAAATACATTTGTACGTTTATAGTTATTGATACCCAAAAGGTAAGCAAGGAAGATAAAAACAATAAAAGTAGTGAAAATAAAGAAAAATGTAATATTCAAAAATCAAGATTCATAAACAAAGAGCAATAACCATTACTGTAATTGTATATTTTAGAGCTTAAGAAAGATTAAATGTAAATAGGAAATTATAATAGCAGTGTAGCGTTACACTAAAGAGCGGGATGGAAATTTACCTAAATAGGAGATCAGTATGACAACCGAGATGCGGAAAGTTCCGATATGTAGCTGAGAGCCAAAACATAAGTAAGCAGCAGAAATAAGTAAATGAGAGGAAAGGCAATGGTTATGCGGAGCCCTGGAGAATTAACCTTATAGATATGGATGCGAATTTATGAGTAAAATCCGTAGTTATCTTTTATCTATTTTTGTATTAGATAAAGTTTTCTTGGAAAGCTGCAATTAAGAAACAGCGTAATTGAATGTTGGGAAGTCCGTATTCTGGTGACACATATATAGTGTTATATGGAATTAAAAATATCTATTTCTTTAGGTACGGATGGACTCTCGATATAATTGGGAGAACTCCATCGTATCCATAAGAAAATCAAGAAAAGATAAATAATATTTCTACAAATATTATCATCCATCATTCGAACCACTAACCCTCACGGTAACGAGATAATTAACAGCACATCTTCTGGAAAATAATATACTCATAGAACATTGAAAATGAGACCAAGGTTTTTTTTCGTCCACTTGTACAATTAGAGAAGTGCCAGTAATAGGAGCGGTTTTGTACGTTTTCTTATGATTGGACTTTTAAATGTTTAAATGTTGCTAACAAAGTGGAACTACAATCTGGAATTGTCTATTCAATGGGAATTTAAATACTATAACTGAAAAAGATTTTGACATGAGTATCTAACAATTGTTGATTACTAGATGTTAATACTATTCAGGAAATACTACACAAAAGCTAGAAGTGGAATAAGTGTAGCACAAAAGAGCTGGATGGAGAAGTTTAGAAAACATCTCTTAAGGCAGCAGATGAACAACAGACTCAGGCCAACAGCAACAGATGAGCCGTTCTTCCCAGGGGAACATAATCCAAACTCGTAATTCAGAACAGCAGCAAGTCGAAGCAGACGTCCACCTTACCGTTGATATGACATCATCCTTGTAGCGAATCCAGACCATCATCAACAAACAGTTCGAACGACTACACTAAATTTAAGGCTCGTAATAGTATTAAAGAATTAAGGTATAATTATATAAAGCGAAGTTGTCAATTCGAAAGTAAGGTAAAAAGGAGAATATCAATATATATGCGTACAGTTAAAATAGTTGCAAACAAATAAAAATTAAGGAAACTAGCTTAACTGTATCAAGAGAAAGAAATGTAGAATAGATAAGAAGGTGTAATAGAAATAATTTGTGTGTGATGTTTGAAGGAGATATAGTGTAAAAATGAAAAAGAGCAAATTTTAAAATAAGAGAAACGTGAAAAAAAACTGAGAAAATAAATGTAAGGCATTAAAAGATAAAAATGTTAATAAAATTCAATGAGAGAAGCCATAAGAACGAATATAAATACGGAAAAATAAAAAATAAATAAGAATAGAATACAGAAAACAAAAAAGAAAGAAATAAAATGTAAGGAATGAAATATGAGAAGAAACTATCACAAATTTAATGTGCAGTAAAAAAAAAACAGTTTTTTTTTATTTAAGACAATGAAATAAATTATTGTGAGACAAATAAAGAAGGTAAATTTGTGAAAAAGATATAATGGAATATGAAAATAAAATAAAGAAGAAAAAAAAATTGTAACATGAAAAAAGAGTGTAAAAAAAATTAAATATAGGAAGAAAAGATAATGTTTAAAGAAAATGTAATAGGTATAAGAAAGCAATTTAAAACAGATAATCAAAAATTGAAGAAAAGAAAATATGAAAATCTAGATGGTAAAAATGTAACGATGTAATGCTAAGAATCTGAACCGAACGTGAATTAAGATATTTTCAGTATTAAACTAGTTTTTCAAAGGGGGGAGGGATGTTATGGCCCGATATACGGAAGATTCTTCCAGCAGCCAAGGGCATCACAGTGAAATAACCAGCAATTGCTAAACAATAACTTCGCATGGTACTGTTCTGCAACTGTCGGTTGTTTTGCTGATTAGCCCAACAGCTGGCTGCGATGAGCGCTTAGTGAAGAAATCGACGATTGCAATAATAATTCACCTTCGCATGGTAATTATTATGTAAATCGATTGTTTAGAACTAAGCGACTCAGGTGCTGCAATCGGTAGAACAAACGACAAGGTTGTTGTCGTTTGTTTACATCCGCGTTGTGAGCAAAGAAAGTTTACTTCCGAGTATCGGACATAAAAAGACTAATGACTGGTCTGGCGAGTGCCGTTTTATTATCAGTCATCGTAATGTTAAGTATTCAGTCGCGAGTTGTTTTAGAGATTAAGTTACCGTTCGGTTCGGGTTAGAGTTGCGTGAATTATATATTAAGATAGGTCAGTTTTGTTGTCGTAATAAAGAATTAATGTGTTACAGATGTTCGCGAGTTTTATTCATTTCGGTTGATAATTGATATTTTGATATTTTCTATGGATTCTTGATTGATTGCTTTTGGGACACGACAACCATTCGGGAGACGACAGTAAGTTTCTTCATAAATTTGCTGGCATTTTCGGTCTTCTGGTTTTAGCATATTGGTTTCTCGAACTTCCTCGGTTTCCCAAAATTTGCGCATTTGCACACTGAGATCGTCTACTGGGTTGATAGTAACTGCGAATGTTGTTGCTTGTGATTGATGTGAAGTAGAGTTGTTCCCCAAGACAATCCACCCAAAAATGGTGTTGGTGGCAATGGGGGCCTCTTCTAGTTCTCTTTGTATGCCCTCGCGAAGGACACGCCCATATATATCAGCTCCAAGCAAGACATCAATAGGTCCTGGCTTCGAAAATGTCGGATCGGCAAACTCAAGATTTTGAAGGTGTTCCCAGTTCTTATTGACGAACTTCTTAGCTGGTAACAGATCAGTTATTGTTTTTATTACAAACATCTCGGTCTCCACAACTGGAATGTTTGATTGCAGAGGCCTCAATTGTACTTGTACCTGTCTTTTAGCAAGAGCAGTTTGGTTTTTACTTAAACCTGATATTTCAATTGATGTCTGAACTCCACGAAGTTGTAACCTTTTGCAGGCTTCCTCCGTGATGAAGGATGTCTGAGACCCTGAATCCAACAGACATCGCAAGGTGATTGAATGACCATTGTGGCCAAGTGCTACTACCAACGCTGTTGACAGTAGTGCGTTATGTTTCTCTTTCAAAAAGAAGTTTTTGGTCCTTTCTACAATATCTTCACGATTATTTGGTAAGTTGGCAGTCGGACTTGCATTGAATTGTTCTGGTATTTGTGAACCCTTTAATGAAGGCTTGATGTCATGTAATGTGGTATGGTGTAATTCTTGACATTCCTTACATCTATGCTTATTTTGACACTTGATTTCATTATGTTTATTGGAGAAGCAATTTAAACATCTGCCTGCCGTTTTGATTACCTTGCGTCGAGCTGGAACATCTAGCTTTAGGAATGTTTTACAGTTTCCGACGTAATGTTTACTATTGCATGCAGGGCAACTAGCACTGTTGATAATATGGTACGCATGTGTGGTTTCCTTTTTAATAACTGGAATGTCCCTGGTATTGGATGAATGACTCGGCTTTGCACTAATTGTGTTGCTAATTGATTCTAATATCCGAATTCTCGTTTGCAAAAAAGCTATAAAGGATTTAAATTCTGGCAAATTTTGATTGTCTCCCAATTCTTCTTCCCATAGGCGTAATGTTAGGAATGGTAATTTTTGAAATTAGGTAGATGAGTACTGTATCCCAATTATCAGTAGGCACTTTCAACGCTTGGAGCTGCTGTAAACATTCCTCCGTGTTGTCTACTAATGCTTGTAAGCTCTTGCTGTTTTCTGTAGCTAACTTAGGTTGATTCACTAGGATCCTGAGTTGATGATTAACCAGCGTTCTTGTGTTCTCATATCTGTCCTTTAATTTCTTCCAAGCTGGCGCATAATCTTGATTAGTGATTGGAGTATGCCTTAATACTCGCTCTGCGTCACCGGTAAGACATCCCTTTAAGTAATGTAACTTCTGTACTGGTTGGAGGTATGCGTTCATATGTACTAAAGATTTATACAGATCGTGAAATGGTCGCCAAGAGTTATATTCACCATTGAATTTAGGCAAAGTTATTTTAGTGAGTTGCGAGACTACACCTGCTGTGTTTTGCGTTGTCTCGGTTTGGTTGTTTAACGGCCTCAAACCATCCTCCAATTCACCCATATATTCGGCATATTTTATTTCCATTTGATCGAATTGCTCGTCTACAATATAAGTATGCGTACAGTCTTCCTTTGAGGTGATAATAAGCTCGTTAATTTTCCTGTCTTGTGCCACGAATTCATGCCATAAATTTCGCTTTTGTGTGTAGAACCCTGCAGTTCTTTTTTCTAATTTGGTTTTTTTCCATTTTCTATTGCCGATTTAACCTTGGCCTTTAAAACAGCTTGATTAACGAGTAAACTTTCGAGTGTGCTCATATCGACGTTAAACAAAATATAAATAACTTAAATAAATAAAAATTCCAGGACTTTAATGCTCAATTATAGCCACTAATTATCGTTGACAATATCTTGAATTTCTGATGATGTTTGAGCGATAATCTTATATTATGTGTACTTGTGTAATGACTTGATTAACGCACTGCGCTTGGTCCCGTAAATAACGGCAATCAACAATTAGTGCTATTACTGTTGTTCGATGGTGCGACTTAAGGAACGCTTTCTTTAATCAAGTGGTTATTGAAAATTTCTAATTCAATATAATTTAAAAAAATTAAATTCATAGAACGAGTATCATACTCCTGGATGGAACCACCAATATAAATTCAAATAAAGCCATCAATTTCTGTTAGTGTTAGAATCAAATATTGTGACACAATGTGAAATTATTTTGGGAATTTCGTTCGTTGTAATTATAAGACGTATGTACTTTCGTTCTATAAGTTCTTTATTGTAATTCCAACACCCTGTTTTCAATTCACAAAAATCCACAAATTTAATTTACAGCTTAACCTACGCTCCTCAACTACCTTAATTTATACAAAAAAAATATTTCATTTGTTAACAAAGACCAAGACCAATAAACAGAATATGTTCAGACAACGTGTTAACCGTTGATTGATTTCAAGTCTGCTTACCTCTTGGTATAAAATGCTCTGTGAAGAAAAGAATAAAAAAAATTAAAATTAATAAATTTTGAGTATAGT
The DNA here is from genome assembly GCA_963930735.1 of Dioctria linearis. NCBI lineage: Eukaryota > Metazoa > Arthropoda > Insecta > Diptera > Asilidae > Dioctria > Dioctria linearis. The sequence goes on along the minus strand of OZ005743.1, from coordinate 45,881,393 downwards.
TGCTTGTTGCTGACCAAAAGTAAGAAACTTATGTGATGTGATAACCGGGAATTTATATGCTTGCAATAACCAAGAACTTCTGTGATGACCGAGAACTTAGATAACCAAAAGATGACCGAGAACTTAATTGTTGAGATAACTAAAAACTTGTGTTGACCGAGAACTTCAAATAACCAGAAACTTGTGATGACCGAGAACTTCAGATAACCAAAAACTTGTGATGAGGTTAATGAGATCACGTTGTTCCTGTCTCTTTTGGCCTAATTTCAAACAGTTCATCTTTTTCTTGGTGATGCCACACTCTTCAATTTCTGTTTAATAAAAAAATTAGTAAATTATTCAAAACATCATTGAAACTAAATGTAATGGCGCGATAAGTTATCATTTAAATCATTACGAAATCTACCAACCTTTTTTTTTTAATAATATTTAGTTTCCTTAATAGACTCCAAATAATCGTTTCTTTTCCGCTGTGGTGAATACGAAAGGCAATATAGAAACATCGAAAACGTGTGTGACATTACCAATTCTCTCTCTATGACATTTATAATTGTAATTTTCCATAGAAATTTATAAATTTGCCCTTTTCGTTCGTTTCTTTCTGACTCATTATGTAAATTAAAATATTAAAAAAATTTTAAATTTCGCAATAAATAAAGAGTCGTGCCAAATTTAATTCGATTTTCGAATTTCGCGACAAGGGTTGCTGAAATGATTTGATTGCACTTAGCGTGCTATACATATAAATTCGCGCTGTCAAATGACAAGGAATTTGTGTCGTGCCGATTTGCTTCGTATTTACGTGGTCTGTTCTGAACAAATGGTTATGTTTTTTTTAAATGTTTGATTGTTAAATGTACAATTAACAATTTGTTTGTTTTATGTTTGATCCTTTCCTCATTTTGGGAAAGTAGTTTATAGAAGGTGTCAACGCACATATTTGGTCCCAATTTTGCCATCCATAAATTCATGAGAGGATGGAAAGTTCAGGATACCAGGGGTTGATTGACTTCATATTTCAGATAAATTGTCTTTTATTTATGGTCGTTTTTTTCTTTATTTTTTATATAGTAATTGTTTTATAATCAAACAGTTTTGTTTGTTTTTTTTTATATTTTTTTTCATGTCAATTTCAGTCGAGTTCCGCTGGTGTATTCAACATCCAGGATGTATTTAACTAGCGCACTTCTTTCGAGAAAATAAGACAGATTAAGATGTCTTCTTCTTCCTTTCTGTCACGTCAACATGGCACCTGAGCGTGAGGAAATGCATTTCTCTCGGTCGGGTGCGTTCAGTATGCGGTTTACTTTAAGGTCGGCGTACATGCTTCAGTATTTTCAATGTAGCATATTGCTATATTCAATACGCTACGACCATAACAAAAGCTATAATTTCCGTAAATTTGTTCTACATGCTATATTTTTTTTAAAACTATTAGAAAGAAAACATATTTGGCTGCAATTTGTTTTAACTTCATTTTGCTGTAGGAGCGACAGTTTTGGGCCTTACGACCTCTTTAAAATGAAATTTTAGTTATTCCTCCATGACGAGATACAAAAAGCAGTGAGAGTGAGCCTTTTAATGTGTCTGTGGCTTCGGCGACTTCATGGCTTGTATATACTCCGGGGGTTACGCTCGTGTACGATGATACAAGTTTGAACTTGTCTCAAAATGTACTTACAATCTTTCTGTCTTTGCAACTTTGAATTGTAGAGTGTTTGACGCCTATGAGTTCCAATTAACGCGTTGTTTTGTTACGTAGCAATGATTTTTTCGTTCGAATTAACAAGTGCATAAAAATGTATTGATTTAATTCGAAATATAAAGAGATTTTGTAGGGAACTTGTGATAATTTTGAATTATAGAGAGGTTCGTATTATCGCAGTTTTGAATTAACGAGAGTCGACGCAATAGAAATTTCTGCTGGTTGTAAAGATTATGTATATATATGTATGCCGTAGACATTTGACGTAACTCAGCATTTCACGAAAAGTCTAGACACTTCATGGAGAGTATGCAAATAGTGTAAGGGTTTTGACTTAGCCAATTTTTACATTATGTGTCTGAAATTTTTAGCCACTTCATCAAATGCGTGTGTATGTGTGTATATATGTGTGCATGTTGGTGTGTATATGTGGGTGGGTGTGGGTGTGTTATCGCAGGCCTAGTTGCGACCTCCCCTTCACCACCCATCTCCCTCTCCTAGTATTTGGTTATATCGGGTGTGTTCTGTCGCGGGTTCCTCTTTTAAATTCGTCGCGACAAGGACTGCGATGTACTTTCCGAAGAGAAGGTCGCTGGCCCTTTATCTACTTCCAATAAAACACAGGAGATCTAGTATTTGATCTTTGTTGTTTTTTTATTTTAAATTTGTGCACTTATATAAAAACAAAGTCGACACTTATACAAAAATAAAGATCTCTAGTGGATTATTACAAACACGATTATTAAAGTTATCACGAGTAGGATTCTCGATGTCTGAGAATAGCGAACACAGACTATATTTCCTGATTTGATATCGAATAGGCTGCCTTACCGCTGGTGGGGGGTCAACCTTATTCTTTTGACTTGTCCAGAACTCAAACTTACTGCGAAAGGATTGAAAACTCCCTCGAAAACGTACTCTGGAAAGATCCAAAAACTCACTGCCTGCTCTTGGTTAGAACGCGGCTATTTATTTAGGCAGTTTCAGTACTTGCCATTCAAAACACGGAATCCGCGTGGAGGGAATTTACTTCCTCATCTTTAAAACATGAAATACGCCCAGCTGCATGATATCATTGCAGCAGCACGCCGTTCAGGCACATAAGCCGAATTGAATAGCTTCTATTGGGCAATGTTATACATAACATGTATAAGCCGTTTAAGCATGAGCAAAGAGAATGCGAAGAAAATGCCTGCTATTGGTCAATAGTGAACACATAATTTGTATGTATACCGACATATTGTCACAACCAGCAGTGCAGTGGCTTGCATCATGGCAAAGGTAAACATATGGTGCATGTTTGTTTATTTTCATGATGCAAGACCCAGCGCTGTGGGGTGTATATGACGGTCAATTTTCAAGAGCATAAGCGTCGTGTACTTGAAAATGGGTTGCGACATTTTATGAGTTAAACGACATTGTTTCCAGTGTGATGCGACTGCATTTTCACATATGGGGAATGTTTGTTTTTTGAACAATTGGTCATGCGGAACTAATGTGGAAATGTGTCGCATTGTTTACGCGGAAATATTTGCTCTTAGAAAGCGAAACTAATGCATGTAAGTATACATTTGGTTTTAGGATGAATTTTTGAAGGTTCTTTTGAAATATCTTTCCTGAGAATTTACCGTGGGAATTGAAATTTCCGGATGTTATTGATATTCGAGAATGATATTCGATGATGATGCAAATGTGAAATTTGATAAGTTATTGATAGGGCTTTGGCGTTTAGCCTATTGGGGAAAATGGAGAAAGTGATGAGGCTGTTGGCTCATTACACCATCCCCCTTAGAAAAAGAAAGTTCAGGAGGGAACTTTCTGTTTGATAAGTGAGTTCTGGTTTCACAGTGTGCTAATCTTTTCTTATATTAATTAATTCTTTTAATTTTATATCTCTAAGTTAGTTGTCAGTCGTCTTATTGCATATTGTTAGGGTTATTCTAGATCCATTAATTTCATCAATAGTTATTGGTTATATTATTGCATATCTTTAGGATTATTCTAGTTACATTAATTTGCTTGTTGAAAGTAAAATATTTGCATATTTTTAGGCCTTAATTAACTTATCTAATTGTATCTAGTCTATGGGGTATAACAGTTAAAAAAAAGTATAAAATATAAGGTCTTCCTCTTTTCCTTGTGTTATTAATATATAGTTTTACAATTCTCGTTTTTCTTTTATTTAAGTGGTAAGTAATATTAAGTTAAGAAATAAAAGTTCACAAGGTTTAAAATTATTTGCATATAATTAGGCGTTAATTAAAAGAAAATTTTTCACTAATGCTAGGAGTTACATATATAATTTTAAGTTTAATTTAGCTTACTTTCTTCTCTTTTTTTTTTACATATGGCTTTTGTAAGCTTTTTATGTGTATCTGAATAAAAATTTAAAGCTTGTGGAAATTGGTTTCTGCGCATTTTTGCTTTAGCTACTGTATGTATGTAAGTGTTCGGTTTGCATGATCAGTTGGTTGGAAGTGTCATGCTTAACTTCCTCCAAGTGCTCGCTGTTATCTTCTTCTTTTTTTTCATTTTTCAAAAACTTCTTTCTCGAGAGTATTGCTCCAAAGACAATAATTACAATGATAATTATTGAGTAAGATAGCGTGTAATGATGTATGTCATGAAATGACAAGTTTTTTAATCTATGTGATTCTAGGTCTTTCTCTTGTTGTTTTATAGCGACATTAAGGTCTTGTAATTCCTGGTTGTCGTGAAATCTAATTACATGTACTTGTTTTGCTATAGGGCTTTCTTGTTTTATTTGTGGCATTGTATATGTGAGGTTAAGAGAAGGTAGGTAATGATTATTGAGCTCTGTTTGTTTTATATTGTGTGCTTGTATGACTAGATCTTTAGTTCTTAGGTAACAGCCTGAAGCTACTTGAGCTACTCCAGTGTTTTGTAGCATTTTAGAGCTGATTTCATCTCCACAAACAGTATCAATAGTGACTGGATTTTGCATGGAAAATAGCCATTTGTTTGGTTGGGAAAGTTGAATCCAAAAATCTAACTGAGGTACTGTTTGAATTTTACAGTGAGATGGTACTTTGCTGCTATGCTTTAATAAATCTATTTCACACAGGATGTTGCTTGAATGAACATTGAAGATAGGATGGATTATTCGACACAGATATGATACTAGATCATGTGTCTGACAATTTTGAAGGTCTATTGTATTCAAGGGGTAATAGTGTTCTCTATTGTAATCAACGACAAGATATTCTAAGGAAGGTTTAATGTATGCAAACTGATCTTTGTATGAAGTGGGTAGTGGAAATGCTTTTATTAATTGATATTTTTCCTTGAAGGGTAGTGGAATTTTGAGATGAAATATTATTCTTTTGTCTACTATGGCTGTACGAACGGAACTAATTTGATATAATTGTAATAAACTGTTTTTGTCTTTATTTATGGGTAATGTGAGGGTATCGGGGATTTCTTTCTGTATTGTTTCTAAAATCATTCTCATTTGGTCAGGTGTGATAATTGATGGATGGGGTTTTTCGTGACGTACGTCAGTTACTAGATCGATTAGAAGATTTTGAGTTAATTGAAAACGTAGCATCATCAATGCTGTTAAAGAGACCATGGTTTCTAAGTCCGTGGTTATGTTTTGGTGGAGTATCTGTGTGTTAATTTTGTTTACTGCTGATCTTAAGGTCGTCAGTTTATTTTCTATGTGTATAAATTGTTCCTTGATTGCTAAACGGGTTTTGTTAAAAATGTTTACTGTAGTGTCTATTATGAGGGTTTGGTTTTTAATTAAATGTGATAAGTTAAACAAGCCTCTCTTAAACCGTCCCGTTTCAGGTTTTAATAAGAGGGAATTTTGTCTTAGTGCCCTATTGATAGTGTGTAATTGGTGTGTGATATCGTCGCACAAAGGTAACCTATCATGATATCGTTCTATTAAATCACAAAGAATACCAGCGTTTTCTGTACAGTTACTTAATTTTTCTAATTCAAAGTTGAAGTCTCTAATGCCTTAGACACACAGCACTCTTAATGAAGAAATAACTAACGACTCATTAGTCTATAATGATTCATTATAAACTGCGGACACACAGCCATTTCTTTAATTAAGTTGAGCTGTCAAACTGGTTTTGATAAACTTATCACCTTAAAGAAGCAATATGAATCGAATTAACGCGATAAACTTTGTTTTCATTTATTTTATTTTCGAATTTAACAATTAACAAATGAGAAAAACATTATATTAAAAAAAATATTAATAATATAATTTGTGATTTGCATTTCTTTGCATTTCTTCTTCTTATTTTTCAAATCGGCAGATGCACAGCGGAGCTCCAGATTTACATTATATGTCAAATCTAGCACATTTTTCCTCATTATAGCTATAATGAAGGAGGAAAACACTTCATTAATGCACTTCATTATCATCTGATTTTCGAGCTATAATGACATATACAAATTGACACACGGCATTTTAATGAATAGTTAGTACAAATGATTCATTAGTTCGTGCTGTGTGTCTAGGGTATAAGCTCGTAGTGGATAATTACTTGCCAATCGTTGCTGAACAAACCCACTCGTCCTACTTCCTCGAAATATATTCCGGGGTTAGCGCTTAATTGGGTAATGCTTAATGGTTCCACGTTAGCTGCTGTTGCCAGTGTTGCTTGCCAGAAAACAATTGCCAAAAAGATAATCCTGTAGTGAGGATGTTTGATTACAAGTTAATCTATATATAATTTTAAATTATTGTTATGCGCTGTTTTAGTCTTATTTCCTATCTTAATCATAGAGTTCTCGGTGGAATTAATTCCAACTATTTCATACGGTCCAATCCATATGGGAGATAATTTATTCTTCTTTGCATGATTTTTCAATAGTACCTTGTCTCCAATATTATATGATTTGGTTTTAGTACTTTTATCATACGTAAGTTTGGATTTTTCCTTCGCGTTTATCAGACTTTCTCGAGCAATTTGGTGACTGTGTTGAAGTCTTGCTCGGAGTTCATTCGCGTAATTGTCATAGTTGTAGTTTATGACTGGAGAAGTTTTAATAGTGGAAGGTATTTTTGGGGGAAATCCGTATAAGAGTTCATAAGGGGAATATCCAGTACTGGAGTGTATGCTAGTGTTGTATACGAACATTGCGTAAGGGATCCATGTGTCCCATGTAAGCGGATCGCGGTTTACGTAGTGGCGTAAATATTCGGCCAGAGTCCTGTGACTCCGCTCTAAGGCGCCGTTGGTTTGGGGATGATATGGGGTAGTTTGTAGTTTGGAAATTTTTAATAATTTGCACATTTGAGTAAATATTTCGCTCAGGAAATTAGATCCTTGATCGGTTAATATTGACTCAGGTATGCCATGTTTACAGACTATTTTTGTAGTAAATGCTTCGGCGACTGTTCGAGCTTCGGCATTGCGCAAAGGTATCGCTTCTGTATATTTATTAAGATCATCCTGGAAGGTCAAGAGGAATCTGTTGTCTTCGTGACTAACCGGGAGTGGTCCCACTATATCTAGTGATACCTTCTCAAAAGGTCTGTAACTGGTCGTGGTTATTTTCATCGGGATTTTCGGATTCTTTGAGAGCTTATTGGCCTGGCAGGATGAGCATTTCTTAATGAAACTTTCTACGTCCTGACTGAGTCTGGGCCAATTATACATTGTTTGGATCCTCTTAATTGTACGTGTAATTCCCTGATGTCCTCCGATTGGAGACAAATGAAACGTCTCTATTATTTGTTTTTGTTCTTCAGTGCTTGTTACTACTTTTACGCGAGATAAGAAAATTTTAACAGAAACTTGGCTTCCTAATATGAAATGAACCATATTTTTTAGTTCTGAGAGCGCTAATAAATCTATGTTTGGAAGAGATAAGTTTATTTCATTAAATTTATTGTGGATACAATGATTTTTAAATTGGATTAATACGTTTAACACATGTTTGTGATCGTCTATAGTTCTCATAGGTATTTCACTTTTAGCTATTATGTAACTATGTTTCTTCATTTGATAGCATTTTATAAGGTCTGTAGTAAGCTCATTTTCCATAGCAGGAAAGAGGTCTTTCAAATAGGACTCGGTTTCATCTTCAGATTTTGGTAATAAGAAGAATTTATGGTTGATGCCTTTTTGGTTCAACAAGTTATCGCTGATTTCTGTTATTAAATTATTAGCTGGATGAACAGCTGAAATGTATTTACTGTATAAGTCATCTGGTTTCGGTAAGCTTGTCATATTGGTTTGATTTTTAGCTTGATTTCTGGTCATTATATTTACAGCTTTCTCTTCATCTACTTCTGTAGGGATTATTCTGCTTAAGGCGTCTGCGTTGGCGTTCAATGAGCCTGGTTTGTGTATAATAGTGTAGTCATACTCTTCTAACTTGATTCGCCATCTCATGAGTCGAGAAGTGGAATCCTTTAATTTCATTAACCAAACTAGCGGTTTGTGGTCCGTTATGATGGTAAAATTTCTACCATATACATAGGGTCGAAATTGTTCAACTGCATATACAACGGCTAGTAATTCCTTCTCGATAGTAGAATACCTTGTTTCTGCTGGATTTAAGGTTCTACTAGCATAGCATATGGGTCGATCTTTACCAATTTCGCCTTGTGATAGAACTGCACCAACTGCTAAGTCACTTGCGTCAGTTGCAATGATAAATTGTTTATCAAATTCTGGGTATGCAAGTATGGGAGAAGTGATCAGTTTTTCTTTTAGAGTTCTAAAAGACTCGTCACAAAAGCTGTCCCATAGGAACGGCACATCCTTTTTTAGCAGTTTTGTTAACGGTTTTGCTAGTTTTGAAAAGTTTTGTATGAAACGCCTATAGTATCCTACAAATCCAAGGAATGCTTTGACATCCTTTGGTTTCTTAGGTTTGGGATAAGTTTTGACTACAGTTATTTTTGAAGGATCTGGTTGAACTCCATCTGCGCTTACGACATGCCCTAAGTAAGCAATCTCTTTCTTAAGAAAGTGGCATTTATCTGGCTGTAATTTTAATAAATGACTTTTTAATCTTTCGAATACCTGTACTAATTTTGCATTGTGGTCTTTTAAAGTATATCCATAGATCACAATGTCATCGAGATACACAAAGCAGTGTAATCCTTGTAATCCAGTCAAGACATTGTTCATGAGCCGCTGGAAAGTGGCTGGGGCGCCTTTCAGCCCAAATGGCATACGATTGTAATGGTAGTGCCCAAATGGTGTACTGAAGGCTGTTTTTTCCTTGTCTTTTTCGTCCATGGGAATCTGATGAAATCCGCTTGCCAAATCTAGGGTGGTAAAATATCTAGATCGTCCCAATTGATCTAATATATCAGTTATGTTTGGTAATGGGTAGGCATCTCCTAGAGTAGCCTCGTTTAGACGCCTAAAGTCCACTACGATTCGCCATCGTTTCTTTCCAGTTTCGTCTGGCTTCTTTGGGACTATTAGTAAAGGCGAGTTCCAAGGGCTTCGGCTTGGACTTATGATTCCTTGATCCAGCATTTCGCCTGTTGATTTCATCTCTCTGGGATTCTGGTAAACGATATGGTTTTACGTATATCGGTGTTGTATCTACTTTCACTGGTATTGTGTGCGTTGCTGCATCTGTACAAGTAAGGGAGTCATCCTCCAGATAGAACAGCTCATTGTATTGTCGACATACGTCTAGTATGGTTTTTCTTTCTTCCTTATTACAATGATCCAACCTCAGGGTGTTTTCAAGTTTTTTCAACCTATTCTCTACGGGGTCATTATCATATTGAGCTTGTATGATATCGTAATCACCTAAATATTCCCAAGATGGATTAATCTCTTTTATTGGTAGAACTACTTCCTCTTCGTTTGTGTTCAGCATCAGGATTTTGATGACCTGATTTTCAGGTTTGGTTAGAGTATTCCCTATGAAAATTCCTGGTAGAATCTCTTCCTTTTTGCAGTATAATTCCCTAGTCTCATTATTAGGTATGTTGATTATGACTTCTGACCTAGGAGGTAATATGATTTGGTTTTGAGTGAGAGGTGGTTCCTTTGGATGAATTTCGTCATCGTTATTTTCTTCCTTAATACCAGTTGTATTGCAATTTTTGTCTACTGGCCCTTTTATCAGATTTTTCTGGCCTGACAATTTTCGAATTTTATTCTCCTCTATTCGATGAACACTGGAATTTAAACTGATGGTTTTCTCTAAAGAAAGCTTTGAATTTTTTATAATTATTAAAAAGAGGTAATATATGATTTGTAAGAAGATCAGTGCTGTATTTTCTTTATATGTTTTACCAGTTTTTTCTGGTTCTTCCTTTTGCAAGGGATTATCTTGGATACTTATATTGCTCAAGTCAGCTTTATTTGGGCCACAGTCGTAGCGTCGTGTACCCAAATTGCTGTCACATGAACTAGATTGAGTTAGGCCGCAGTCGTAACGTCGCGTACCTAATTCTCTATCACATGAAATGACTTGACCTGAACCGCAGTCGTAGCGTTGCGTGTCCATGCCAATGTGCTTACTTGATATAAGTTCCAAGTTTTGTAATTCTTTGGGACCTTTTATTGGTTCCTCTTTTAAATTATTTTCTTTTATATTTATTTGGTAATGCACCTTTTTTTTATCTTCCTCTTTTATATTTTGTACTTTAGCCTTTTTAAATACCTCTGCATATTCTTTATTTGATTTTTCATTTTGTGTTTTATCTACCTCTTTAGTGGATTTCTCAGCTTTATTACTCTGTATATACTTATTTTCTCTAGCTTTGGTAATTTTATTTTCACCGCATAGTTTTGAGTAATTTTCAATTATATCTGTTGATGGCGTCATTAATTCTATGTAACCTTCTGAACAATTAAGGTTGCATTTGTATTTAGTAAGGAAGTCTATACCTAGGATTCCATCGTAAGTTAATTTACTACCTCCTGGGATTAAATGAAATGGATGTTCGATTGTAACATCGTCAACTAAATTAATTTTGGCGTAGGTTATGCCAATTGTGGGCGTATAAGCTCCAGCAAGAGTTGAAATTGTACAGCGCTCGAGGGCTAAATCATGAGTTGATTCTGCTTTGTGAAGACTAATTTCTGCTCCAGTATCTATTATAAAAGTAGTACTGGGTTTGATAGATACGTTTAAGGGTAATGAAATCAGAAGGGTGTTTTGCTCTAAATTTATAGGTAGCCTTATTTTTTGGGTTACTAGTTCAGCGGCTGCTGATGAATGACGGCCTGAGAGATAACTTGGCGGGGAGCTTCGCCGTCCGATTCTTCCCGCGCAAACTCGTTTCCCGTGAACTCATTTGTAGGTGTTGACCACCTAACTTGCCGAAATTGTCGTGGTTGTTCTGGTTGTGGTTGCCTTTGTGTAAAGGACCTTGAAGGTAGTTGTGAGGATGACGCTGTACGGTGGTGGCCTTGTTGGGGGCTCCGTGTAAAGCGTTCATCATATATCTTTTTTCTGCACTCATGGGTGCGATGATTTGCCTTGTGGCAATAGCCACATATTATTCTATGGACCTCATTCTTAATATTTGAAAATGAGGGAAATGGGGGAAGTTGTTTTCGTTTAAAACAACTTTCTTTACGGTGGCCCCTTTTTCCACAATACTCGCATGTAATGATTGGAGTATTTTGAGGTGAGCGGAGATTGGTTTGTTGAGCCTCTTCTATTCTCTGATCGTGCTCTATAGTGAAAGTGATCAGTGCTCGTAGTCTAGTTTCTGCGCGAGCTTTAATTATGACTTTTAATTGGTCATTTTTGATGCCATCTTCAAATACCCTGATAGCATTTTGCTCATTTTCGCTAAGTAGGAACGCTCTTGATTCTAACTGGGGGGCTTCATTTAAAGTCGCATTATTTAAATCTGCTAACTGTTTGGTTACTCGGCGAGCAAAGTCTTGTACATTTTCTCTTGGAGCTTGTCTCAAGCGTAGCAGTTCACCCTGTATAGCTATTCGCGGGCGATGCTCCTGAAAATGAGACTTGAGCTCTGCCTTCAGTTCTGCCCAAGTAGGATAATCTCCATACTTGAATAGATCATAGGCGGGACCCGTCAGCTTTGTCTTTAACAGGCTGAGGTACAACAGTTTGTCTGCCTCAGTTTGGGCTTGTGAGAACAATATATCACAACAAGCTAAAAACCTGTGAAGCTCCTCCGTATTGCCGTCATACTCGGGTATGAGATTTCGTGCCTCACTAGTCGAGAGTCTGTTTATTGCTGGAAGTGCAGGTGGTGCAGGAGGTGCAAGAAGTGCAGGTGGTGCAGGCTGTGGTGGTACAACCTGTCCAACAGGAACAACAGGTCTACCTCCGCCGCCATTGCCTTGAGGGTTTGCCATTTTGGGGAGGCGTATGTAACGCGAAACTCTAGCTAGGCGGTTAGCGTTCTGCTTGTGGCCTAGATGAGATGAGTAATCCTTAGCTCTTGTAATGACAATCTTGGGATACTAGAGAGTATCACAATAAGGAACCAGGATTTAACGCTGATAATGTGATAGAACTTAGATGCACTGGTAAAACAAACAAAACAATTTTTATTTGTTTTTTTTTTACGACACTTCTTTAATCACTTGTGGACAAAAAATTTGAAAGACACTCTCAAAAAGAATTTGTTGCCTTACGAGAAGATACAAAAAGGTCACTTGGATCAGAGAAAGAAGAAAAATTACTTTACGAAAGTATTATAGGTATTCCTCTTTTTTTTTTTTATATTAATTAGAAGAAAAAAAAATATTCCAATTCCACTCACTTCTTAAATAATTTTAGTTCACTAAATGTAATGGTAATGTTATAATAATATAATATAATGACTATTATGCTAATGTGATTTTATAACTTACATTGGTCTATTTTCTAGTAGATTCTTTACTTGTTGGTATGTATCAAAATCCCACGTTGCCTCTTCGTCACTTTCTGGAGTAATTTGTCGGTGTATCTCCAGATAAACTTCTTCCACTGTGGGGGTTTCTTCCTCGGGATCGATGTCTATCTCGAACTCGTAGTCGTATTCTTCTGCTGCTTCGATTTCTTCTGGATCCTCTTCCGGTATTATAATAACTTCTTCCGGGACTTCAATGGTATCGTCTAACTTCCTTGGGTAGCACATTGGTGTTTTTCTGTTTTTCTCTTTTTTTTTTGTTACTGCTGCTTATCGGAAGATCCCCTTTTCTGGTTTTGATTTGTGTCGATTGGCGTTAAAAAAAAATCGCCACCGCTGCCACCAGTTGTTCTGTCGCGGGTTCCTCTTTTAAATTCGTCGCGACAAGGACTGCGATGTACTTTCCGAAGAGAAGGTCGCTGGCCCTTTATCTACTTCCAATAAAACACAGGAGATCTAGTATTTGATCTTTGTTGTTTTTTTATTTTAAATTTGTGCACTTATATAAAAACAAAGTCGACACTTATACAAAAATAAAGATCTCTAGTGGATTATTACAAACACGATTATTAAAGTTATCACGAGTAGGATTCTCGATGTCTGAGAATAGCGAACACGGACTATATTTCCTGATTTGATATCGAATAGGTTGCCTTACCGCTGGTGGGGGGTCAACCTTATTCTTTTGACTTGTCCAGAACTCAAACTTACTGCGAAAGGATTGAAAACTCCCTCGAAAACGTACTCTGGAAAGATCCAAAAACTCACTGCCTGTTCTTGGTTAGAACGCGGCTATTTATTTAGGCAGTTTCAGTACTTGCCATTCAAAACACGGAATCCGCGTGGAGGGAATTTACTTCCTCATCTTTAAAACATGAAATACGCCCAGCTGCATGATATCATTGCAGCAGCACGCCGTTCAGGCACATAAGCCGAATTGAATAGCTTCTATTGGGCAATGTTATACATAACATGTATAAGCCGTTTAAGCATGAGCAAAGAGAATGCGAAGAAAATGCCTGCTATTGGTCAATAGTGAACACATAATTTGTATGTATACCGACATATTGTCACAACCAGCAGTGCAGTGGCTTGCATCATGGCAAAGGTAAACATATGGTGCATGTTTGTTTATTTTCATGATGCAAGACCCAGCGCTGTGGGGTGTATATGACGGTCAATTTTCAAGAGCATAAGCGTCGTGTACTTGAAAATGGGTTGCGACATTTTATGAGTTAAACGACATTGTTTCCAGTGTGATGCGACTGCATTTTCACATATGGGGAATGTTTGTTTTTTGAACAATTGGTCATGCGGAACTAATGTGGAAATGTGTCGCATTGTTTACGCGGAAATATTTGCTCTTAGAAAGCGAAACTAATGCATGTAAGTATACATTTGGTTTTAGGATGAATTTTTGAAGGTTCTTTTGAAATATCTTTCCTGAGAATTTACCGTGGGAATTGAAATTTCCGGATGTTATTGATATTCGAGAATGATATTCGATGATGATGCAAATGTGAAATTTGATAAGTTATTGATAGGGCTTTGGCGTTTAGCCTATTGGGGAAAATGGAGAAAGTGATGAGGCTGTTGGCTCATTACAGGTGGTTATCGGCGTAAAGGCTTTTAGCATTTTCGTTTTCTGAAATATACGCATATACAAAGAATTAACAAGATAAGGATTAAAAATGTGCTGTAAGATATGATGTAGTGGTGAACGTCGTGAGTGTTAAGACCTTCTCCTTCTATTTTCTTAATATTTTCTATGGTTTCACTTATATGTTGCAGATCATTATGTGAAGAAAATTTAAGCAAATGTGTTTTCGTGGTATTTGAAAAAGTGATCTTAGTAGAATTGGACGTTTTTAGTGCCATAGACAACTTTAAACTAGGGATATAGTAATTATTTACTTCAGTGACTTTGGCACTATGAGGCTGAATTGTGAGAGTATCGCTTCGAAGATAACATTTATTGGAAAGTTCCAATATCTTAGTTCCCAATAATGTTTGCGGACTAATTTTATTATCACAGACCTCATCAAGAGTAGTTTTTTTTAGTTAGGACGAAGAGCCATTTGTTCGCCTAGGATAACTGAATCCAGAGGTTACCTAATGAAGCTTTTCTAATAGTGCAGGATTAAGGTAATTCAGTTATATGTTTCAGGAGCTCTATCTTACAGATATTATTCTCCGGGTGAACACTAAATATTGGATGCATCAATCGGCAAAGATAATGGAGAGAATTTCGTGTGAGACAATTTTGTAAATCGAATTTATTAAGGGTGTAGTAATCCCCACTGTTAGAATCTACGACCAAGTAGTCTATGGAAGGTTAAATAAAAAAAAATCGTTATTATGAAGAGTAGGCAGTGGGTTAGCTTTATAAAGCTAATATTGCGTCCAATAACGCAAAGGTATTTTAAATTCGAAGATAATTTTGTTCGGCTTTCGGGCTGTACTTGTTTGACTTAGTGTATAGATACCGTACAAATCATTTAAATCTGATAAAACGGGAAGTCTAAGATTTTCGGGGAGTTTTTCCTGTATTATTAATAGTGAAGTCCTCAGCTGACTAGGGGTTAGGATGGATGGATGTGGTCTTCCATGCTTCACATTCATAATTAAATCGAGAACAGCATCAACTGTCGTCTCATATCTTATCATGGATAGGGTTAATATATTAAAAAGGGATTCTAATTGAAGGGTCAAATTAAATAAGGATTTTTTTAGAACTGAGGAATTTAAAAATGCTTCTATATTATTGATCTTTTGTTGTAAGAAAGTAAAGTGGGCCTTAATTTCGTATTGACTGTTATTGAAAATGTTCGCAGTCGTATCAACGATCAGCGTTTGGTTTTTTATTATGTTGAGGAGATGATTTTGGTTTTCTTTCACGTCATTAATAAGCTGGTCATATTTTATGGCATCGTCCTCGTTAAGGGTTCCAAACAGAGTTTTTCTCAATACTCCTACAATATTTAAGGGGCTGCGTTTAGCACGTCGTAATGTTATGGCATAATACATATACGGAAGATTCTTCCAGCAGCCAAGGGCGCATTTTAGTGAAACAGTAACCTCGCATGGTACTGTTGGTTATTTTGCTGATTAGCTCAACAGCTGGCTAGCTGGCTTAGTGGACCAATCGACGATTACAATAATAATTAACCTCGCATGGTAATTATTATGTAAAGCGATTGTTTACTACTGAGCGACTCAGGTGCTGCAACCGGTAGAACAAACGGCAAGGTTGTTGTCGTTTGTTTACATCCGCGTTGGCGAGTGCCGTAAGGTGTACAGTCTTATCGTGGTTAGAGTCGGTTCAGGTTACCTAAGCGCCAGGTAACTTAGTTATATTATAAGTTCGGGATAATAAAGTTTTTTGTCTTAAATTCAATTCGTGTGTTTTATTGTTTTATCGATTCGTGAGTTTGATTATTGCTAGAGGGGCACGACAATCTGGCGCAGCCGGTTTAAAAAGGGTTTTTTGTTTTTTTAATTTTGATATATATTGGGAGTTATGCTTTTTTAGCTGCTCCATTTTTTTTATTTTTGTTAATTGTGGGAGTTCTGCTTCCTTTAGCTGCTCCATTTACTTTTCAGGATAAATTTAAGAACTGTTAGATTAAGTGTTGAGTGTGATTTTGGGAAGCCTATCTCAGTGTAATGATATTGATTTCATAATTGCGATGTGCGTTTTTGGGTAGGTTAAGGGTAAATCATTATGGGCGTTTGAAAGTTTTTGCCTCATTTCCGTTTGTTTAGGTTGAAAATTTAAGATATAGGTTAAGTAGTTAATTCATCGATGTTTGGTTTTTATTTTGTTTGCGGCGATTTTCAATATTTTTCGTTTAATATGGGGAAATTAATGTTTTGTGTTTTCATCGTTGGCCTTTATGTTTTTATTATAAATGAGAAGTGTAGTAAGTTATTTAGCTTTTGTGTTGATGAATGAATTTGTACCTGTAAGATAAACTGTGAATCTTTCTATATGTTAAATAGAGTAAAAGATAAGGAGTGGAAATTTTGGTAATTAGATATAGTGTTGTTTTCTATAATTCCGCTTAAAAGTTGGATTTCACTCCTGTTCGTTCGAAGCTCCTTCGCATTTGTTATAGCATTGATAGAGTATATGCTATATTTGTCTGAATCGTCAACGTTTTAAACGACTGTAACGTTTATGATTGAAATGTTAATCTAGGGAGCATTTATGTTACAAAGTGCAGGAGAAAGTGAGATTGAATAAGGAAATTGTGAAAAATTTGAATTAGTTTTACTAAGTGTTGTTTAAAATTAATTAACTTTTTTTTTTTTGGTTAGGTGTTAAGTTTTAATTAGTTAAGTAATCGGGAGTCATAGGTAATTAGGCTTGGATCGGAGTGAAAAGAGAAAAGAATTGATGATCTTCTGGTTCAGACTTCAATGTCGGTGGGTAGAAGTAATATACTGACAAGAGAGCAACTGTTACGGTCCGAAACTCAAGAGAAGGAATTAGAGGAAAGATCGCAGGAGCTAAAAGAGTGTAAGGAGAAGTTAGAAAGCTACAAGCAAGACTGGCAGTATATTGGAGATCATCTCACGGCAAAGTTACAAGAACGAACATCAAGTGAAGAATCGAGAAAATTGATTCAGGAGCTGCCAAGTCCTGTACGAAAGGCGAAGTTTTAGACTTGCTGGTAACGGCTACACTCGAGGTGATCCAAGCAGAACAATTGTTAGAAGAAGATAAGAGTAAGAACAGGGGTCTAATAAATAAAATATTGTTTTTGGAACAGCAACTGAAGGAAGCAGAATTGGCAGCGGAGGAACCGGAGACAGAATTAAGAGCCGAGGGTCCTCTGCCGCAAGAGAAAGTATACAGGCAAGAAGTCAGTCAGAAGTGGATACCAAGGAAATTAGTGCTCTGGGAAAAACCACGAGAAACGAAAGATAATCAAGATATTCCAGCTAAGAGTAGCTCATCAAAGGGAAAGACAAAAGAACCAGGAAGCAGTAAATCATACGGATTGAAGAAAAAGCTATCTTCATCAAATGTTTGAAATTTCGACTTACAGATGACGCTTAATGTCTAGTGTGTTCCCAGGAGCCGAACGATTTTGAAACTCTGCAGCAAGTTATTAAAACCGCATATATGCCTAGATAATCGTTCAGTGAGCTACGTACGAAAATACTGGAGTGTAAAAATTTAAACGGCAGTCACAGCTAAGTACCCAAATAAGGAAGGTGAACTAATAGCAGAATTGGAAGCTAACGCAGTGGCTACTTTTAAAGCAGGAGTAAGGAATAAGACAAAGCAAGTGCATCTGACGGGAATGAGATTCCAATCTCTAGATGAAGTACAAGAAGAAGCTAGTTATTTCGAGAAGGATGCAACGAGGCTCCAATGCAGAGAACCAGAAGTCTGGAAAAGTGGGCGAAAACTGAATTTCGCAACAATGCGAGATAGCTGGGGGGCTAATCGTTTCAACAATGATACCAGCAGACCATTCAGAGAAGCCGTACAGACGAGCCTATCTCCAGCAGCAGCAGGAATATATCGGATCACAGGCTAGGGCAACGCCGCCTCGGCCCATCCAGTGCTTCTAGTGTGGGCAAAGAGGGCATATTGCTAGGGAATGCCAATCAAGAAAACAGCCACCATACGGTGCAAAATGCCGAAACTATGGTCACGATACTGCTAGTTGCCGAAGACAAAGCATAAGGTTCGCGGATACTTCAATTGGTTTTCCAGGACAGCTACAAACTGACCCAGAAATCCCTTATTGCCAATTTTGTAGAACCTGCGATCATTATGTACTGTCCGCTAGTAGAACGTACACGTAAATTTGAACTTAGTGAAACTGAAATGGATGCACTGGTAAACTTGGAGCAAGGTCAGTGGTCGAATCTCTTATCAAAACATACACTGTTCACTACGTTTAACTTTTAATAACTTTTCACACTTATTTCTTAAGATTGCTCACTAATTATATTAAGATCAGATTATGGAATGAGATATTAGGTCAGAGATCCACACACACTAGAAAACACTTATTATCACAGATTTAGAATTTACGATTATCAAGAAAAGTTGTTTGGGATAAAACTCAATATATAAGTTTTGGGTCAGAGAATTTGTTATCACACTGAAAACACTTATTGGCAGAATAGTTGCAATATAAAATCGTCAAGAGAGTAATACATATAAATATATATATGTAAAATTAATATCGAATCAAGATAAATTATAATATTTGATAAATATGCACAAGAAATGTAGAATATGTAAATATATATATAAGTAAATATATAATAAAATAGATATATGAATAAATATTATTTTGTTACAAGTGACTGGTACTTACCGATCTACAACTTGACGCTTGAGGGTTGGCTTTAAGCTAATGTTAAGACCCTTTGTTCTAACCATGGGTTAGAACAATTCTTTATTCCCGTCGAGACCAGAAATAAAGTGTTAATGTTAGTAAGATACTATCTCAGTCGAGACCCGAGATAATATTCTTTAAGTCAGTCGAGACCCGGCTTAAAGTGTTATCTTATCTTCAGTCGAGACCCGAAATAAGATGCGTTTATTCCCGTCGAGACCAGAAATAATGTTAGTAAATATCTTAACTTCAGTCGAGACCCGAATTAAGATGTGTTTATTCCCGTCGAGACCAGAAATAATGTTAGTAAATATCTTAACTTCAGTCGAGACCCGAATTAAGATGTGTTTATTCCCGTCGAGACCAGAAATAATTGTTAGTAGATATCTTAACTTCAGTCGAGACCCGAATTAAGAAGTGTTTATTCCCGTCGAGACCAGAAACAATGTTAGTAAATATCTTAACTTCAGTCGAGACCCGAATTAAGATGTGTTTATTCCCGTCGAGACCAGAAATAATTGTTAGTAGATATCTTAACTTCAGTCGAGACCCGAATTAAGATGCGTTTATTCCCGTCGATACCAGAAATAATTGTTAGTTGTTAAAGTGATATATCAGGCTATGCCCGATATAAATGTTAGTCCCTACACAGCCAACTTACCCCAAGCGATGCCAAGCACAAAAAGAGATCGAGATCAGTCAGCTTGTCGTTTATATAGCCCTTGCTTGCCCACGACACCACTGATAGAGTAGCAGCGGCGCATGATTACAAGAATTGGCAATGCAGCTGTGCTCTTACGGTGCTAGCGGTAAAATTTGCATAGCAACGAACAAAAATGCATAGCAACAAGAAATTTAGAGTTTCACATGCTGCTGTGTTAAATTAATTATATTTGCAAAAAATATTCTCTCTATCACGTTGCGAATAAATTCCCGTTGGATGGTACTTGTAATGATGATAATGATAGAGTTGCAAATTGATCGGCTTGATCTGATTGTATTTGTGCCATGCATTGTATGTTACATGACAACACATGCTTTTGATAGATGTTGTACCTATTTTTGGGAAAATTGTAATTAGATTGAATTTGTTCTCTTTTCAGAACTCAATTTCATCATGGTATTGTTCTAATATGTTCCCTTTTCAGGAATTATTTTTTGAGAATAATTTTAATTTAATTTGCTCAATGAGGCTATACTTTTAGGTTGTATTTGTGCAATATGTTATGAAGATGACAAATACATGGCTATGTTGGGTTGTGTACATGTTATTCGCATAAGAGAACTCAAATTAGATTTAATTTTACTAAGAATTTTGATGCTTTGTTTTCAGGATATTTTCTTTTCAGAAGTTATCGGTTATAATATATATTCGAAGCAATTTGGTTCGAACACATTATACCGCAAACTGTTTGAAAAATATCAAGCGGAATAAGAAGCTCTAAAGAAGGGAAACGGGGAGCGGCAGCTGGGGGAATAATCCGCAGCTGCCTTAAATTAACAGAATTCAAGACCATGAAGACCCCACAGAAAGAAACCAGTGTCATAGAATTAAGTTTGTTAAATAACTGCATTATCTCAGTTGCATCGGATATAGAAATAACAGGTAAATTAACATTATTACTAGATACAGGTGCAACATGTAATATAATTAAGGTAAATCGTATTAAAGGCAATACGCCTATACAAACTCTAAAAAAAAATAATGATTGGAGGGTTATTTTGGGCACAAAAAAGCTCAATTGGAACTTTCAAAGCCACACTACGCATAGGTGGAGTAGAACAGCCATGCGAGTTTAACACCATTTATGACACTAATTCGATTCCAGCTGATGGTATTCTGGGGATCGAGTTCCTGAAGGACAAAGCGGTCATTGATTGTATAAATGGAAAACTGTCAGTGAAAGGCATGGAGAAAACAAAGGAGGAAAAACCTCTTTTTAGATGCATCACTGGAAACGAGAAAATCGAGATCATAGAGTTGAAGGAAAGTACCCAGAACAATCATCACCAGTTTATCCAGAAAGAAGTGTCAGTTTATTCTTCCCCAAAAGAGATTCAGCATCGAATGAAGAATCGAGTCGCAGCCTTGCGCGACATTATATCCAAAGCGGGTGTGGTATCAGATAGCCTCACAAAGTATCTTTCAGAAGGAGAATCTTACCAAGATGGTGAAATAAAAGAGAAAACATAGAGATTTAAAAGAGAAGAAAGTAGAGTTATAAAAATTAATTGAATGAGAAAGAAGAAATAGAGAATTTAAAGGAAATAATAATTTAAAGAGAAAGAAAAAGGAAAAAAACAGGCATAGTAAACAAGATATAAAGATTTAATAAAAAAAAACAAAGATAAGATAGTTTAAAAGAAATAATGGAAAAATAAATAAGAGATTCGAAGAGCTTTTGAAAGAAAATATAAATAAGAGGTTAAAAATAAAAAGTTTAAAAGTTTTTATAAAAGTTTGTGTAAAGAGAATTGTTAAGGAAAGAAGGTGTAAGAGAAATAAAGATTGTAAAAAAAAACAAAAGAAGTGTTAATTGAAATATATAGTAAATAAATTAGAAGTTTATATTAAAGAAAAACAGAATTCATTTAGTCTAAGAATACTAGAATTGCCCTAAATTTATATAGTTATAAAGTAAGATTTAGCTTCGCGATGAAGGCGGTAACAATTTTAATCTTCGCTTTGATAGCTGGGATACGACCAGAGCAGGCAGGTTATAGCATCAAGCCGATACCACAGTCGGGAGTGTTGTTTGAGCGTCTCGGGGTGGTTAACTTCTACACGAAACATTGGACTATCCTGTCTAAGTTCCAAATGCTGGATCTTAATGAAGACTTCAAATTCGTCAGCAATTGCAGCGCTTTGATCAGCGGATTATGCGCAGACGTAACCAATACTGGAGGCGTGGCAAGGCGTAAGGCAGCAGTCAAAGAGATAGGAGGCTGGGTGGAAAAAATTAAGCGTCAGGATGAGGAACTTTGGCATCATACCCAAAATGAGGTGCCCCGAAGAAACAAGCGCTCAATTTTTGATGGAGTGGGATCTCTGGCCAAGACACTGTTCGGAACCATGGACCATGCCGACTCGGAAGAAATACATGCAGCTATAGATGACCTTAATGAGAAGGAGAGCCGAACATTAAATCTACTGAAGGACCAAATTACAGTCGTCAAATCTACGTTCGATTTGTTTAATGCTTCAAGGCTACAGGCAGCAGAAGAGAGAGAAACAAAACAAAACAAACTTTCAACCGTCGTTAAAGAGCAGCAGGGTCAATAACGGGAATTATCGTCATTGAAACTAAGAATGGATTTGAGTGAGGTAATTACGCTAATGAGCCTTCACTTAAGAGAAATCAGCGAAATGCAAGAAGCACACAATTATGCCCCAACTATTACTGCTATTGGAGAAAACTGTGTGCTGAACTTTTTCCGAGCTTCAACGTAAATGCGAAGGCCTGTAAGGAAAGAGTTACAGCAAAGTGGAGCAGCTTAGTGAGAATGGTAACGAGAAATCACTGGTTATTTGAGATGTCCGAGAAGACCAAGCTGGAAGTAAACTGCCAACATTCACCAACTTCCATCGGTGAGCTGGAGCACACAGGGGTATTATTCATCAAAGAACATTGTCACCTGCAAATCGGTGACCTACGAATATAAGCTGAAGATGCCGCACAGCGAAATATATCTCTATGGCAGCCCAGACGAATGGAGTTACCAGCCTGGAACAGCATCGAAACACAGACAAGCAGGCAGAGAGAGGAGGTAGTAGAAGGCAAAATGGACGAAATACGATTGCTGGCTTGACAACTTTAATCAAGCATGGAGAGAGCAGGATGCCGCTATAAAGAGGGTTGAAGACAAAATCAGCACGGAGAAGGCAAGTAGACGTGCCATTCCACATCCAGTACATTTAGCAGTGACAACTACTACCGCATGCTTAGCCGTCATCAGCTTAGTAATCTTGATAGGAGTATTATGCCATTTGAAGCGCTGGAAGAGGAACTATACCCAAGCCAGCACTAACAGAGTGATTCTACCTACAGTTTATAAGTCAGAGCAGCAATCCAAGGCCCAAAATGCAAACATAAGCCATTGAGACAATCTCTCACACGACAGCGAACTTGCCAACCACTATTGTGGGGAAACAACTTGTGCAGCTAGAGTAGCCGCCACAGGTTTAGTTAAGTATATATATATATTTTTTGCACTTGTATAACGTAAAAGTAATTTAAGGGCAATCTATAGTTAGAGATTAGCGTGTAAATTTATATAGAAATGAAAATATGTATATATGGTTTATAATATTTACTCATGTTCAGTGGAAAGGAATAGATTAATTAATATAAGTTTCAAACGTAGGAAATGATGAATATGATAAGGTATTTAAGAAGTGGAGGAAGTTTCAAAGAAAAGACATGTGAAGTAAAAAACAAAACAAAAATATATATATATAGAATGAAGGAATATAACAGAAAAATGTAAAAAAACATAAGTATGAAGTTATTTATACTGTTATTAATTAGTAAAAGAAAAAAGAAAAACAGTAAAGAAACAGTAAATAACCTAAGAGACAAAATAGATATGTTGTAAGAACAGAATAAAAAAGAAATGAGATGAAAGTAAGAAAGAAATTAAATGTGCAAATGAAATATTGAAATTAAAGAAGTTAAATGTAAAATAAAATAAAAAGAGAAATGATGTAAAAAGATGTAAAAATGAAAAATGTAAGTTTTGAAAAAGGAAAATAACACAATTTAGATAGTAGGTATATAATGAAAAATGTAAAAGAATCTGAGCCGAACGAGGATAAAGATATTTTCAGATTTTAATTAAGATTGTTGCACTCTCCAGATCTAGTTCCCGACGGAAACTAGTTTTTCCAAGGGGGGAACGATGATGAAGTGCGCATTTTAGTGAAATAATTAGCAATTGCTAAACAGTAACATCGCATGGTACTGTTCTGCAACTGTCGGCTATTTTGTTGATTAGCTCAACAGCTGGCTGCGATGAGCGCTTAGTGGAGCAATCGACGATTACAATAATAATTAAACTCGCATGGTAATTATTATGTAAAGCGATTGATTACTACTGAGCGACTCAGGTGCTGCAACCGGTAGAACAAACAGCAAGGTTGTTGTCGTTTGTTTACATCCGCGTTGTTAGTAAAGTTTACTTCCGAATATTGGTGCATAAAAGACCAATGACTAGTCTGGCGAATGCCGTAAAGTGTACTGTTTTATCGTGGTTAGAGTCGATTCAGGTTACCTAAGCGCCAGGTAGCTTAGTTATATTATAGTTAAGATAGGTCAGTTCGGAATAATAAAGTTTTTAGTCTTAAATGCAATTCGTGTGTTTTATTGTTTTATCGATTCGTGAGTTTGATTATTGCTAGAGGGGCACGACAGTAATATTTCTGGACTTATGAGGCTCTCTTTTTCTATTACGTTATTGAATATGTGTAGAATTTGTTTAAGAGGTGCTTGACATAGGAGGGGATCTTCGGAATAAATGTTTAATTTTTTACATGGAGTTTTAATGTTAATAATATTTTCTGTGATCAGGTTGAATTCGTACTTCAGACCATTCAAATCAAAGTAAACCACGATGTGCCAATCATGACTGAATAGTCCTACGTTACCTGTATCTTCGAAATAAATTCCCGAGTTGTTTTCCAACTAGGTCACTTTGAGACCGTCCGTAATGTTCCACGAGCACACAACCAGTACGAAAAGGATCACCGTCTCGAAATGCAGTATGAAAAAGGTAGGAAAATAACGCTTATTCAACGTATAGTTTCAGGTCGTTATTATGAGTTGTCTTAATTTTATATCCAATTTTAATAGTTGTATTTTCAGGTTAATTTATTTCTACAACCTCATAGGGCGTAACCAAAGTGAGGAAAATTTATTTGTCCTTGCATGACTTTTCAGAAAGCCTTTGTCTCCTAGATTGAAGGAACGATCGGCAGTACCTCGGTCATAGTAGCTTTTCGATTTATTTTTGTGCTTAAGAATAGTTTCTCGAGCAATTGCGTAACCATGTTGCAATCTAGCTCTCAACTCATTGGAATAGTTTTCATAATTATAGCAGATATTCGGATTGGCTTTTAACAAGCTTGGAATTTTAGCAGGAAAACCGTATACTAGTTCATGGGGTGTGTTCAGTCCACCGACGTATTTGAATTCCCTCGTTGTAAACTTCATAAATAATATTCTCTCATCATTCCCACGATGAAATATGTTCTCCTAAAGAAAAGCGAAAAAGATACACAAAGAATACAATACTAAAATAAATTAAACGAAAAACCATTTATCTGATTGTTGGGAACTTCCTTCCTTTGGCCTCGCGACGTCCAAATACTCCAATAAATAGATTCAACACCTAAAACATACAAAATTATTATTATTTATAACAAAATTCTATAAAAGTATTATCAACTTACCTAAAGTGTACATCCCTCTCGTATATTTACATTTCGTAATGTCACATCATGACATTACGTCAAATCATTTGACTTCGCCTCAGTCATCAAATTCAACAAACGAACACCGAGAGGCGAGAGCTCATAACTGGATGCGGCGGCTGTATAAAGCCGACGAGTCGCACCAGAAAATCATTCTTGGTCCAGAGCTCATCTGGTTTAGAGACTTATCTAAGCACAAGAATGTTCCCAACCTCATTATAGAAGATTAATTCTATATTTCAGAGATTAATCTGAAAATCCTATCGTTTCCAAATTTCCTACCTACACCTAAGCAGAAGATTAATTCTGCGCAGAGATTAATCTGCAAAATTCCATCCCACACCTAAGCAGAAGATTAATACTGCGCAGAAATTAATCTGCAATATTCCCATCTACACCTAAGCAGAAGAATAATTCTGCGCAGAGATTAATCTGCAAACATCTCCTGCCCACATCTAAGCAGAAGAATAATTCTGCTGCAGAGCCTAATCTGCATTCTTCGTTATAGTAGCATATTGCTACACTTCTGCGCACGCGCAGAATACTGTCAGAGACTAATCTGACTCGTTCACTGACTATAGCACCTTGCTACTTCCTTGTGCCCTCACGTACGAGCAACAGCATTTTGCTGCCCTTGTGCCCTCACGCACTAGCAGCATCAATATTTTCCCTTTTTCTGTGTTTTGATGACAGATAATAATTCTATTCTTCTCTTCCTTTTTCAGAACGAGGAGAAAATTGGCAGCGCCTGAGCAGGAGCTCATTGAATTTTAATTTATTTGCCGTTTTCATTATTTTTTTTACTTTTATTTTTTGCTTGTAGTTTTTGAATTTTTCTTTTAAATGAATCACTGTGATATTTAGTTTTAAGCTATTGAAATTTAATAAAATTTTATATTTGAATTTAAAAAAAAAACTGAGTTGTCCATTAAAAACCGTCACTCCCTCCCACGTCCGAGACTAGCTCTCACAGGGTGTATAGCCTGTACTGGAGTGAGGTGTTGTGTTGAAAACGAAGACTGCGTAGGGGATCCATGAATCCAGGAAAGGGGGCCTTTATTGACATAATGGCGGAGGTATTCTGTGAGCGTTCTGTGGCTACGCTCTAGCGCTCCATTTGTTTGTTGTAAGGGGTAGTTTGGAGTTTATGAATTTTTAAAAGCTTACATACCTCCGAGAATAGTTTGCTCAGAAAATTGGTTCCCTGATCAGTTAAAATGCACTGAGGTATTCCGTGACGACATATTGCTTTTGTAGTTAGTTCCCTGGCGATAGTTTCCGCTCGGCATCCGGTAATGGTATGCCTTCTGAAAGTTTGGTCAGATCATCTTGGAATTTTAAGATGTACTTGTGCCCATTATAGCTGGTTGGGAGTGGTCAACCTATGTCAAGATAGATCTTTTCAAAAGGTCTAGTGGTTTCATGGGGACCTTCTGATTACGAATGACTTTGTTAGCCTGGCATGAAAGGCACTTTTATATAAACGCTTCTATGGCTTTGTTCATTCCTGTGCAGAAGTACGTATTTTTTGAGTTCAGTATATACCGGTGTGACCTCCAAGAGGAGTAGTATGATAATCGCTTTAATTTGCTCTATATGTTCCCTGTCGCTAACATCAATAACGTCATCCAGGAAGAGGCAGACAGGCAATTTCGCAAGAGAAAAGACGAAAGCACACATAGTTTTGAATCCCAACAGACTTGGATGGTCCTTTAGACTTACTGAAATTAACGCTGACTGACTTACAGATGTAGAGGAGTTCGGAAAGGACAGTCAATGTTGATTTTCTTTCTGAGGGTGTTTTCAAGGGATAGGGGATTGTTGAGATCAGGCTTTTATTCTTTCCTAAGTTGTGTCTATCTATTTTCACAACAGAGATGTCCAGTTTGACACCGAAGTATGCCTCCAGGCTCTTCATCAATTTACTATCATTAGTGGATGTAATGAAAATTTTAGGTATAGCAGTTTTCAAACGTAATAGCGAATGTATTTTCTCTTGTATAAGAGAAAAGTCGGGGGCCTTTCTGTAAATAATTAATATAGTCCTTGTATATATCGGCTTTTAGATGAGAATGTTTGTGAGATGCCCCGGGGGAGGATGCCTCTCCGCTAGTCTGATCAGTTCGAAATTGTTGTCGAGTTATGGCGTTAATGGAGAGTTCTTCGTGTTGTATGCGACTCAAACCGTCTGCGTTTGAATTTAGCTTTCCGAACTTGTAGATAATTTGGTAATCATATTCTTTTAGGTAAATACGCCATCGCATAAGTCTGGAAGTGGGGCTCTTTAAATTCATAAGCCAAGTGAGTGGCTGACGATCAGTCACTATAGTGAACCGACGAATATTGTCGAATATTTAACCTCTGCTGAATTCAAGGTCTTACTGGCGTAATGAATAGGTCAATTCGTATTCACCTCGCCTTGGGACAGTACGGCACCAATGGCGAAATTGCTAGCATCGGCAGTAACTAGAAAAGGTTCGTCAAAACAGGGATACTTTAAAATAGGGGCCTTGAGTAGTCTAGACTACAGCGATCTGAACGCTTCATCACAATAAGCATCCCACACGAAGGGAGTGTCTTTCTTAGTGAAACGAGTGAGAGGCTTTGCCATTTTGGCGAAGTTCTCAATGAAATGAACCTACGGTAATAACCCACAAACCCCAAGAAGGATTCGACATCTGCGACTTCGACTTTTTCTGGGTTTGACTGAATACCATTCGCACTTATCACGTGACCCAGATAGGAAATTTGTTTGCCCCGAAAATAGCACTTAACTGGCTGTAACTTCAGACAATGCCCCTTTAGTCGCTCTAAAACTTTTATCAGTTTCGCATTATGGTCTCGTCCTTCCAACACTCAGCACAGGCTCTTCGAAATTTATCGAACTTCATGTCTGTATTCACATGATCATTAAAGATATGTTTCAAATTTAAGTCATCTTGCTTGAATAAGATGATTAAATTAGCATTGTCACGTATTAAGTGCTTTAGTATATGCGTATATGTTTGACAGAGATAGAAGCTGTCTACATCTTTGTGACGACCCATGCAGAAATAGGATCGCAAATTATCTTGCTTTTCATATGCTACATCATCAAAAATAAACACTGAATGTGATTTGATGGTAGAACGTCGCAGTTGTTTGAGAATGTATAATACCCCAATCCGGATATGGGGGTCATCACTCGCTTCAAGTATTTATACTTTGGTTGATGTAAAGATTTTGAATATATGTAAATATTTTCATATCTCAGACCATTGGGATGTTCCAGCAAACTTATCATAACATCAGTTTTTCCACAATTGGATGGTCTAATAATGATGCTCTTTATACTACTAAGCAATAGGGGACCATGCTTCTCTTTCAACTTTATAACAGCTACATCAGCATTGGAACAGGAAAAGCTTGTTGTTGACTAACGGGATTCCTATAAATACACCTGTTTATATTACATTTCAACAGAATTATCGGAACCTTCTAAGATGTCGAATCAAAAATTGAAACGCTCCAGTAAACATAAACCTTTGAAATGGGGCAGAGGACTATTAAATTCAATCATCAACAAATTACCTGTAGAATTCCATCAAGCCTGGCAGCGTGCAAAATATACGGACGCAAATTTGAGTGAACGTGCCAACGCCTAGCTTATAACGAACGCATTGAAGGCTAAAATTAAGCTAGGTATGGATCTTAAGGCTAAAAATAAACGCCAACCCACATTCCAAGAAGCAGTACGAAATGCTGGTAAGCTTTTAAAAGTCAAAAAACCAAAAGACTTAATGGAATCTACAAAAATAGCTCTTAGTGCGGCTAAAAATATTGTGAAAAGAAAGAAGAAATCAATTAAAACTCCACGAGTTATACCTGTACCAAAGGTTGGTGGGGCACTTCCGTTCCTCATCCCGTTATTTGCAGGGCTTTCAGCATTGGGAGCACTATCAGGAGGTGCAGCAGGCATAGCTAAAGGAGTAAATGATACCAGTGCAGCAAAGACAAAATTGGAAGAAAGCAAACGTCATAACCAAGCAATGGAAACTATAGCGGTTGGTAAAGATGGAAAGGGGCTGTTCCTGAAACCGTACAGAAAAGGATTTGGACTGTATCTACAACCTCAACCAAAAAACTATTAAAGTCGCTACTGTTACATGCAGTAATAGAGGATTTCAGTCTGGGTTGGCTTATCTATTCAATCCGTGAAGAAAATTGCGTCAGCAATTTTCTTCACATTCCATAAATTAAAATAAAATTATTCCCATGGCAAATTTTGCCTTCAGCAAAATTTGCCAGTAGAAATATTTACTTTAAAAAATAAAGCAAAGGACAAATCGTACCTTCAGTACGATTTGTCGTGAAAATTTCAATATGTATGTACGAACGTACATACATATCACAAAAAAGCTTTCGCGACAAGAAGAGCGCGCCGCGAAAGTACATTGTATGTATACGCGCGCGGCATCGTGACGGTGGTGATGTTTATAAAAGCATCAAATTTCAAGCCTCCGTCCAACGAAAAATATTCTGGACTTGTTTAATCAAGTCCAGAATAAATGAAAATTTTCTCAGGGTGAAAATGCAACTATGCATTTTTTACCCTGAACGAAGGCTCTTGATCGCGACAAAAGTGATCAAGAGCCGAGTTGGTTTTTAAATCTCGTGGAGAACGCGGCAGTAAGATTTTATAAAGACGAAGTCGAATTTGATAACAAGACCGGGTTGTGATCCAAAACTTGAACGAGGAGTCGACGTTAAAAAACAAGAGCGGGTGACTTTTTTTAAAGAAAAAGCAAAAATCGACAACGGTTGGTTCGGCGGGCTAATCGAATAGAAAAAAAAGGGGAGTTGTGTAAAAAGAACATGTGTAATATTAATAAGAAGGAAAGGTTAAAACGTTTTTGAGAAAAAATCTTGGTAAATCTTGTAAATCGGAAGTGCGCGGAAAGAAAATTTAAAAATTAGTAGATTAAACAAACAAAGAAAAATTGTAAAATCCAGTGTCCATAAACTGAGGGAAATTTTAATAAGAAATAATAAAAAGATTACAACAGTGAAAACAGAGAAAAGAGTGTTTGGATACAAATTCTGCCAGTCCCAAAAAGGTACGTAAAAATTGGCGCAGCCGGTAGGATAGAGGAAGCCTACTTTAAGCAAACAAAAGTATAAGCGCTCGAA
This sequence comes from Dioctria linearis, assembly GCA_963930735.1. Taxonomy (NCBI): domain Eukaryota; kingdom Metazoa; phylum Arthropoda; class Insecta; order Diptera; family Asilidae; genus Dioctria; species Dioctria linearis. The sequence continues at coordinate 45,850,842 of OZ005743.1, read as the reverse complement.
AACCCTCTATCCTACGAATCAAAAGGAGTGGAGGACGAAATCGAATACTGGGCAAGACACCCTACCCTTCGCCTGAAGTTGAGTCTGGCTTCAGGAGTATTTCGATCTAGTCGGCTCCCAACGCTCGGGGTCGGACAGCTTTAACTGCCTCTGTTTGAAAAACACGCAGCCACCCCCTCATCAAAGCACAAAGTGCCAACGTGGGACAATAGCGGGCTTCATCCCAGCCCAGGAACATAAGACGTCCATAGCCGAAAATTCCAACGCGAAACTTGAAGGAAGAATCCTCAACCGACAATCTGCGATCCGGAGCTGAAAGGGACTTCGAAGTAGGCAACGCGCCCCCCTTTCAGCTTTTATCCAGGGGAATTTAAGAAGGCCACGGGCCCCCCCGGCAGCAAAAGAACTTCAATCACAAAAACCAGCGATCCTGAATTGAGAGGGACCTCGAAGAAGGCAATAAGCCCCCCTCTCAATTTGAACCAAGGGAATTAAGACGGCAGAAGCCCCCCTAGCTGCAAATTCTACATACGGTGGTCCATGAGCGAGGAAAGCTCCCACCAGGAGACGCCGCCGGAAATCTCACCAATTCCACCAACTCCACAACAATCTTCCTCACCGGGCGACGCACAGGAAGATCCGTCCCGGTACGAAGGAGGCAACGAGGGAGCAACATCTGCAACAGAGGGTGCTAATCAAACACCCCCAACAAATTCAACAGCACCAGGAGTAACATTAAGGAGTGGGACAATCCTTACAGGTCCCCCACAAGTAAGACCTTCTAATTTAAACTTAGAAAATTATTTAAAATATCTAGAGGGGAAAGTGCGAGACTCCTCCGAACTTTCTGTTGTACAGTGCGATTCTATCGATAAACAGCTCAAAAGGACCCGTGAACGGCGTCTTGAGCAAATCGCGCAATTCAAAGAAAGTACTGAAAAATTTAAAGAAAGCTTAAAGCAGTTTGGGGAACTCTCGCACTCTCTCGAAACAGAAATTACAAACAATAGTGTAGAATTAAGAGAAGGTGCCATTGAAGACAGTGTCAGTGATTCCACCGTGAGTGAAATCCTATGGAATTGGCTGGGCGACTCCCTTTTGGAAACCAGCATAGAAGAAACTAGCTCACCAAAAGTATCAAACTTAAGCTTCAGAATCCCCAATATAAACATGGCAGATTACGCGAAAATCGCCAAGTTAACTGCCCAGCTCGTTCCCCTATTCTCGGGAGAGCAGCACCCAAAATTGAGCCTGGAGCTCCAAACTTTCCTAGGATGCTGCAGGCAGGTAATCCAGTGCATTTCGGTGGAGGAACTATCGGCATTTTTGCAAATCTTCCCCACCAGACTTCGAGGCGAAGCTTACCAGCTGTTTGCCGCAAATATGCCTACTACTTTCAAAGAGGTAGAAGAACGGCTAAATCGTACATACCTGCCTAGGGAAACTTATCAGGAACTGGTAAATAAATTAATTACTACAAGGCAGTATCCTTTGGAAAACCTCACAGCCTTCACGGCACGAGTGAAACAAATGCTGGCACTCTGTAATGAAGCAGCAGAGTCCAAATATGGCGCTACAGCAGCCCCCGCTGTGAAAACCCAGCTAGAAGACTTCGCGAAAAACGCACTAAAAACAGGCGTCAATAACCCGTATATGTGCCAATACCTTCTGACCATGACAGACGGCACGGTGGATGACCTCGTACAAAGAGCACTTGACATGGAACGTCTCCAGCAAAGTGCTCTGTTCCTGCAACCTCCAGGACAATTCCAAACAAATATGATGCAGAATACGTTGTTAAATTCTGCCAGTACCAGTGTACCAAATAACGCACCATTAACTCAAAGTAGTACCCTAGTAAAGCAAAGCGTATATAATCCTGGCATCATATCCTACTCACAGGATCCCCGGCAAAACAATATGCCCATCAACCTAAGCAGTCACATACCAACGTCACAGTTCACACAGGCCGGCACAGCATACATCAAACAGGAGCCAAGATCTCCTAATAAAAATTATAATGTACCAAATAAAAATAATTATTTAAATAAAATCAGTTATAGTTTTTGTAATCTAAGAGGCCACACATATGCTGATTGCCTCAAAAGGAAAAATACGCCTTATTGTGTGAACTGTAAAATGTATAACCATGACGTGCGTGACTGCAGAAAAAACAATAATAGTTTCCAGAGACCACACAACAATGGTGGACCATCGAATCAACGCCCTAGAGAGCCGCAGAATTCCAATAACAATTCCAGAGTATATAACGTAAGAAAAAAGTGTGAATTTTGTGGTCGTTCTGGACATGCAGTAAATAACTGCCAACAAAAACGTAAATGGGAGGCCCGGAGTCAGGGAAACGACGTACAGTCGACCCAAAACTCCCCGGCTCGACTATAAATCTCCCGTCTAATAAAATAGGGTCCCCTCAGCAGCCCGATTCCAGTGTCGCTACAGTAAAACTACCCTTAGACATAGGCCTGAACGGCCAAGCTAAACTAGTAGTAGACACAGGCGCTGAGGTTAGTATAATAAAGAAAAGGTCATTAAAAGATCTCAAAGAAATTAACCACAATGAGGCATGTACACTTCAGACCCCATTTGGTACCGGAAAGACGCTGGGAAATTGCCAGGGAAACTTCGTTTTCAAAAACAAAATTCCCTGCAAGTTTCAAGTCGTAAAGAACTTGCCTGGCCTTTCCGATGATGGACTTCTAGGAAATGATTTCCTAGCAAAAAACTGTAACGTTGAGGGTCCTAATAAGGCACTAAGGTTTCCTCGCACGGAAACTAATCCAGACGAATTTGCCTTGCCATTAGAGTTTGCAACGGACAAGCCACATTCTGAAAAAGCAGTCGAAGTAAGAACACTTGCAGAAGAGGTAGAGTCTAAACAGGCTGAACTATCCACCTGCAGTGTCTTCAAGGCTTCTCAAACGAGAAAAGCTGGCTGTCAAGCTCCAAAAGAGCCCAAGGAATGTGAAAAAGGCTGTCTGGGCGAACAAGAGACCGATGAAATCAGGCGGCAATTGGTTACCCTTAAAAAACCAATCTGCATACCTGCGCGCTCTCAAATTGTTGCCCCAGTCCCGTTACAAACTCAAGAAGAAATGCTCTGTTTATCACAAGAGATAAGCGATGGAGTCTTCTTGGCAAACAGTTTGCTGTCATCTGGAGAAGAATTAGTGCTGGTCAGTATTCTCAACGCTAACAGTCATCAAGTAGTCATACATAGCTTAAAGTTACAGCTATTTCCAATAAACGACTACATCATAGTCCCATTAACACACACAAAAGACCACAAAAGAACACACATTCCACTACCAAATTTAGAGGCAATATCAAACAACACAAGAGACGGAACTGAGTGTCTAAAGCCTGCCAAAAAGGTCCATATAACTCTTCCGTCCAAAATTCCGAGGCATAAATCACTCTTAAACAAACAACGGCCATATAAAAACGGTAGCGAGTCGCTAAAGCCTATATTAAAGGTGCATATTACTCCACCGTCACACAACACAAAAAATTCTACATGGTCAAAAGGCAGTAGCATTGACGCGCATGAGTATCCCACACAACCTAAGGCAAAGACCACACAGGTGTACCTAACTCAGCCGTCCACAAGGCAGGAAGCAAATACCCTGTCAATTATTAAGAGCAACGAAATACAGCCTCAAAAGCAATCGCAAAATCCTCAACTATTTACAGGTCAAAAACCTAAAAGGAAGAGTAAGTCAAACCAAGGTTCAGCCGACAAAACGGCAATATTACAACATGTACGACATCTATACCCAGATAATGAGACTCCGGACGACCCAAAACAATATCCGCGTATTTCTAGGTTAGAGCAAGAACTCAGCCTAGACCCTAATTTAACCGCGGAAGAAAAAATTTCGATATCAGAACTCTGCGAAGAGTATAACGATATCTTCTTCCTCAAAGGTGACAAACTCACCTATACAAATGCGATAACGCATAATATTCCATTGGTGCAAGATCAAGCACCAATCAATCAAAAAATGTACCGCTTACCTGAAACACAGCGGAAAGTCATCAACGAGCAGCTAAAAGAAATGCTAGACAGCGGGATAGTCCAGTCTAGTAAGAGCCCTTGGAATTCACCTCTACTAGTTGTCCCCAAGAAAGCGGGACCTGACGGTGAAAAAAGGTGGCGCGTCGTTGTCGATTTTCGTAAATTAAACGAAAAGACAATTGGAGATGCATTCCCGCTACCCCGAATCGAGGATATTCTCGACCAACTAGGTCACGCAAGGTATTTCACCACACTCGATTTGGCCAACGGCTATCACCAAGTCCTTGTCGACAAAAAAGATCGACATAAAACTGCTTTCAGCACAAGTTATGGGCACTACGAGTTCAAGCGTATGCCATTCGGGCTCAAAGGAGCCCCCGCCACATTTCAACGCCTAATGAATTTCGTCCTAACAGGCCTACAAGGCCTCGAATGTTTTGTCTACCTAGATGACATTGTCATCTATGGTAAAAATTTAAACGACCACAACGAAAAGTTGAGGAAAGTCTTCAATAAGTTGAGAGAAAACAACTTAAAACTGCAGCCAGAAAAGTGCCAGTTTCTACGAAGAGAAGTTGTTTACCTAGGACATAAATTTTCTAGCGAAGGAGCCCTACCAGACCCAAGTAAGACGGCCTGCGTCCAAACATTTCCTGTTCCAAGAACAGTAAGGCAAGTCCAGTCATTTTTAGGACTTGCCAATTACTACAGGAAATTCATTCCAGACTTCTCCAAAATTGTACGTCCAATCACAAATTTACTCCGAAAGGATGTAAAATTCACTTGCACAGAGAAATGCCAAGAAGCATTCCAAAGCATAAAAAATGCTTTAATTTCTCCACCACTTTTAATTTACCCAGATTTTTCGAAATCTTTTAATCTCACTACAGACGCAAGTAACGAGGCTCTAGGAGCTGTTCTTTCTCAAGGAGAAGTCGGAAAGGACCAGCCCATTGCCTATGCAAGCCGCACATTAAACAAAGCCGAAAGAAATTACTCTACTATAGAGAAAGAGTTATTGGCTATTGTCTGGGCTACCAAGAATTTCAGGTGCTATCTTCAAGGCCGGAAATTCACGGTCTATACTGACCATAAACCTCTCAAAGGTGTCTTCAATGTGAAAGACCCTACTTCCCGTTTGGTGAGATTTCACCACAAATTATCTGAATTCGATTACAACATCGAATATAAACCAGGGAAGTACAACACTAATGCCGATGCACTAAGTCGCATCCCTCAAGCATTAAAAGAAGACAGTTTAGGCAATACCTTAACGGTAGAAGCCCTAGTCCACCACACGATGGACTCAGATGTGGAGGAAAACAATTCCACAAATAACAAGAGAAAGAAGAAATCCGCTCATTGTTTCGTCGTGACTCGAGCTCAAAAGCAAAAGGCTCAAGAGACATTAAATAGCTCCAGTGTGGAGACAGAAGAGCACACGAAAGCGGACCAAAACGAAATTCAACACACTGAGGCGGAAACACTAAACCCAGCATCGCCTGAGCAAAAAGTAAGTACTGGCAAGACACCCGAAGTTATCACGAGCGCTACGGAAATCCGAACAATCTTAAATGATTATCACGATTCTCCATTTGGTGGCCATCAAGGTGTCATAAAAACTTACAAACGCATAAGACGCAAGTATTGGTGGAGACACATGCTTAGCGATATTAAAAAATACATTAAAAAATGCCCAAAGTGCCAGACGATGAAAGCATCTCCACAATATAAAATGCCAATGGTTATCACGGACATCGCAGAGCAACCGTTCGACAAAGTTTACCTCGATATTGTAGGTCCATTAGAAGAGACCACATCAGGTAACAAATATATCTTGACCTTCCAAGATAATTTAACAAAATTTGTCGACTGGTATGCAATACCTAATGCAGAAGCAGTCACAGTAGCGCAAGTTTTCTTTGATGAAATCGTTACGCGCTATCGCATACCCAAAAGAATACTCACCGATCAGGGAACAAATTTCCTGAGTGAATTATTCAAAAGAGTATGTAAGCTTCTAAAGGTAAAGAAGTTACAGACTTCGGCATGCCACCCACAGTCTAACGGAGCACTAGAGCGTGCCCACAGGCCACTGATTGAATACCTGCGAACAATCGTAGATGAAAATCCCAAAACATGGGACCAATACCTACGAACCGCTGCATTCGTGTATAACAATAGTGTACACGAGGGTACTAAACTTACCCCAATGGACTGCCTATACGGCTTCACAGCGGATGTCCCATCAAATTTAAAACGGGATCCCGAACCCGTTTACAATCATGAGAGCTACTATCATATACTGAAGTATAAGCTCCAAAAATCATATGCCACGGCAAGAAAGAACTTATTGGCAAGTAAACAGCGCTCAAAGGGGTACTACGATAAGACAGTACGGCCCCTAACTTTCCATGTAGGAGACAAGGTTCTCATCAAGAATGAAAGCAGAAAACATAAGCTTTCCCAAATCTGGGTAGGACCTTATCAGGTAATCGCAATACCAAGTGATGTGAATACCACAATCAAAATTGGTAAGCGAACGGTAACGGTACATAATAACCGTTTGAAACCATTTTTCGAATAAAAATATATCAAACAAAAATGAACCAGGTTGACTTGAAATTCCCACTATAGTGTCCATTAAACCTCATTTCAATACCTCCCCATGAACATTTGCGGTGGAGTCACTCCACTGCCCAGTTTAAATCGGCACAATGTACGTACAAGTATGCTTAAAGGATTGTTTTCTTCTCCTGAATTGTCCACAGAAATGGCGCTAAAATTCATCATAGTTGTCCTCTTCATCCAGTACACAACTGGAGCAACCGCTGACAAACCTTATGTAATAACCCAGCTAAATGGCTCGGGTATATTTTTCGAGGACCTAGGAAATCTGATGGTATATCATGACACCTGGAATGTCCTCACCGAGATAGACTTGGAAGAACTAGATGCACAGATAAAGCTAGCAGAATATGCAGAGCACTTAGTGCATAAACTCTGCATAAATATAACAAACCCAGAAGATCTCTGTAACGTGCAGCAACTACACATACACGCTATTATAGACAGCGTACGAAAGCGCACGGAAACTATTAGGGAACTAGTACCAGGAAAACGCAAGGCCAGATCACTATTTGATGGAATAGGCAATGCCATGCACTATTTGTTTGGAACTATGGACAGCAACAACGAAAAAGAAATTTACAGCAGGTTAGAAGAACTTGAATCGAATACACAAGCCCTAGCCGAGCTAGAGAAACAACAAATCAGTGTGGTAAAAACTACCTTGGAAAAGATTCAAAAACCGCTGGCAATGTTAATAGACAGACAACAAAAAATAGCACACCAGATAAACGATCTCCACCATGTGGCCGATGATTTAACTAGGAGGCAACTGAGACAAGAGATTATATCAAGCTTATTGCTCCAAATCATCGAAGTTGAATATCGACAACAAGCCCTCCTGGATATAATAATGGCTAGTAAAACCAATCATATTCATCCACTCCTAATGTCTCCCAAAAATCTGTTGGAGATATACCGCAAGACGGCCTCGAATTGCCCAAATGACCAAAATTGTCTATCTGTCCTATATCAGACAGCAGGAGCTCAGTCGCTCCTTATGCAGAATAAATTGGTGGTGAGAATTACTCTCCCAATTTTTAATCTGCCAAAAATGAGGCTACAACAGATTCAATGCTATCCTGTATCCAAGTCAGCAAATTACTCATTAATTCCAGACCCTGGTTATTCATACATAGCCAATAGCGAAAAAACTCAGGAATTTCTCTTATTAAGAGGCGATGACATGAAAAATTTCAAAAAAATAACAAGTAATTTGGAAGAAAACACGTATGTAGGCCGGCTGAACACGCCTATAATCAAAGCGGCAACGTCCAACGAATGTGCCATTAAATTGCTATACAACCCTCTAAGTGAAGTGCCCAAATGCAAGACCAGAGTACAAATCCCACAAAAAGACATGCTGATCAAATTAAGTAAGCCCAATACGTGGCTATTTTCTTTTATCACCTCCACGGTGCTACACATCACATGTCCAGATCACTTTGTAATCTCGAAACTGGAAGGACAAGGGATATTAGAGATAACGCAAACATGTCAAGTTCAAATAGGTGACAAAGTGCTTAAATACGAAGGCCAGAGTAAATTTCCACTAAAAATTATCCAGCCGAATCAGTTTCCTGAGCTCAACCACTCTCTACTCAACGTAAACCTGACTGAAATTTTACAAGGAACTCAAAACCACAGTCTGGGGAAAATCGAAATCTTAACGGGAGACAATATCCATAAATCAATTTATACCGACACCCATTCGCTGGAAGAAATCCAAAACAAAATTATAAAATACCAAGAAAAGATATCAAGTAAAAACTCCCATATCCTGTCCACAACTTCTCTATCATTTACGAGCCTACTAGTTCTGGCCATAATGATCGCTGTGGCAGTAAAATATCTTAACCCTGTTGTCATCAAGATGAGACAACAGAGAAATCAACCACAAGGTAACCCCGAAATTTCATCAGAGGGAATTCCTTTAGAAGAGCGAACTCCTGCTCCCCAACCCAGTTTAAGGCGAGCCAGAAGCCTCTCCAAAACAAAATCAGTCCAAATCGTTTAAAAAAAAAAGGAAAAGAAAAAAAAAGAAAATGGAACACTGATACTGTCAACATGAGCCACTTAATCAAAGTAGAATTTATAGGAAAGGTAGACCTGGTAAAGCATTCAAAGAAAATCTATGCATGTATATAACAACCTATGTATATGTAACGATTTAACACAAAAAAAACACAGCAATATACGCATATAGTATATAGTATAATTAGTTATAGTGCAAATAATAAAAGGTATATGCACACAAATGTACTAAAATTACATAACAAAATACAAGTTAGAATAAATAAATACCTACAAATAAAATCAAAATACATTATATTTAAATCTAACTGGATAAAGTAGTAAAATTAAAGAAAAACCACCTCAAAAGTGGACATAAATAAATAGAAATAAAATAAATATGAAAATATATAGAAATAAAAAAAAAAAAAAAAAAAAAAAGAGGGGCACAAAACTATGTTCTAACTGAACTGAAATTAAAACTAGAAAAGATAAAATAACAAAACTAAAGAAAAGGATACATTTGAAGAAAATAACAACTAAATAAAATCAAAGGAAAAGAGCGTGCCCAACTCTGCGAAATAACAGCAGAAGCAAGTTTAACCAGTTAGAAATCTAGGGAATAAGGAACAGACAAGCAAGCAAAAGCTTTACCAGGCTACTACCCACAAATAGAATTTTAAATTAGAAATTTATATATATACTAGTATGATAGATATAGTCGACACAAAAAATAATGTAGGTTATCGGGAAGTATTTTGTTTTTCATAAAAATTTTTCCTTAAAGATACAAATGGATTGAAAAAGTGACACAAACAAAATTAAAGTAAAATGTAAGCCAAATTCAACATAAAAATGTTTATGTCCGAAAAAAAAAAAAAAACACACGACTTCGTTTTTATGATATTTTTACAAGACAAACTTCATATATTACACATCAGAATTTGGCAGAAAAAGACTACTAAATTGCCATTAAACTAGGTACATATGAGTATGTATATCTGAATAGTAGTTTAACTTCAAGATCCACAATATCAATTGAATGTACATCTATTTATTCGTGAAAGTGACTTATAAATAAAAATTCATAACCATAACAAATCCGGACGAAATAATTTTTGAAAACCTGTGCGAAAATAATCGTTGAAATATCAAATTCGATCATTTTTGTATGATTTCAGGGAATACACACAATTGAGCAACAAAACTTCAAAATAAAAAGTAATGAATCGATTCCATTTGTAGGCTCCACTCTAGTCCGTGTCTTCTTTATATTACGTGAATTATTTCCCATAGACTTTGAGGGCGAATCATTTTTTTTTTATTCTGTGGTAATTTATATTAAATGATGCTTGATTACCGCATATTGCTATACCATAGCCTCTAACCCTAGGTAACTTCTCACATCATATTCAAAAATTATTAAAAATAACAACTACTAACGAAAAGAGCATACATGTCCCCTTTTCCAAAAATTTTCATATTATTCTCTATTACACCACAAAGAACGGATTATATAGACCAAATGGACAAAAAGCTTAATAAAAGGATGATCACGATTCCCACAAATACACGATACATATCTTAGGAATTTAGCTTACATTGTATGTACATATGTATATAACCCCTGTCAGCCTCGTAAATATTTCCTCCAAACGATATTGTTATTATTCAAATCAATGGGGGAGTGGATCACAATAAACAATTCTTTCAGGTACAGGAAGAAAAAAAAAATCCGCCCAAATACAAAGATTAAATTCCGAAAAATACATATAATTTTCTCCTTTCACGTTTCCTCTGCTGAATATTTTATTGGGGGCACAGTCTCCGCCATACCTACAATGCCAGTGGTTTTCTTACAATTATAGTTGATTTTGAAGTTAAAATGCTCTACATACTGCATGACTGTTAAAATACTAAAAATAACTTACACAAGTTATATACATATATCACGTTAATGTGAAATTTTCATAAAATTAAATAAACATTCCGGATGCTCTTTGAGGAAAATAATATACCTACCCTATACTATATGGAACCATATATATAAAAATAAATCATAAAAACAAGCACTTAAAAAAAAAAAAAAAAACAAAGAAAAAAAAAATAAAACATGTACCTACTTAAACAGTAGAAGATAAAGAAGTAACGTAAGACGAAGACATTTACCAGGCTACTAATAGAAAAAAAAATGTTTTTAATAAAACTTATAATTAGAGAATAAACTAATAAATAATAATAATTATTAAGATAACGAATCTAACCTAGCCAATAGAATAAAAGTTATATTGAACAAAATAATTTTGTAAAGCCAAGCCGAACCGACCGAGACCCGACCCGCCAAACTAGTAAACGTAAAATACATTACATAAATTCAAAAATAATAAAATTCAAATCAGAAGTAATTAGCATATAAAAAAAAGAATAAGAAATAATACAATAAAACAACAACAGAAAAAAGGGGGTTGACCAGGCCACAAAAAGGTTTTAACACAAAAAAAAAAAATTTTTTGTATGTGGAAAATATAATCTAGAGTAACAAATAAATAGATATTAGCAAAAACTATGTTAGCTTGGAAAATAGGTACTTGTTAAATAAGTTAAAAATACATTAGTATTTAAGAGAACTTGCTAAAACTTTGTAAACCAAAACCGCAACCACTCAGAAAGTAACCAACCCAAGAAACCTGATAAACGAAAGGTACTAAAAAATAAAAAGTCGAGGCGATTTAGGAATAGTTTTTACGTTTTATTGAAAAATAAAAAAACTCGACCAAGACACAATTTTTTAAAAAAAATAGGGGGTACGAGGAAAAATAAAACAATTTTTCTTAATTTCAAAAGTACATCAAGCATCGCTATCATCCTCATCCCAGTCTACTGGACCTCCAACGGGGGGCGGGGTCGCCGTATACTTCCTCACGAGGGATGTTACGGGGGAAGAAAAGACCTCGTGACAGCATGCACAAAGCCCGTGCTGTCCGAACAGGTTGACGGCTCCACCTGCAACAAACAGAGAAAATATATATATAGCAAAACAAATTTCTCGTATCCAAAGAAATGAATGCTTACCTGCTACAGTCCAGGACTGCCCACGGTGGGGGTAGAGAGGCAGATTCACTGTATAGTGGCGTCCTACAATTGCCTCCGCTCCCCAGGCGGTGAAAGGGCGCTGACCTCGCTCGCGAAGCACCAAACGGATGGGACCCTGCCACCCGGGTACTACGTGCAGCACATATATACTGTAAGTGACCGAGGTAAGTCCCACCGGGCTGAAGAAGGGTTCGTGATCAACTTTAACGCGAAACAGCATTTTTAGATTCTCGACGACTCGGGTTTGAATTGAAAAAATAACTCGTGGTTGATTCAGAAAAGGTCCAATTGCGAATGATCAAAGTGTAACAATTCAAAAGTTAGATAAGATCGTTGCTGCAACAGAGTGCCAGATCCAAAATAAACCAAGGGAATATCGAATACCAACAGATAAGAATTCCAATCTGGTACCCAATACGAAGATCTTACTTTGCTAGGGCAGAACCCCTTCCCCCGAGAGTTATTCCTCTCCAAAGAATAACTCTTAACTTTTAGGGGGAGGGGAGGATTGTTACATGCAGTAATAGAGGATTTCAGTCTGGGTTGGCTTATCTATTCAATCCGTGAAGAAAATTGCGTCAGCAATTTTCTTCACATTCCATAAATTAAAATAAAATTATTCCCATGGCAAATTTTGCCTTCAGCAAAATTTGCCAGTAGAAATATTTACTTTAAAAAATAAAGCAAAGGACAAATCGTACCTTCAGTACGATTTGTCGTGAAAATTTCAATATGTATGTACGAACGTACATACATATCACAAAAAAGCTTTCGCGACAAGAAGAGCGCGCCGCGAAAATACATTGTATGTATACGCGCGCGGCATCGTGACGGTGGTGATGTTTATAAAAGCATCAAATTTCAAGCCTCCGTCCAACGAAAAATATTCTGGACTTGTTTAATCAAGTCCAGAATAAATGAAAATTTTCTCAGGGTGAAAATGCAACTATGCATTTTTTACCCTGAACGAAGGCTCTTGATCGCGACAAAAGTGATCAAGAGCCGAGTTGGTTTTTAAATCTCGTGGAGAACGCGGCAGTAAGATTTTATAAAGACGAAGTCGAATTTGATAACAAGACCGGGTTGTGATCCAAAACTTGAACGAGGAGTCGACCTTAAAAAACAAGAGCGGGTGACTTTTTTTAAAGAAAAAGCAAAAATCGACAACGGTTGGTTCGGCGGGCTAATCGAATAGAAAAAAAAAGGTGAGTTGTGTAAAAAGAACATGTGTAATATTAATAAGAAGGAAAGGTTAAAACGTTTTTGAGAAAAAATCTTGGTAAATCTTGTAAATCGGAAGTGCGCGGAAAGAAAATTTAAAAATTAGTAGATTAAATAAACAAAGAAAAATTGTAAAATCCAGTGTCCATAAACTGAGGGAAATTTTAATAAGAAATAATAAAAAGATTACAACAGTGAAAACAGAGAAAAGAGTGTTTGGATACAAATTCTGCCAGTCCCAAAAAGGTACGTAACACTACCCAAACGACCGCTAAACGAGTTGAATCTTCACAAGTATACCATACACTTGCCACACTTCAGAGGAGTATTTATGCGTGATAATCTACCTAAAGAACCATGGAAGCAAGAAAGCGGTATTGTAAACTTGAACATCTCAACTGGTGCAGGTACACACTGGCTAGAGTATTGCAAGAAAGGTGATAACATCGAATATTTTGATAGCTTTGGCAATCTCCAACCACCAAGGGAGCTCATAAATTACTTGGATTAAACTACGGATTAAAGTTGTGGTCTAATTGATTTTCAAACATACAACTCTATACCAAACATTGATGTGAGCAATAATCTGGTTCATGTAGGGAATGAGGTTGTTGAGATACCTGTTGAATCCTATGAGATTGATGATATAGCAAAATATGTACAAGGATACTTGGATAAAGAAGGGAAAAGGATAAAGGTTATGATACAGGCTAACAATAATACATTGAAGAGTGAAGTTAAGGCAACTGCAGAAATACTTTTTGAAAAACAGAGATCCATAGCTCCTCTTCCAGGATTCAGTAAAATAAACTTATCTGCTAATACAGTGCCAGAGTTGCCAGTCAACATCATTAAAGTAAATACTACACGCATCGAATGTAATATTATATCAGGATCATTCTTCAACCAGACACAAGTACACACTCAACACGAGTGGAGGTACTGTACCCAAGAATGTAATCTATTTGCCTGTGAACACCAAACGTATAAGTTCTCTAACATTAAAGCTCCTTGACCAAGACGGTGACTTAATCAACTTCAGGGGAGAGACTATTACCATCAGGTTACATTTGAAGCCACAGCCTGTTGATATACAATAATGATAAATACGAGCTCGGAGCAGACAAGATCGTTAGTAAGCGGACAACCTTGAGGCGGTCAAGATCTACATTAACACCTGCAAATACAAAATATTTACAGTCGATAGGCTTAACGCTGAAACAATTAAGAAAGGAATACTAGATATTGCACCAGACGCTTGCTTTGATAACAGTCAGTACGTTTACATGAATACTTGAAGTATACTTGAAGTATGCTTGAAGTAATTAAAATATCATGAAAACGCTTATTCAACGCGTAAATTTCAGCTTAAGTAATTGGAAAATTAAATTCAAGAAAAATTCGAGTTAAGTAATTGAAATTAATTCAATCAGCCGCCCTACCTGAGCTTCAAGTCGATTTCAAGTCAAGTACTCCAGTATTCATGTAAACGTACTGAGTGTTACTAAATTTGAACATCACTCATATTCACCGTTTCTGACATCGTTTAAAAACAGCTATGAAATCCGGATCTCTGTACAACATCAGGACTTGAATCTTCTACCCAGCAGGAGTTTTCTTTACATTGAGGGGTCGCTAACAAAGCTGGATGGAACCGTTTCAGCAACCGCAAAAATAGCTAACAACGCTTTACACTTTCTTTTTGAATCAAATGCAGTGGAAATCGACCAATGTTGGGATTGCGAAACATTAAAAAACTACGTGTCGCTAAATGCAAATGTAAGCAGTTATTCGCCAGATTCATCCGTTATACCAGCCAATGGGCTGTTTAACTATTGTGTACCTCTGAAATATTTATTGGGATTCACTGAGGATTTCAAGAAAATTCTTATACATTCCAAACATGAACTCATATTGATCCGGATCAGGACAAATGCTAATGCCATTATATCGCCCGCAGATGAGGTGAAAATTTAAATTACCAAACTTCAATGGAGCATTCCACATGTTACAGTATCCGATGATGAAAAACTGCAACTATTTTTAAAATTATCGGGAGAGGTCTTCCAATACTACCAGTACTACCGGAATCTACCCATCAAACCTGGTCAGTTAAGACTTCCACTCAACTGGAGAAACCTCGATTTATCATCTTAGCATTACAAACGAATCGAAGGAACGATAAAACTAAAGATGCTAGAAAGTTTGATCACCGCAAACTCCCGATGTTACAGTTCATTTGAACTCAGAATCTGAAATTTGACCTGAATAGACACGCATTGCTGTATGACATGTATATAAAGTTTACACAATCATACTATGGTCATCAGTATCAACCGTTCCTCACATGGGAGAATTTCAAAATCGATGCTCCGATTGCTGTCATTGATTGCTCACATCAAAATGAGACAATAAAAACTGGACCTGTTGACATAAGGCTAAAATTCAAGACATCTGAAAATATCCCGGCTAATACAACAGCATATTGCCTGCTTCAGATACAAAGATTTGACTTCAGCAAAAAAGAGGCAAGTAAAATGGCTTAAGCACAATTTTCATGGATTCCGCTGGAATGATGGTTACATACCGTATCACAAGCTGTATACTATAGTTGAACCACTGCTTCGAAACAAAACCATATATGTAAAGGGAGCTAAAAAAGTTCATTGGATACAGAAGATAGTTGGAGAGGGTGAAATAATTATCAACGTCGAAGACAAATACAACTGTGGAAAACTAATAGAGATTAACACAAATGCGCCATCTTTCCAAGTTCATATTGGACAATGTGCGATAAGAAATACTTTTGTAAAAAGAAATTTTATTGGAAATAAAAAGAAATGTTTATAAAACATAAGACATACACATACCCCCTAGACTCAATAATAATTTGCTAAGAAAACATCAAGCCAAGGTGATATCATGTTGTTAGATTCGAATGATGTTGATATCTACAATTTCCCCGCTAAGAAAACTTATTTATGTACAGCACTTGAAAACAGCAAAACCAAGATGACGTCATGCTGATGTCTAGAACTTCCACCCCCACACCACCTAGAATCCATTCGTATCAACAAAAATATCCTATTGTTAACTGTATTTATTACTACTATTAATTCAAAACCAAATCACTAATATCTCGAAAACCAAAGCCCGTACAGGATTTCTGATGAAAATTTCGTCCCCCTAGAACTAAAATCACCACCCCACACCACCTAGAATCCATAGGCATCAGCAAAAATATCCTAGCGTCAAATTTAATTATTACTAATATTAATTCAAAACGAAATTGCTAATATCTCGAAACCAAAGTCCGTAGAGGATTTCTGATGAAAATGTCGTCCCCCTCCCTATACTATATTGGCATGATACCCTCCTCACCCACTAGAATCTATTGGCATGAACAAAAATTTCTTAGTGTTAACTTTAATTATTACTAATATTAATTCAAAACCAAAGCCTAAATTTAGGCGCAACACCTGAAAACAGCGAAATTATAATAAAAAAGCCTACAATTAGACGTACCACACATCTATTCAAGACGCAAGCCTACATTTCTTATAGCCAAACCACAAACCCACGCTGCTCATTTAGCATGGACACACACACACAGACCACCTAGCTACGGTGGCGCCATCTGTGGCAAAATCCTGGAAGCAAAAACTGTGCTTCAGAATCCGCATAGAACAACTACTGGTGTCCAAAATATTCCTAAGGCTCTGACTGAGTCTGTTTCAAATAGTTGTAGCGGAGATTGAACCTCGTGATCTTCGATAGGAATATTTTTTAGAACTTCTGGATGATTACAGACCCATTTTCACAATTTGAAGCCTCCAGAAGAAAGTAGCTTTGAAAGTTCTGTTTGCAGATTGATTGTATCTGTTACAGTATCTGTTCCTGTTAACACATCAACATAGAAATCCCTCTTAACCACTGCAGCAGCGTCTGGAAAGTTAGTTTGTTCATCTGAAGGCAATTGCAATAAGTACGGATAGGGAGCTGAGGTTGTTCCGAACGTGTCTGTTTTTAGGCAATAATCTTTAACAGGTTTATCCTTATTGTTTCTCCGAACAATCTTTTGGAAGTTCTGGTCTACAGGATGTATGTTTATCTGCCTATACATTTTCTCTATGTCTGCTGACATAGCGAAACGATGTTTGCGAAATCTCATTACTACAGAAAACAGATTTTGTTGAAGAACTGGACGAGAATAAAGGATATGATTTAAAGCTTTTCTGTTCGAAGATTTGCATGAGCCGTCGAAAACCACCCTCAGCTTTATTGTAGAACTGTCCTTCAGGACTGCATGATGTGGAAGGTAGTATCGATGATTTATTGTGTTTCGCTCTGAAAAGCGTGATATTGGCGCCATATGATTTGGCGTAATGTATTCGTTGAGAAAGTCGCAGTGGCGTTTAAATCCGTTATTGCGACTGAATTTGTTCTCCATGTGAAAAAGTCGCTTGACTGCGATTGATCTTGAGTGGCCTAAACAAGGCTTCTCTTCAAACTTGAAGGGTAGTCCCAATTGATACCTACCAGTTTTGTCTCGTGTTATGGTAGTTTTATAGAAATCTTCAATTTGATAAGGGAATAGATCGACTTTGGTGGGTACAGACACTTTTTCAGTTTCCCAGAATTTTCTCAACTGTGTGTCGAGAGATATTTCGTCATCAGAGAATATAGCCTTAATTGAAAATGATTGCGTGCTGGTATTGTTAGACGGAACAGATGTTTGACCAAAGAGTATCCATCCCAATGTCGTGCTTTGAGCGCAAGGTGTTCCGAATGGCCCCTTAATTATGCCATTAGAAGGTATAGCTGCATAGATTTCGGTTACGAGAGGCAAATCAATTTCACTTGGCTCATAAAAGTGTGGGTCAGCCAAATCTAATCCCACAAGATGATCGCAATGAGGTTCTATCTTGCATGATGGTATAAAACCAGTAATTCGTTAAAGCACAAGAGCCTCCATTGAGATAGAAAATTCATTTTTTAGCGAAGTAAGCGTAAAGTTGATTTTATGATGAGCGAGAGAAAGAAGTGTGACCAACACCAGATAACTGAAAAGACGTAGGCTGTTTCTGTAGTTGCAACTTTTGAACTGCTCTTTCCGAAATAAAGGATACTTGTGATCCTGGGTCTATCAGTGCTCTTAAAGTGAGCTCTAATCCAGAGGTAGCTTGAACTGATGTCGTGCCCCCTGAGCAATCGAATTAATTAATTAAAATAAAACTTCAGAAAAACAACGCTCGAATTTCTTGAACATATGTACTTTATTATTTCACGTCAAACAAACTGACCTATCTTAATAATTTAAAAGTACTCCGAACCGAACTGTAACCGGACACTCTAAAAACCAAAGTTGAATCGCGACTGAACAATTAGCGGCACTCGCCAGACCAGTCATTGATCTTTAATTGTCCCAATATTCGGAAGTAAACTTGTGCTCGCAACGCGGATGTAAACAAACGACAACAACCTTGTCGTTTGTTCTACCGGTTGCAGCACCTGAGTTGCTTAGTTGTAAACAATCGCCTTACATAATAATTATCATGCGAGGTAAATTATTATCGTAATCGTCGATTGCTCCAATAAGCGCTCATCGCAGCCAGCTATTGGGCTAATCAGCAAAACAACCGACAGTTGCAGAACAATACCATGCGAGGTTATTATTTAGCAAATGTTGATTATTTCGCTGTGATGCCTTTGGCGGTTGGAAGAATCTTCCGTATGTTGGGCCATCACACTGAGACTAATGCTGTTGCTAACAATGCAGGGTTGACTTCCCACGCATAAGTGCTAATGCGTTGTGAATGATTGCTCACATTAACAATTGAATTGCTGTTCTCACTGTGTCTCTCCACAAATAATTTACTCTCTGATGTGGAATTGCCACCATTTTGTTGTGATTCCAATTTGTTACTGTGTAAAAGGGTTTGATGCAGTCCCTTACATTTTAGACATTTGAATTTACTAGTGCACTGCTGGGCACTGTGTTTATTTGAGAGACAGTTGAAGCAAAGTTTCCGTTTCGTGATTAGATTTTTGCGATTTTGCTGCTCAAGTGCAATGCTTTGGATGTTTTAACTGTTGGAGATAGTGAGAGTTTTAGAGTTCTAGCATCTGCGATTGCTTCTAAAGAACGAAATCGTGACATTAGAAAATTCGTAAATGCTGTGAGTTTAGGTAACTCTTGTGACCCATTGCGCTGTTGCTCCCATAACCGTTGTTTCGGTGGGTAGTTTTTGAATGAGCAGATATAGAAGGGGTGGATCCCAATTCTCAATATTTACCTTTAAACGCTTTAACTCATGTAAACATTCGGAAGTTCTATCTAGCAAGATTTTAATACGAAAGGCCGATTCAGTAGTGACTGCTTGGAAGTTGAAAAAACTCTTAAACTGTGTATTGACTAATACTCTCTTGTTGCTGTACCATTTTACAAGAGTATTCCATGTACTTTGTTAGTTTTCTTGTTGAGATCTCCGTCTTATCGGGTTCAGTTTAGCAGATGTAACACAGCAGTAATAACAAGACATCACTTGACTTGATTTTTTATTGCGTTGCTTTTATTATACATGTATCATTCTATATATTAACAAACCCTTTTACACTTCTTTTGTTTTACTATATATATGCACGTCTAATTAACAATTCACCGCGTTCATCCCGTAATTTGATCTTTTTCATTCGATCCAAAGAACTGATCTTTTCGAGTATTTCAGCCACCATGTCACCGCGCATTCCTTGTTTTTTTTTTTATTTGATAAACCAGGAGGGTGATTCTGATCTTTTGTCGTACTATTTAGTCGTGAATTTTGACATATTTTACTACTACTACTACTTTTTTTTTCAACACAGTTCATTTTGTGTCTTCACTATTATCTATCACAAAATGAACTATAATGAATTTTCGGTGAACAAACGTCAAAAAACACGACTAAATATACGAGAAATTAGTCAACTGTAGGGTGATTCTGTGTGTTTTGTCGATCTTGAATGTCAAAATAATCGACTAAATGAAATGAACATTTCTACTGATTTTTTCGTTTTTTTATTTAGCTCAGCAAGCCTTGCATGACGTAGCATGAACAGAAAATGACACTTCACATTACAAATTCAAAATATTATTTCGAATTTAAGCACTTGAATTGCTCTAATTAGGTGTAGAACTTCCATTTACCAGTGTAAAATTTTTGTCACAACCTCTGGGAGCAGTTGACTAATTTGTCGATTATTTAGTCGTGTTTTTTGACGTTTGTTCATCGAAAATTCATTAAATTTCATTTGTGGTATATAATAGTGAAGACACAAAATGAACTGTGTTAAAAGAAAAAAATCGACAAAATATGTCAAAATTCACGACTAAATAGTCGACAAAGAGATCAGAATCACCCTCCTGCTCCCAGAGGTTGTGACAAAAATTTTACACTGGTAAATGGAAATTCTACACCTAATTAGAGCATTACAAGTGCTTAAATTAGAAATATTATATTGAATTTGTAATGTGAAGTGTCATTTTCAGTTCATTCTACGTCATGCAAGGCTTGCTGAACTGAATAAAATCACGAAAAAATCAGTAGAAAAGTTCATTTCATTTAGTCGATTATTTTGACATTCAAGTACGACAAAGAGATCAGAATCACCCCCCAGGTCACCTGCATATTTCGCAGTGACGCGCTTTCACAACAAACCCAATAATTCTGAGTTTGTTATGAAATGCAATTTTTAACAGTGCACCGTTTAGGCAAGACCTGTTTGCATTTAATATTGTGTAAGGCCATGCTTTTCGCCACACAACAATGACCTAGTCAAGAAGCGATGTCAACCAATTCTTGATTCACATAGATTAATTGATTATTTATATTCAGAACAAGAATTGATTGATCTCTATTCACAACATTCCTCCCGCTTTCTGAAGTCGGAATCGAGGGGTTAGCGAGATGACGTGGAAGTATGAAGCCACTATTACTGAAGGCAGTTGTTTGTTTACATAATTAAAAATTATGTTTTTTGTATTTTTTCTTTTTTTTCAATTTTTTTCAGAAACGAACGAAAGACTTAAAGCTTTCCCTTTTAATCAAACTTCTGTACTTAGTTTGATAAAAAGGGATTACTTTAGTTGGAACCCTATATGTATGTATATACTTCAAATTAAAGAAACTATAGTTTTTACGTAACACAATTAAAATCCCAATAATATTTTCATATTAAGATATTTGACTTTTTTCACATTTTCCCTTTAAAACAAAATTTGAACATGCATATTTCCTGTTGCTAAGAAAAAACAGTATAGTTCTAAGATAATATAAGATATTTTTTTTTTTTTATTATTATAGATAAGACAAACATGTATATTTTTTTTATTATTATAGATAAGACAAACATGTATAGGTACAAACTATTCCATTATTTGTATTTTTTATTCTTTTTATTTTTAACATACCTACTATACGAGTGTCCCAGACATACCGCATATCCTTTATACCCCGGATTCCTCACTCAATTTCGAGAAATAAATTGTATGGGAGGAGAGCCAGAAAATGCACGGTGTGGGCGGTAGGGGGGTTTACTCTGTTTAGTACTGTTTCCACTTTATACCCTGTAAATTACTTGATATACACCCTATCAATGCGAAATTTATCTCAGGTGATAACAAAACGTCTATGCTTTGCAATGAATGCCGAATAAGCCCTACTGTCATCTTCAATCTTAAGTTGTAGTACGTCAAAGTCCAAAAATTGGAAAAAGTCCTATTTTTTTCAAATTTTAGCGATTTTCCCGCCAAAATGCATGATAACTATACAGTTTGTTTACATGATTTAGAAACCCCGGAAGATTACCTTTAATTTAACTATGCACATGTACCTACCTAAATGCTACCGTTTTTTAGATATTCCTGTTTTTATGATTTAATTTTGCTAATAACAATAAATATCGCGCCTAACTTTATGCAATTTCGCGCAAATTCGCAAAATTCATGAAATTATGAATCATAGAAACGGGAATATTGCAAAAACGGTTGCATTTATGTAGGTACATGTGCATAATCAAATTAAAGCTAACATTCCGGGGTTTCTAAATCTTGTAAATAAACTGTATAGTTATCATGCATTTTGGCGGGAAGATCGTTAAAATTGAAAAAGAAATTGCAAAATTTTCCAGTTTTTGGTTTTTGACGTACTACAATTTAAGATTGAAGATGACAGGACGGCTGGTTGGGCATTCATTGCAAAGCATAGACGTTTTGCTATCACCTGAGATAAATTTCGCCTTGATAGGGTGCATATCAAGTAATTTACAGGGTGTAAAGTGGAAACAGTACTAAAAATAGTAAAACCCCCCTATCGCCTACACCGTGCATTTTCCGGCTCTGCTCCCATACAATTTATTTCTCGAAATTGAGTGAGGAATCCAGGGTATAAAGGAAATGCGGTACGTCTGGGACACCCTGTATAAATAAGGGTAATTTAATGCAATTCATTGTTTTTTTTTTTTTTAGAGCATAAAAATAAACACTTTGTTTTATGTTTTTTAATAATTATAATTAACTAAAATGTATAATTAATTATTTCCCCCCCCCCCCTTTTCTGTATTCAAGAGGACAGAAAACGTTTTGTTTTGTTTCGTTTTTCATTTTTTCCGTAATATCGTGGTGACTAACACACATATATGTACATATGTATATCGGAAAATATGCATTCTACCTTTTTTTCAGTTTTATGTCATACTCGTATATGTACATACTTCAATTATCTATTTCTGGTTTTTGTAGGAAGCGCGAGAAGTAAGGTATGTGTGGCTTTTATTTCAGGCAATTTAGTTGATATTATTGTTTCGTTCGGGGTTTACCTTTACGTTGACGAGTAGGGTGCAAGATTACGAGATTGCATCGCGCTAAGGTGGGTTCTTCCCTCTCGATCTTTGTAAGAATTTTGGGATTATGCATCCGAGGATGATAGTGATCAGAATTGCGATTATTCCAGTATTGGTATGCGTTTGGATTTGCACTTCTGTCTTTTCCTTCGTGTCTTCACCAGATCTATTTCCTTTTCCAAGTCTTGTAAATCTTGAATTTCGTTAAAAAGTGCTAAATTATGATTTCCGTGGGTGTTTACTTTTAAACTCACATTACTTCTAGCATCTTGTTTTTGATAGAGCTCGGGGTCTACCAATATTTTAGGTACGTTAAACGGATCGGGTTGGTGTATCGCCGAGTAGTGGCTGAAACTAGTTTCGAATGGTATTTCGTGTTCCGCTAGAATGTACGTACAGGGTTGTTTGAGGGAAAGAATTCCAGTTCCAATCAGCCTTATGTGGCCAAAGTGATTGCTGCAATTCGTAAGCAATATGCTTGTTTGAGGGAATACAAATAACTAAGTGTTCGGCCTTACCATTTTTGTAAGTACATTCGGGGTGTTCCCTATGATTCTGTGTCCACAAAGGGCCGGTTCAGATAAGGGATTATTGAACAGGTTCGCAATGCAGTTTGGTTTGTTGACTGTTAATCTTTTGGGTTGTGACTGGAAACAGATGTGTAGGGCACCCTTGGTGGAGGTGGATTTTTTACAGTGTTCTTTGAAGGCTCTATCTGACATTTCTAGATATTGATGGGCTTGGGTGTTATTTAGGAAGTAATCCGATTCAATTTCAAGAATTGCCGACGTTTCTGTTGTAATAGAAGTGGGAAGTATGTAGATCTTATTATACATAATGTTTTCGGGAAGTGGTAGAATAAATAAATAGAATAATAAATAAATTGCTTATCTTTCACCTGTATGGAGTCAGTCTGGACTATTTGAGTCATAATGTTCGAAATGTTATGAATTTATTGAAAGAGGACTTTATTTCACGATATGTCAATTCCTGTAATTGACATATAGTGATCTGTGTTTATAAGTCACAATTTTTCGTCAATTCCGATAATCGACATGGACATTTGTGGTTTTCTGAAAATTTCAAAATGGTGGTGGGTAGTGTAGCGATGGAAAGAGTATCATTGGTTGTCATTCACTTTTTAATTATTTGATTTCAAATTTACACGTTTACAAATTAATATATGTTTTTTTAATTCAACTAAAAACCAGAACTTGTTATATCTAATTACTTTCCTTACTCAAACTATCGTACCAAATTTTAACTTATTAAATAAACCTGCTTTATAGTTTCTAATGCATTCTAGACCTAAATTTCCGTTTTTTAATTCGTTCTAGATTAAATTACAACTATATTGTTCTTGACTTAATTAATTATTCCAATTAAATGATTTTATGTTACACTTTTATTGTCTGAGCATGTTTTGTGAAAAATGACCCTATAGGCATAATTTTCACTTTATGTCACAAACAATAAATTACAAATTCACTATTATTAAAAACACTAAATTCCTGAAAAATAAAATTGATTAATAGTTACTGTTCAATTTGATTAGGTTATTCTGTGACATGTAATTATAACCTGTATGGCATGCAATCACGATCGTCCCATAACCTCAAATCGAGTAACCCAAATAACACTATACCTTGCTGAAATTGTTTCACAAAAATTTTTAATTTACTTCCAAATTGGCGAATTCTTCGAAGACACTTGAACTACAAAAGAAATGAATTATTAAAAACTCGAAGCACTATACTATTTTTTAACACAATGTTGCAAGTCCAAACTGACCACTTTTTATCTATTTGTTGAACTACTGACCAAAAACCTTGCATATGAAATAACTTATGACCACTTTGGCATATGTTTATTTTATGACAACTCGAAAAACAAAGAGAGCGACTGAAGGAATGACCCGTCTTTTATAGCCAATTTATGTTTCAATTTCATTATCCATAATGAATAATTTTGGAAAAATTGACTCTTTCTGACTGATGTTGGTTTTTTAATTGTTGTCATTAGATGCCAAAATGCATTTTGCATTTTTTGGCATGTTTCCCATAAAGATTTATTATTAAATTTAATAATTTTAATTGATTTTTTACAAATTTTTCTCTACATTATCGACCCGCCATTTGTTAGTTCATTTCAATAAATTCCTCGCATGATTTCCGCTGTTCCGTCTTGCTCGCACATAACCTCTCTTTCGCACTCGTTAGTGTGAATTGTTATTATAAAAATCGCGACTTACATGAAAACGGCGAAAAATATCGCGGAACGAACGCGATCATTAAATTCGCGCGATGATTTTGCCCGGATTCGATTTGTCAACTGTCACGGGAAAATGAAGTTTCACGATGTTTTTACAATCGAACTGTCAACCGCGCGCGATGTGATTTTTTAGTGTTTTTTTTTGTTAATTAATCGTGTTTTGTGTAATGGTTTGTGGATATTTTATCTCTGGGGACCATATTACACAGGTATTGTATAACATTTGTTGAATTTCTTTAAGTTTATTGTCTTTTCTAATGTTGGTGGACACCTGTGTAGGTGCGCTTGTTTGGTGCTTTTCTCATCTGCGATGTCCACCATCTTTAACAGTCTTTGGTAGTCTGCTTAATTACCTTGTTTGTACGTTTATTTGTGATATGTGCATGTAATGGTGAGAAAAAAGCTCAAGAATTCCTGCTTTCTATGTTGTTTATTTTGGTATTTTGCATGTGTAATAAAAATTGATTTCTTGCGGTTATTCTGTTTTTTAGTCTATTTATTATTAATTCAGTTATTAATTCATGTTTAAATACATTTAAAAATCCATTTCTAATAACTTCCCTTTTCTTTCAGTTCATCGAGGGACCCATGCACCTGTGGTATACTCCAGGTGCAGGTATTATGCTTATGTTATTTTACTTAGAGTGATTTGAATTCTTTTCCCTTTCTTTTAGGTTTGTCGAACATTCTCCCCCCCCCCCCGGTTGAACAGCCCTGTTTGTGATACTTGAAAAACTTCAGTGTTCCATCGGCAAGAACTCTCAAACTTACTTGATACCGGTCAAGTAAGTTAAGTACCCTTTCTCTGTTTCGTCGTGTCTGTATTTGCTCGAAGTCTATTCTTTGTATGACATTTTTTGGTAGGAAGATGTCTATTTCTTCACGAGTGACGAATTTTTGAAAGGAATTTTCTGCTCGCATCTTAACTTCGTCAATATTGGAAGACACTTTAAGTTGTTGCAGATCAGTGACCTGTGATCCGTTTATTATGGCAGATTCACTGAGTGTTGGCGCGGTTTGGGGAGTGGCTGAGTCTAGTAAAGCAGTTGTTTATTGTCGTGTTGCCATTGTCGTGGACGGAGCAGTGACCATGTCTGCACTTTCGGAGGTCTTCAGAGGAACCGTCGACGTATTGGATCCCTCGCTTTGGTGACAAGTTTGGTCTACAGGAGACTCCGGTAGCATGAAATTAAAATTCAAGTCGTCATAAATATCCAGGAGATCCTGATCAATCTGGTGGCTTGTTGATGGCACCGGACCTGCTGATTCTGTAGGAAGTTTCTTTGGCTGACCAGTCAGGATGTCATAACCTTCTTCGACGTACCAGCTCGTATCAAGAGGACTGCCTGGTGGTACCAGATCCATGTCAAAATCGAAATCATAGTTCAGTTCCAGATGTCTTCATCTAATTTATACTCGGACATCTGTAAAATAAATTAATAAGTAATGTGTTTTTTATATTTAATTAGGACAACACGACATTTAACAGATGCGTTAGGACAACACATGTTTGTTAACTTTACATTTAATTACTCGGTAAGCGACAGATTCTTGTTATTGGTCGCATGAATGTGCTTTGTTGAGTTCGTACTTTTACTACTTGTACTAGGCCATCAGAACCTGGTTATACTTCATCTATAATTCCCATGGGCCACAGTGTTGGTGGTACAGTCTCACCCCTTAACAACACTACGTCTCCTTGTTGAAGATTGGGTTTTGTTCCACGCCATTTAGGTCTATTCTGGAGCTGGTTTAAATAATCCTTAGACCAATGACTCCAGAATTGCTGGATTATTTGCTGGACATGTTTCCACCTCGTGGTGTGATTTGCTTCTTGAGTTGTGTAGTTTGGTTCTGGTATGGCGTTTAGTGATTGCCCAATGATGAAATGTCCAGGAGTTAGTACTAATTTGTCGTTTGGATCATTTCTAATCTGGCATAATGGCCTTGAATTGAGACAGACTTCTACTTGTGTTAGCAGCGTAGCATATTCTTCAAAGGTAAGTCTAGAGTTCCCAATCGATCTACGCAGATGATATTTGGTGGCCTTTACACCAGCTTCCCATAATCCTCCAAAATGAGGAGCTGCAGGCGGATTCATATGCCAATTGATCGATCTCGATACTAAATATTCGGCAGCATCTGGCCACGCTTCCTTGATGGCCCTTTGAAGATCCTTCTCTAGGATTGATTTGCCTCCAATAAAATTGGTACGACAGTCTGAATATATGTCATTGCACAGGCCTCTTCTACTTATGAATCTTTTTAATGCTGCAATAAAGGCTTCGGATGTCAGACTAGACCCCAATTCAAGGTGTATTGCCTTTGTTGCCATGCAAATAAAGAGACAAAAATATGCCTTTTGTAACTTTTCATTCCGTAAGTTTGATGCTTTAATCGTAATAGGTCCCGCATAGTCAATTCCTACTTTGGAAAATGGTCTGGCAATGTTGACCCTAGCTGCTGGCAGATTACCCATGAGCTGTGTCGTCGATGCTTGTCGCTGCCTGAAGCATTTGACGCACTTATGTAATCTTGTTGTAATGCACCTCCTTCCGTCCACAATCCAAACTGTATTGCGACTAGCGTTAAGGACCGTAGCTGTACTCCCATGTAACGTTTCTAAGTGTAGTTTATCAATAAAGATTAATGTTACATTATGGTCTCTTGGTAGTATGATTGGATGTTTTCTGCTATATGGTAACAATGCGTGATCTAGTCGTCCTCCGACTCTCATCAGTCCGTTGTTATCTAATATTGGATTTAATCTTAGGATTTTGCTACTTTTAGATAACTTTTTCCTTGTAATAAGCCTTTATACTCCTCTGGAAATGCTGTTAATTGAACCAACTTAAATATGATCCTTTCTGGTTGGTTGTATTCATTGGTAGTTAGAAGCCTTTCCTTTTTGGTGCTGGGATTTGTACAGTTGTGGTAAAAGCGTTGTATTGTTGCTACAATACGCACTAATCGTGTGAATGAAGAATACCGTAATAGAATGTTGTCATCTATATTTGCTAACAAACCAGTTACTATCGGAGGTTTTTGCTCTAGCGTGGTAGACTCTGTAGTTGGATTTTCCTTTGGCCATTTGTCTAGTGCTTGCGTGAGCCATGTTGGCCCGTGTCACCATAGTCTGTTATTGACTAATGACGTCGACGTGATACCTCTTGACGCTATATCTGCTGGGTTTTGGTTTGATGAGATATGTCGCCACTGATTGTATTTTAAAGTGTCCTGGATTTCTACAACCCTATTGGCCACGTAAATTTTGCATTTAGAAGGATGCTCTTTGATCCATTGCATTACGATTGTAGAATCCGTCCAAGCCACTATTGGGATGTCCTTCAAATGCATACCTTGTACTATACCTTTGATTAACCTCACCAGTAGTAGAGCGCCGTTCAACTCCAGGCGTGGTATCGTAGTTGGTTTAATAGGTGCCACCTTAGTTTTTGCAGTTAGTAAGTGTGACACTATTTCGCCATCCTCTCGCACTACTCGTAGGTACACTGTAGCAGCATATGCCTTAGACGAGGCGTCGCAAAATCCATGAATTTGCATACGTGCTCCTGTAGTATAGTGTACCCATCTTGGAATACGTATTTGTTCAAGTGTGTGCAAATTCTTTACAAACATTCTCCATTGTTGACTTATGGTTTCTGTTACCGGGTCATCCCATGATGAACCTGTAATTCATAAATTTTGCATGAATATTTTGGCTTCTACTACCACAGGCGCTACCCATCCTAGTGGGTCATATAACGATGCAATCCCTGACAATATGATTCGTTTTGTCAGAACTTCGGGTTCACACAAGGGTTTGATATTGAAGGTGAAGTAGTCATGTTTAGGAAGCCATTTAATTCCTAATATTTTTATTGACGCAGTGTCTGAAAAGGTTAGTGACGTTTTCAATTCTCTGTACTCTAGAGGAAGATCTTGTGTTAACTTATCATCATTACTGGACCATTTACGTAAGTTAAAACCGGCAGACTTCAACATTTCAATGAGCTGGACTTGCAATGCCTTCGCGTGATCTAGATTATCAGCTCCAGCTAGCAGATCGTCGACATAAAAATTTTGGTATACTGCATCTGCTGCGAGCGGCCACTGATTTCTTTCATCTTCGGCTAGTTGCTGGAGTGTTCTGATGGCTAAGTATGGGGCTGATGTCGTACCGAAGGTAACTGTTTTGAGTTTGTAATCTTTCAGTATACCCGTTTTTGGATGCCGCCATATTATTCGCTGAAATGTTTGATGGTCAGGATGCACTTGAATCATGCGGTACATTTTTTCAATGTCCGCGTTCATCACAATTTTATACCTTCTCCAATTTAGCAATGTTGTGAATAATGTAGGTTGAAGCGTTGGTCCATTTAACAGATACTTGTTGAGGGACATTCCATTTGAGGTTTTTGCCGAAGCGTCAAAAACCACGCGTAGTTTGGTTGTGGAACTGTCCTTAAAGACAGCATGATGGGGAATGTAGTACTGTTGGTGTTGATCCTGTGGTGGAGTTGCTTCTTCCATGTGATCTAGTTCGATATATTCATCTAAACATTTTTCATACTCTGATTTGAACTCAGGCCTTTTTAAGAATTGTCTTTGTAAGTTCTCAAAACGCCTAATTGCCTGTTGTCTAGACTCACCTAATATAGGTATCGTGCTATTTACAAATGGCAATTTTACTTGATATTTTCCTGTGTCCAACCTGATGTATATGTCCTGATATATTGATTGACACAGCTGTTCATTTTGTGTTAAGATGCGTTCTGTGGAGACCTCCTCCGTTTCCCAAAATTGCCTCAGCTGCATGTCTAGCTCATGAGTAGTAGCCATGAACGTTTTTACCTGGGTTTCATTTGTTGTATTCTCTGCCGTCCCGAGTAATATCCAACCAAACATTATTTTGATTGCTGTTGGACTTGTATCTGTACCTTGCACAACCCCCTTTTGTACAATCCTTGCGTACAATAGAGCATCTATGTTACCAGGCTTCCAATAGGTCGGATCTGCTAGTTTTAGTTTCGCTAGATGTTGATGACTCTCCTTAGAAATGGTTTTAGTTGGCAGATTATCAGTGATATTGTTGATCAGTAGGAAATCCTCTTCGATTTTTGTTTTGCTTGAACCACAGGATTGCAACGTTAGCTTGGTATGCTTGTCTAAGTTGCTCATTGAACTTTTATTTAGTCCTCTCACCACTACCATTGTTTGCTTGTAGTTTATGGCATGCCGCTTGTGTAATAAATGAGCACTCTGACCCAGAGTCAATCAGACATCGAAGTATCTGTGAATTTCCAAGTCCAGCTTTAACCTTGACTAAAGCTGTCGAAAGCAATGCATATGACCTTTCCCTATTCATGTAGGTCTGAGTCATTTGTGACGATTCATTTATATTACAGGTCGTAGGCTTTATTTGCTTGGACTTATCACTATCGTTGTTGTGTATATTGATTGCTTCTACAGCTTGGGGATGTACATTTTTTACTTTTACATCCTCGTGGAGTACGGTATGATGCCTTTTCTTACATTTAAGACACTTATACCTACTTGTACATTCTGCTACTGAATGCTTCTTGGATAGACAATAATAACAGTGTCTATTTGTCGTAATGAATTTCTTTCTACCTTGTACGTCCATTCTTAAGAATTTTTCACATTTTTGTAAAAAATGATCTCCATTACATGCAGAGCATTTCGTGGAATTAACTACATGATATGCCTTGGTTGTAGTTGGTTTGTTGATATTTTTTGCTTGACTTGACTTTGGCACCAATGTATCCGTAATTGCCTCTAGTACCTTTAATCGAGTGTCTAAGAACGAGTTGAACTCTTGATATTTGGGGAGCTCTTGTGATCCACCTTGATGCTCTTCCCATAACCTTAACGTTATGAAAGGTAGCTTTTGGACGATTAAATAAATGAGTAGTACGTCCCATGTTGCTGTGTCTATTTGTAGACACCTTAATTGTTGCAAACATTCTTCTGTAGGGTTAATTAAGGATTTTAATCCAGCAGCTGTCTCTGTAGTCAATTTTGGTTGATTTGTTAATACCTTAAGTTGATGATTCACCAATATTTTTTTTATTTTCGTACCTCGATTTTAATTTATTCCATGCAGGTATATAATCCTCGTTTGTTATTGGAGTATGCCGTAACAAATTTTCAGCATCTCCTATTAGTGAGCTCTTTAAATAGTATAGTTTTTGCACTTCTTTTAGATTTGGGCTATTGTGTACTACCGCTACATAGAGATCGTGAAATGAACGCCATCCATCATAATCGCCGTTATATTTGGGCAAGGTGATTTTTGGCAGAATATTCTGCTGATGTTGTTGCTCCACCCGTGTTTGTTGCGCTAACAACAATGTGGAATCTGTCAACTCTGTGGTGGGATGAATTGCATCATACAGTCCACCTATATATGTGCAGTATTTGGTTTCTAAATTGCTAAAGGTTTCTTCAGTGATATATTTTGGAGTAGCCTTAGGAGGGTTTTCAATGATGTGTTCATTTATTAGCTGATCGATTTGCTCATAATCGAGCCACACTCGTCTTATCTCTGAGAGCCTTGCTTCAAAATAACCCTTGGATTGTGTTTCTAATAATGCCTGTTTGCCATTGTCGATTGCTTTTTGCAAACGACTTCTTAACGCCTGTTCCTTGTTCAACAACGACTTTAATTCTGTCATTGTTATGTTAAATTTTGTACCTTGATACTTTGAGTAAAGACTTAAATTGAAACTTTTATACTAAGTGAAGAGACGTCTATTAACTTTTTTTAATTTTGATTGTGTTCAAATTTAGAAAAATGCCTTGAAAATAATGCAAATACGGTCATATTATACTAGATGCAGCAAAATTATGTGACCTTTCCTTAAAAACTGCACGTACTAGATTCACGTCTGCGCAGTGCAACTATTGTAAATGAATTTGACCACCCAATGTGCAATTTACAAACTGAATGGACTAATCTAAATCAAAAAATGAATGAGCCAATGAATCCTGGATGGAACCACCAAATGTTCGAAATGTTATGAATTTATTGAAAGAGGACTTTATTTCACGATATGTCAATTCCTGTAATTGACATATAGTGATCTGTGTTTATAAGTCACAATTTTTCGTCAATTCCGATAATCGACATGGACATTTGTGGTGTTCTGAAAATTTCAAAATGGTGGTGGGTAGTGTAGCGATGGAAAGAGTATCATTGGTTGTCATTCACTTTTTAATTATTTGATTTCAAATTTACACGTTTACAAATTAATATATGTTTTTTCAATTCAACTAAAAACCAGAACTTGTTATATCTAATTACTTTCCTTACTCAAACTATCGTACCAAATTTTAACTTATTAAATAAACCTGCTTTATAGTTTCTAATGCATTCTAGACCTAAATTTCCGTTTTTTAATTCGTTCTAGATTAAATTACAACTATATTGTTCATGACTTAATTAGTTATTCCAATTAAATGATTTTATGTTACACTTTTATTGTCTGAGCATGTTTTGTGAAAAATGACCCTATAGGCATAATTTTCACTTTATGTCACACACAATAAATTACAAATTCACTATTATTAAAAACACTAAATTCCTGAAAAATAAAATTGATTAATAGTTACTGTTCAATTTGATTAGGTTATTCTGTGACATGTAATTATAACCTGTATGGCATGCAATCACGATCGTCCCATAACCTCAAATCGAGTAACCCAAATAACACTATACCTTGCTGAAATTGTTTCACAAAAATCTTTAGTTTACTTCCAAATTGACGAATTCTTCGAAGACACTTGAACTACAAAAGAAATGAATTATTAAAAACTCGAAGCACTATACTATTTTTTAACACAATGTTGCAAGTCCAAACTGACCACTTTTTATCTATTTGTTGAACTACTGACCAAAAACCTTGCATATGAAATAACTTATGACCACTTTGGCATATGTTTATTTTATGACAACTCGAAAAGCAAAGAGAGCGACTGAAGGAATGACCCGTCTTTTATAGCCAATTTATGTTTCAATTTCATTATCCATAATGAATAATTTTGGAAAAATTGACTCTTTCTGACTGATGTTGGTTTTTTAATTGTTGTCATTAGATGCCAAAATGCATTTTGCATTTTTTGGCATGTTTCCCATAAAGATTTATTATTAAATTAAATAATTTTAATTGATTTTTTACAAATTTTTCTCTACATTATCGACCCGCCATTTGTTAGTTCATTTCAATAAATTCCTCGCATGATTTCCGCTATTCCGTCTTGCTCGCACATAACCTCTCTTTCGCACTCGTTAGTGTGAATTGTTATTATAAAAATAGCGACTTACATGAAAACGGCGAAAAATATCGCGGAACGAACGCGATCATTAAATTCGCGCGATGATTTTGCCCGGATTCGATTTGTCAACTGTCACGGGAAAATGAAGTTTCACGATGTTTTTACAATCGAACTGTCAACCGCGCGCGATGTGATTTTTTAGTGTTTTTTTTTGTTAAATAATCGTGTTTTGTGTAATGGTTTGTGGATATTTTATCTCTGGGGACCATATTACACAGGTATTGTATAACATTTGTTGAATTTCTTTAAGATTATTGTCTTTTCTAATGTAATGTTGGTGGACACCTGTGTAGGTGCGCTTGTTTGGTGCTTTTCTCATCTGCGATGTCCACCATCTTTAACAGTCTTTGGTAGTCTGCTTAATTACCTTGTTTGTACGTTTATTTGTGATATGTGCATGTAATGGTGAGAAAAAAGCTCAAGAATTCCTGCTTTCTATGTTGTTTATTTTGGTATTTTGCATGTGTAATAAAAATTGATTTCTTGCGGTTATTCTGTTTTTTAGTCTATTTATTATTAATTCAGTTATTAATTCATGTTTAAATATATTTAAAAATCCATTTCTAATAACTTCCCTTTTCTTTCAGTTCATCGAGGGACCCATGCACCTGTGGTATACTCCAGGTGCAGGTATTATGCTTATGTTATTTTACTTAGAGTGATTTGAATTCTTTTCCCTTTCTTTTAGGTTTGTCGAATACATAATCTTAAAGTCTACGAGGATATTGGTCAGCCCTTTTTGACTTATCTCTGTGTATGTTTTCGCTATATCTCTTGCCGATAATATGAGGGAATGAAGTGTGTGTTGGTGTAAAGCATTTATTATTGTAAATTCATTTGTTATTCTCTTTTTGTATGGAAAACCGGTTCCACTTTTTCCAACTGAAAAATGTGGACCACTTTCTATGGGGGCTCTGGCCCACTTTATGTGGGGGTTCTAAGCCTCTTTTATAGGGAAATGAGCCCGCTTTTGCGGGGCAGGCTGCGGAACGGATCGTATTATTAATGTTATCACAGCACTTCATATTGGGGTTTAGTACTATCCCAAGGTTGGTGACCTTATTTGACATAGGCAGTGAAACGCCGTTCAACAGTATAGGAGGTATGACGGTTTCATTTAGTGTGCTATTGTAAAAGATAGCACAGAGTGACTTTCCCGGATTTAGTAGCACCCGATTATAGTTAGACCTGGGCCCTATTGCACCAACCATTTATCACTTACTAGTTAGCAAATTATCAGTTTATTTGTTTTTGATAAGTGTAAGTGATAAGAGTTGCACGAAAACATTTAAAATTTCACTCACTTATCAATCGAGAAAACTTATCAATTTTTGCTAAGTAAAGATTATAAGTGTTGCACCAAAATTTAAAAGTAATTATCAGAAAATGAAAAGTTTTATGAATTGATAAGTATGTGGTATATTCTGAACAATGACATTAGCAAGAACAAACCGTTTGCCAACAAAAATTTAATAGTATTGTTCATCACTATTTTTTCATATTATTATGACTCAGATTCCGTAATTTCAACCGAAACTGGATTTTGTGACAACAATTATTTTAAGAACAAAGAAGGGTTGAGACTAATCCTACGCACTTAACCCTCCTTGTTAATTTCATTACTAAAATATTTGATTTAAAATTGATTTTTTAGTAAATAAATCCCCAAATTTTGCCGATTTTACCACCCCGCTCCACCCGGGTGCCCCCCCCCCCCCACCACAATCCCACCCACCCACCGTGTTAACGCATATGCTGGCTATATTAAAAAAAAGAATGATGGAAATGCAAGTAATACTTCCTGAAAAATATCGATTTTTCCGTGTCAAGGAATTTTGAAATTTTCAAAAATTACCCGAAAAATGGTCGATTTGGTCGTCGTCCACCGCAGGAGAGATGCCATGAAATTTTTAAATATAAACTGTGGGCGGCCATGTTTGTAGTATGAAATCGCATCTACATTTTGTTCCCTAATCGGATATCTAATTAGCTTTTGCATGCGATAAATAGTTTTCGAGTTAATTGAAAATGAATAAAATGCGTCCTTTTTAAGGTAAAAAATGGCGGTTTTTTGTATAAAAAATGGACTTATTTTCCTCTTGTGATTACTTAAAATTTGTGGACCGGGGAAAATAACTTCCCAGAGGGAAAATGTTCACAACAGAACACTAATGCGTGTCAAAGAAAGAACGGATCAAATATATTCGAAATGCACCGACGAAGTTTTTTAAATCGGGAAAAAAAGTATACCACCCGATAGTACTCTGCGGAGACTTTAATTTGCTATGCAACTTGTAGGTTTGGAGCCACCCTTTCGCCGTGCGTTCCTACCCACCACCCTAAAAGTAGCGAAAATAAAAAAAAATCCATATGCATTCATTTAAATCAGCTCCACGGAACGAGAATGTGTTAGAAGGATTAGGGGCAGCATATTCTTCTAGTAGATAATCAGGAAGGCCGGGTTGGCTAGTTATCACAGGTGAGTTTCCAGCGGAAATGAAAAATTCATTTAGTTCGTCAGAGATTAGACTACAGTCATCACTCCTGTCTTTGCCATATACAGCCGCCAGTTTTAAATTTCGCCATAGTGTTCGAGGAGGAAGGCTGAGTTTGAACTTAGAAGAATAGTACTGACGCTTAGCACGTGAGATAGCCAGATTAGCTTTATTTCGTGCAATCTTGTATAACCTGTGCGCTTCATTTGTTCTGAGCCGCCTATAACGATGATGCAGATACTCACGTTAAAGTGCCAAACACAATTCCGCCGTTCCGATTCAATTCGATCCGTTACGTACATGAGCACAATTGTTCCGTTCAAACTTACCATCAGTTTTAAATTTCTCATTAAAATTTTTCCAGATTTTGTCTTTTCTTTTTACATCCATGTAAAATTTGTTGCCTTTGGCATAAAGCTCTTCATATTTTTTAATTTCTTCAATAAAAACTTCTTCATCCATCTTGAGTTATACACAAACATTGTACAGGTAATTTTTCTAGGTTATGTCATCCGTAAAAGTTGAAATTTGCTCAACTTCTCCGTTTCGATCCATTTCGGCGAATGTGTCCAATTACACGTATGTGTCATATAAGCAAATTTGACATTTGTACGTATTGGATCGAAACGGTGCAATTGTGTTTCCCACTTTAGAGATAAGAAATCGTATTCCATCAGAGAACCACAGGCAGCCATGCGCATTTACACATTTCGTTTTGACAGGGACATACTTTTCAAACAGATTAGTAACAAGCAAGTTAAATGTAGACACTTGGTGGTTTACTGAGACATAGTTAAATATCGTGTCCCAACCCAATTATGTACATTCATCTATTAGAGCATTAGCGTCAATGTTATTATAATCGCGGTAGGAATAAGAGTTATGATGGATATTCGGATATAGAGAGAATTCATAGCTCATAAATAAGAGATCATGGTCCAAAATACTAGGTGGATCCATTTGGTCGTGCGATAAAACCTTGTCACAGTCGGCTACGAGAAGCAAATCGAGAATCGAAGGATTGGTGGCGTACGTAGGAAATGAGTTCACAATATGCAGGTGGACAGAGAGTAGGAGGTGAGAGAATTGGTTGACTAAATTATCATGCCGTCTCAAATTGACATTGAAATCACCTCCCACAATCACGTTCTCATATCGTTGCCCTATATGTGACATTGCATTCTCAAACTCATTAGCATTAGCAATGTCAAAACAGTTGGAAGGACAGTATACCGAGGATACAACGCACTTTTCATTTGTAAAACCTATCTCGGCGCAAATGAACTCAATTGATTGTTCCTTGGAAGAGGCAATCACCTTAGTTCTCAGGAAATCTCTAACAAAAATCGCAATCCCACCGCCTGGTCGACTTTTGCGGTCGATACGAAGTAACGTATAGCCTGAAATGGATATAAGTGATGAGGGGACAACGTCGTTCAACCATGTTTCACATACTAGAATTACATGCACTTTTAAGTCAGAGAACATGTAACGAAACTCGTCAATTTTATTTCTGATGCTTCGCGCGTTTACCGTACAGACATTCAAACCTACAGAACGATTACACAAAATTCCGCGTAGTGCTCTCACCTTGTCCAAACATGAGTAACTATCCATTATCAAGCATACAACGGGGACCACCAACGCATTCATCAAAACTCGCACGAACCATAACAATATATAAACAGGACAAAATAAAATGATAAATCTCCGCTACAAAAAAATATATACACGACCAAACAAGGATATTCGAAAAGATTAGCATCATAAATTCATGTTTAAATTATAATACAATAAAGGAGAAATCCAATTATATAGCTAAAGCAATAAATTCAAAATTATAATTAATAATCTTTTAAATCTAAGAATATGTATAGCAAGTAATTCAGATAAATATATAGTTAAAGCAATAATTTCAGAGAATTCAAAATTAGAGCTAATGAGCTTTAAATCTAAACATATAGCTAAATCAATAAATTCAAAGTTAGAATAAGTGAGCTTTAAATCGTTTAAGTAGTTTAGTAGTGAATCCTCAGCATCAATGGATATACTTCAATAATCGTTGGCAATTCAGTTTAAACAATAATTATGTAATTGCTCTTGGTTGATTATTTTCATCTCCCGGTCTTCCTGGCTACACTTAATATATAGCAAGCCATTTCTCGTACGTGCAGACATTTTTTTTCCCAATTTGCGGAGCTTGATAGCTTCCCGAAGGAGAAAAGAATAATTCGGCGATAGGCTATCGCTCATATAGACAAACGTTTCTGAGAAGAAACCATCCAGCCTCGATAATTGCAGACTTTTTAATCTGCGGAAAGCTGACAAAAAAGCTTTTTGCTCTGCATGACAAGATAAACGTACCACGATCGGAGCTCCGCTCCCCGTCAGATGCGACGAAGGTAATTTTGCCTTAAGGCGAAAACCATCAGTGTAAGGGGAGACCACATGTCCAATCACTGCAGCAATATTATCATTATTATCAAATGTAACTTTTTGAACTTTTTTTAACTTTTTATTTAACTTTTTTATTAAACTTTTTTCATTTATTTTTAACTTTTTTCAACTTTTTTAAGTTATTTTCAATTTTTTTTTTACACTTTATTGAAGTTTTTGTTAACTTTTTTAAACTTTTTAACGCTGCTGTTGTTGTGGCTGTTGAGAGATTTAAAAATCAATTATTTGAAATTTCTAAAAATTTCAATATAGCTTAACTGAGACATCTTGTTGACACAAAGTTTGCAGCTGCAATACAAATAATTCTACTCCACCACATCAGGTATTTCTCTTTCTCCTCAGGCTTAAAATCATCCATATATTTATTATTTGCTTTGCTATATCTGTTGGAGCATTGACTTATACCACCCCGAATACCTCTCTCTAGGAATAGTAGTATATCGATGTCGGTGATCAGCTCTAATTTCACCGTGGTGTATTTTAGCATAGGATCCCATGTTAGACCTGACATGGTGTAATAATGTGCTGGATCTAAATTGTATGGCTTCATGCTCACTTCTCGAAAGTTCTCAAATATATCGGCCAATAACAGAACATCAGTTTTTAGTGTGTCTGTATTCCAAATGTCCGCCAGACCTTTTCAGCGCGGCTGTAATCTTCAGCAGATATATCAGTCTCGGTAGAGTAAAGAAATCTATAGAGACCGAAAATGTATGGCAGAAATTCTCACATATATTGTACCCAATTGCCGAATCAAACAGCGCCGCATTTCTCTAACTATACACTAGAAAATCTATTTGCTTATTATGATTACTGCCATCTGGCTGCCAATTTCTATATGGGTTCCCTTTGCGTGCATTCT
This sequence comes from Dioctria linearis, assembly GCA_963930735.1. Lineage (NCBI taxonomy): Eukaryota > Metazoa > Arthropoda > Insecta > Diptera > Asilidae > Dioctria > Dioctria linearis. The sequence goes on along the minus strand of OZ005743.1, from coordinate 45,811,529 downwards.
TACATCCAGTCATTGTGTGCTCTATACACACTGATGCAGCTTTGAAAGTAGTACGCAGAGAAATACTTAATGAACATGATTTAACCTTTCATTCTACAGAGAATATTTTTGAAATGTTTTTTTTTTATGTTCTTTTTTGTGTGTAAGAAGCCTTTATTGATGCCTAATACTGGACAAATCTGTTTTATCAAATTTTTTTTAGCAGAGTTCTTGGCAAATTGGTTTATATCCAAATTCAATCATTTTGTTGTTATATAAACTTTCTAATAGTTTTGTGTGTAGTGTTATATATAGTACAAAACTTTTTTTTTTTGCATTGACTGGAAAACACTGCATCGAAGGGATAACTAATTTAATGTCACAAGTCACAAAGCACAGGACTACTTTTTTGGCTCAGAGTTGGCATAAGCTAGGGCAGAAAAAAGGAATTGTTGCAGTTTCCTACTATGTTCCTATGAGCCAGAGTAGAGTTAGGATTTAGTTAGTGTTAATTTTTGCTGGCTGAGTTAACTCGATGCTGTTTCCTTCAACGGCTTGAGTTGATTGAATACTTCATACAATGTAGTCGGATTTTAACCCATGTCGCACTATTTTAACTAATATGTACATACACAAAACCCAATTTAACTCGACTGGTTTCGTGGAGTGAAGATTGAACGAAACGAAACTCAATTCTCGTTTCCATTAGCATTAATTCGGATCCAATTCGGATTGAACTCTGCGTGGAAACATAGTAATATATCCGGCGGTCGATTTGACTGAAATGAAAACTAAATACTGCTTGTCACGAATAATGTAAAATACATTTTTTCGCGACAACAGCCCCTATTTATGGAAAAATAACAATTTACATATTTCGTATGTAGGTATTATGTAATATAATCAAATATTCGTAAAAAAATATACATTGTACCTATGCACAGCATGTCGTACATGAAACATAGGACATTAATCAATGTCTTCCTTAAGAGGCAAAAACTAGAATAGTGGGCAACATTTTCTTCTATTGCAAATTCTTCATAAAACTTTGGGGGAGGGATGCGATTTCAGCTCGTTTCCGCACCTCCTATGAGGTAAAGCATTTGGTGCGTTTGTTTTTTCTTAATGGTTTCCCCTGTAGACCTATTCCACTAAAATCATTTATTGTTTTATTAATCTGTCAAAACTATTAATAAGCTACGCATTTATGACTTGCTTTGAAATTTTACAATGTCTTAGCTTATGACGTATATATTTGCCTTCTATAAATAGAATTTGTTGTTTCTTTTCAAAAGGAATGATTTTGGATAAGTCATCATTTTGATTTTCGATATTTTCAAAGTCGTCATTTCGTACCACGTCTTGTTTTACTGAGTCAATACTTGCAATTTATCGTGAAAAGATAGGGATTTCTTTCGTCTTTCTATCATCCACTGACAATGATTTCTTATTAAAACAAGTATCGCAAAGTCAAGAATTTTTTATCTATGCTCTTTGCAAATCTGAGTATTGAACCAATCGGGATAATGTTGGTTAGTTACCCTAATGCAAAACTCTGAAATTCGTTGCTTTACGTTTTTTTCGTGAAAATTCTTTTTTAAATATGTATGAAAATATTTAAAATGTAATAAACATATTTTGAAAAACATATCATTTGGACTATTTAAAACAGTTCCCTTTACAGAGCTAAAACTTTTAAATAATATTAAATAGTCTGCGGGCATTTTCATTTCCCTCGTGTCGTCTATTATATTCTCACGACATTTGCTGCAAGATAATTTTTCCATCATTTTGAAGGCAATATATCCCGAAAAGTACTTAACCGAATTTTGTTCAATTAAATCTAGATTGAAAAGGTGTAAAATATTTTTGGTTTCCTGGACAAATTCTTCTGGTCTATCAGTCACTTCATTTCCTTCCTCCTCAAGATAGGTAAATTTTTTGTCCCTACTATCGATATTGTAGTCCAGTCAAATAAGCCGAAAAAATGCTAAAGATCGCATTTAATTTGTTTCAGGCTGCAATATTGTTAATTTTTCTGATTTGTTAATCTATAATTACATGCTCTTTAGTCTCATATTGCCCAACGTTGTACGTATAGCTATAGCTAAAAATGGCTTGTACATGATATAAATCCTTTTTAATTTGATTTGATTTTTGATTTGAAAATTGCAAGAGACAATTATTGCACTATATCATATTGGAAATTAGAAAACCTTTGTTAAATTAAGTTTTAAAAAAGAAAGCACCTGCAAATTTTACATATCTATGATTTGTCAGTAATCAAGGTAACGCTTCTATTTGTAACCATCTAACCATTCCAGATCCCACCCATCTAGTCTATACCATTAATTTATTATATCCCATTTTTCCCGTGTAGCCTGCAGTCCCATATCCTACCCTTTACAACAATTAAAAACAAACAACAAATGCACACAATCACATACATTATTTTCTTCCCACGCTTACGCGATCGCGGTCACCTAAAACCCTAAAAACCATCGAATGCGCAAAACTGCAGCCATATTGAACTAAAATGAAAAAATTCAAAGCAAAAATCATCATATCTCGTCTCGCTTTGCACAACCAGCCAAAATTCTAAGAAAAATTCAAAAATGTTCCAAGTACGTCACCACAGCAAAACATGAGCGCAAATGTTGCGCAACATATAGTCCGATAACTTTCTTCACTCCCCCCGTTTTTCCATTCCGTTCTCTTGAACGAAAATGTTGCAGAATTCAAGTAATCGGACACATGTTAGTGGATATTGCGATGTGTCCACCCTTAGCTTCTTTTGGCTTTCCTGCCACGCCCTTACGAGATAAGGGTTGGTCACCAGAGCCTTTTTTATTTAGAATAATATTCTGAATAATATAGCATTTTCAATTTTTTCAACAATTTTACCTCTTCCCAACCGCACGCACGTCAACTAGATTGTCACGCGTTCGGGGGTGTTTTTATTGTCTTTCACCCCTTTTTTTGGCCCTGCGAGGCTGCATTTTTGCGACAATACTCTCAGGACCACCCTAAACCAACCCTCAAAATGGCAGTCTGAAACAAATTAAATACGATCTTTAGCATTTTTTTCGGCTTATTTGACTGGACTATTGGGTTCATTTCCGTTTTCAATATTTTCATCTAATATCTGATCAGAATATATGGTGTCAGGAATGCAGTTGGATCTCTCTGAAATCATTTCTGCCAAAACCATATTTTATGACAACAAGTGTCTTATGTGGTTAAGGAAGTCCGCAGCCGATAGATACCTGTTGAAGCCTCCTATTGAACGTAAGACAGAAAATAAATTTTCTACAATATCCTGCTGTAATTTTGCAGTTTATATATATTTGGCATTTGGTACTATCATTATCTGGTCTAGTAAAACGAAAATTCCATTAATGCTCTGTATGATTCCGTCAAAAGCATATACTTTCGATTTTCTTCCTGTTTGAATTAAAGTTATATTTTAAAAATTATATTATATTTTATTTTTAAAAATTTCACAGCAAATTTATTATCAAGTGATAGTAGTTTTTTATAAATTATCGAATAAGTTGTTGAATTTTTCAACAAATTTTGCAGTTGATTCAGCCTTATGAGTAATATTATCAATAAATTTCTTCAACTCATTTAAAACATGGATGGCTGATGCTACAGAGCAGCTTAATATTTGTTTATCATGCATTGCTTTCATTTTTTGAAAGTTGTTGGGTTCTATGTATTCTTTCTTACGTTTTGGGCACATTTTCGTAGTTTTCTTAGCATCAACTTTATACAATGCTTTAATAATATCCCATGAAACAATACCATCAGAACTGTGTAGATCAAATTTAACCATTGTATTTCGCACAGATTTTTCTAAATGAATAAAATCATATAATGCTATCACTAAACCAGAATCAGATTGAAATGTTGAGTGATCCTTAGTAACTCCAAGTGATTTATAACAATTTCTATTATTAGAACCTTGATCGCATACTGTGGCTACCACATGTATGTTTTTAAGATAAAATCATTTAACTCTTTTGCTGTAGCAGGTCCAGCAGATATTAAATGCCCAATAACATAGGCCCACTTGGAAAATAAACCTCTTATTAAAAAAGTACAAATTTCTTTTCCACATTCAGGCTTCCTATTCAGCCAATTGTAACAAACGCCTTCAACTAAATCTTTTTTTATATGGTACTGGAGGTCAGATCGAATACGAATTTCATTTCATCGAAAACGTGAATAGCCTTTTTAAATAAGTCATCAGAATTTTCAAATATCGGGCCAATTTTTTGTAGTAGCCCTACTTAAATCCCGGGTGAAATATTTTTAACAGACAAATAGGCTTTTAAAGTATCTGGACACGGTAAATTAAACTTTAAACTTCGCATATACCTTTATAATTTTGAGGACTTATAATAAAATGAAAGGGCCAGTAAGCGCCCTTCTCTCGGCCATCGGGATGTTTTGTACTTTTTTTTAATAACATCCTGCAAAAAGTTTTCGGTCTACTTGAAACATACCTTAAACTTTCAACGTGCTGTATTATATCAGTCTTCTTGTAATTCACCTTGTCCATGTATTTGAATTTTTGTTTAAAAGAACAAGCTTTTTTCGTAGTTGTAATAATTTTAAATACCTTCCTTTCCAAAGATTAATCATTCTGTCTTTTTTCATACAGGATTCGCAAGCTATTCCAATGATTACATGAGAACATAATTTTTCCGCTAAAAATTTCCTTATTCGTTCAAGCGTTTTAAATATTATACAATCCTCAAAATTATGATATTTATCGGGGCTTCCAGTCACAATTTCCGTTTCAGTGTTTTTCAGGATAAGCTGAACAAGATAACCGAGTTGTAGCAAAATCTGCTTTTTTGAAATGCTTTTGGCAAATAAAATATCGTTTCCTTTCCAAAATTAGTCCTGTAATATTACACCATTCGTTGATTCTTTTAACCCATATAAAGGCTAACAAATAAATTTAATTGACAGATCGCGTTTTGATGTTGACTCACAATGCACTAAAGCGCATTTATAATAATGATAAGAATTAAATTGAAATATAATCTGGGTGCTCCGTAAGTAAAAGTAATGCACTATATTTAAGTTTGATAGCTGAGATCTAGAAAAATCTTGGAAAAAAAAGTGGTACTAAGATGCGTAGTTTTGGCGGTAGGGAGTTTTGGGATTTTGGGTACTTTCTTCATTAATACCCTGTCACTTTGTTTGCTATACATTATATAAAGATGGCTTATGGATGATAGCAAATCACCTAAGATTTCCAAGGGATGTATAATTACTTCTATAAAGAAAAAAAATTGGAAAAAGTTCCTATTCCTATTTCCTATTTGGAAAAAATTCCTATTTTTTTAAATTTTAACGATTGTAACAAAACAGATGTTTCGGTCGGCTTCCGCAGAAACGTGGTTGATGTCTGTTAAGGAACAACTGATGTTAAAACGTGGCCTTAAGCCTTTAGTGTGAAATTTGAAGCTGAAATGGAACGGCTGACGGCTAGTTTATTGAGATGACCGTCAGAGATGCTCTAATTAGCGTTGTCAGGGGAGAGAGAGAAGAGATGATTGTGAAAAATGAATGATGCAATCGTTGTGTGGGAAGTTGAGTGGTTGTTCAAGAAAGGAGGCAGACAAGAGTCTGAATGGAGGACGCTGAAATATGTATTGTTTTGAATTGAAAAAATGTTAATAGTTTGGAAACAAAAAAGAAAAAAATCAATGTTGAGTTAGTGGTTATTCTGACAATATATCGCGTTAAAATAAAAAAAGTAGATATGAGTATAATGACCGTTTTTCTTTAAATTTCCGTGTATTGGGATTTTCGGGATGGACGGTCAGGAAGAAAAACACCTCTTTAGTTTGTGAGAATTTTATTTGTTCTCCGACGTTTCGGTCGATGTCTCGAACCGTTCTCAAGGACACAGTCTAATTAAAACATCAATATAACTATTGCTTGATATAAAAATTAAAAAACAAAGGCTACTTACGGATTAAACAACATTGTAAAAATATTAACAGATAACAAACAGCAAACATTAATTAAAAACCACAGTATAAAAAATAAATAAACAATAAATACATAAATGACAAAACATGGTAAAAGAAACTATAGGAGTTGTGGAAAGTTATCCAACCACTCGTCAAAAACAACTGGTGCTAGACGTAGCTTTATCATTTCCCAAAGCTCTCCAAATGCGCGCAATAAATGTTATAGATATTGTCTGTATCCGTTTTTTTGTTCATGGTATTGGGAGTTTTCTGAATATATAATGCCTCTATCAATAATCTTTTCTTGTAGTGTTTTTCGTGGTGTAGGATAGAGGCATTTTCAAAATCTGGAGCATGGTTGGATAATGCAAAGTGTGTAGTTAGCGCTGTTTTATTTTGGTTTCCGCTTTTTAAATCTGATTTGTGGTTAGAAATCCTGTTCATAAGGAATTGCCCTGTTGATCCAACATAGCTCATCGGACAATTTTCGTTATTTCTACCCTTGCAGGGTATTTTGTAAATTACGTCCGAACGTAATTCTTTGGGTGTCGGATCCTTTAGCTTAGTGAAACAAGTACTTATTGTTTTGCGTGGCTTGAGGCCTAGTTTGAAAAGCCAGGGATATAAGTTGCACCTTTAAATCTCAAAAAACTTTCGGATCCACCCCCATTAACACTTTCAACATTATGTGTGCTATGCTGAAACAACAGCCCTCCTGTTATTGATTTGGGGAAGCCATTCTCGCTCAATATGTTCTTAATTTTTCTTATATTGGTTCTATGGAATTTTTCGTGGCTAAGCTTTAAAACTCTGGAAATAAAATGGTTGGCTGTGTTTATTTTCTGATGTTAAGGATGCAAAGACCTGTAATGCAAAAGTCTACCCGAAGATATCGGTTTTTGGTACCAGTCAGTTATTATTAGGTTTTTCTTTTCCCTAATAACTCTAACGTCTAAGTACGGTAAGGATCCCATACTCTCTTCTTCTCTCTTCTTCTATGTTTTAATTAGACTGTTTCCTTGAGAACAGTTCGAGACATCGGCCGAAACGTCGGAGAACAAATAAAATTCTCACAAACTAAAGAGGTGTTTTTCCTCCTGACCGTCCAGCCCGAAAATCCCAATACACGGAAATAATAAAAAAGAAAAATTTAAAGAAAGATTAAGGAAAGTGTTAAACAATGTCCACAAAATTGAGAAAAGCAAGCTAAATTTTGTTTGTGAAAATTTTAACAAATATTGATATAAAAAGAAAACAGAAAGAAAAATGAAATAAAAATAATATAATATAAATGATAAATTGACCTAAAGTATAAAAAAGGCGAAATTAATGAGAGAAATAGATCTCCAAACGGAAATTATAATCATGATATCTGAGAAAAATTTAAGGAAGCCATTTTGAATTTGGCACATTGCAAAAGAAATTGATAAAAGGATTTAATCATTTGATGATTTAGAAAAGTTGTGATTAGAAAAAAATGGAATATAAATGTGGTAAACCGGGAGTGGTTACGCCAAAGTGCCCTAACTGCTGTTCGGAAAACCAGTTAAGGGATGCAAAGTCTTTCGAGGCGACGCATCCGCACTAAATAATACCATTTCCTGACATTAATGTTGATTTTCCCAATGAATCTGTGAAAAATTCGTTCATTCATAGATGGAAAAATTATATGAAGGTTAGAGGAAAAATATTTTCAATTAGTAACAATGTCATTAATAAAAAAATACCGAAAATTAGATATATAGCAAAGGAAAAGAAGCGATTGGTTAAGACAGTTATTTCATCTGTATGGGGTTATGCTTCAGATAATAGACCTTATGTGAATGTTTCGCTACAAGCTGAACAATTCCTTAACCATCATAAAAACATACGACTTAAATCTTTGCACACCTCGGTTCAGACTGCTGATGGCTCTACGCAGCAAATTATCGGTTATGTCAAGATCCCCATCAGTTATGATGGAATTTGTAAATTATTTACTCTGTACGTTATTCCCAGTTTAAGTCAAGAACTCTACTTGGGTGTTGATTTCTGGAGAACATTTCAAATGCGCCACACATAATAGGTGAGATAAGTTCAACGTCCTTAACACCAGTGGAGGAAAATAATCTCCATCAACTAACTCCAATACAATCGGCTCAACTCAATGTAGTAAAAGGTAAACTTCCGTCTTTTGATGTATTAGGTTTGGGTAAAACTCATCTGAAGGAACACGTGATTGATACTGAGGATGCAGTCTTAATCAAACAGCGTCATTACCCCCTGCCATACAGAAGTTAATGTACAGTGAGCTTGACCGAATGTTAGAGATGGGAGTTATTGAAGAGTCCAATAGTCCGTGGAATTCTCCAGTTGTCCTTGTACGAAAACCTGGAAAAGAACGCTTATGTATTGATTCGCGTAAGGTAAATACAGTAACAGTGAAGGATGCATATCCGCTTCCTCATATTGATGGTCTTCTTGGTCGTTTACAGGATACCAGATACATTTTTAGTTTAGATCTGAAAGATGCTTTCTGGCAGATTCCGCTAGAAACAAAATCTCGTGAAAAGACAGCTTTCACTGTGCCTAGTCGTCCCCTTTATCAATTTAAGGTAATGCCTTTTGGTTTATGCAATGCGCCTCAGCGCATGTGCCGCCTTATGGACAAGGTAATCCCGGGTAACTTGAGAGAAAATATGTTTGTGTATCTGGACGACTTATTGATTGTGTCGCCTGATTTTAACACACACTTGCGAATATTGGAACAAGTCAACGAGTGTCTTCGACACTTAGGACTGACGATTAATTTAAACAAGAGTAGATTTTGCGTTCAGGAGGTGAGATATTTGGGTCTCATTGTTGGTGATGGAACATTGAAGACTGATCCTGGTAAAGTTGCTGCAATTAGCGAATTTCCTGCTCCGAAGTCGGTCAAGCAGATTCGTCGTTTCCTCGGCATGACGGGTTGGTATCAGCGTTTCATTCCCAATTATACCAGTGTGGCAGCTCCAATTACGGACTGCCTAACGAACAAGAAATTTATATGGACCTCAGAAGCTGAAGAAACTTTCGAAAAATTGAAACATTTAACGACAATAGCGCCAGTTCTGGTCACTCTTAATTTTGATAGCCCATTTTATGCTCAGTGTGATGCTAGTCGACATGGCGTTGGAAGTGTTTTATTTCAAAAAACAAGGATAATAATGAACATCCTATTGCTTATATGTCTAAGAAGATTAAAAGCACAACGCAATTACAGCATCACTGAGTTGGAATGTTATGCGGCAGTCCTGAGTGTAAAGAAATTCAGAGCATATGCAGAGGGTCAAACCTTTACCATCATCACTGATCATTCTAGTCTGAGGTGGCTTATGAACCAAAGTGACTTGAGCGGACGATTAGCTAGATGGAGCTTGAAGTTACAAAGTTTTCAATTTAGTATTGAACATCGTAAGGGTACGCAGAATGTAGTACCAGTGTGCGGTCTGTAAGGAAACTAAAGCTACTAATCAAATTTTACGACCTCCTATGGGAATTCCTTTGCGTGTCTCTAGACCTTTTCAATCTTTATACATTGACTTTTTAGGCCCATACCCTCGTACAAAAAATGATAACATTGCTGTATTTGTCGCACTAGACTCTTTTAGTAAATTCGTGTTTCTTCACTCAGTTAAGGCTGAAACGGCTACTGCTGCCATCGAATTTTTGGAGCATGAAATTTTTCATACCTTCGGTGTACCTGAAACCATTTTCTCTGATAATGGTCGGCAATTCATCTCCAAGGAATTTTCCAAATTATTAACTGACTATGGTGTCAGACATGTACGGACAGCAATATATTCCCCCCATCCTAATGCTTCAGAACGAGTAAATAGATCCGTATTAGCTGCTATTAGAGCTTACCTTCAAGACGATCACCGTGAATGGGATCCCAATCTCTCTAGTATTGCTTGCGCTCTTCGTAGCACTCTACATGAGTCTATAGGAATGGATCCTTTTCGTGCACTCTTCGGGTGTCACGGATCAACTTATTCAGTCCTTAAAAAGCTTGAAGTTCTTCAAGATGGAGACATCTTAGTCATGCCGTCTGCGGATCGTTTGTCATTAATACGTGAACGTATTAGACACAACCTTTCTTTAGCTCATTCTCGTCACGAGAATACCTACAACACTCGTTGCAGAAGAGTAAATTTCATTCCTGGTCAGGAAGTCTTTCGTCGAAATTTTCCAGTAAGCAATATGGCTACCTGCCAAATTTTCCAAGGGCCGTATACGAAGGCGTATCGGTACATTGTCTCATTTGAATAAAAACAAATTCTTACGTTTCTTTTTTTTTTTTCGTTTCAACTAAAAAAAAATCAAGGATAGTCCACTTCTTTTCTTAAATCTAAATTTTTTTCTAAATTAATTATTTAATTTGTTTAAATGCTTGTTTTTTTTTTTACATATTCATCAATATTTTTATTCTAGTTTTCGTTCAATGTTCTTTTCTTTGTATATAAAAATAATATTCACCAGAAATCCAGGCTAATTTTTAAATTGTGATTATTTAAAATATTTTGTATTTTTATTTTATTTTCAGGACTTTCTATTTCTCTGAAAGCATATATGAATATTCTCTTAATTAAATTCCTTTTTCCAATTTTATTTTATAATGATCAAAATTTACATTAAATAACTACTTACGTTTTCAACTTTCTTGAAGGAAAATTCATTTTACTTACTTATTCACAAAACTTATCAAATACATAATTTGTTTTTTATTATTTATTTTCGAATTTTAAAGTTATTTCCCATTTTTTTCTAATCACAACTTTTCTAAATCATCAAATGATTAAATCCTTTTATCAATTTCCTTTGCAATGTGCCAAATTCAAAATGGCTTCCTTAAATTTTTCTCACATATCATGATTATAATTTTCGTTTGGAGATCTATTTCTCTCATTAATTTCGCCTTCTTTATACTTTAGATCAATTTATCATTTATATTATATTATTTTTATTTCATTTTTTTCTTTCTGTTTTCTGTTTAGACTCAGACATCCCTTATGAGGAAGTTTGTAGTAATATTGTGTCTCTCCCTCAAGGCCGAGCTTTGGAATGGTATTGGTCTGAATTTAGAAGAGTTTGTCGTCGTCCAACCTGGAATGATTTTCGCGTTGGCTTTCTGACTCAATTCTGTAGTCTTAGTAATGACTTCAGTGTCATCAAATCAATGTTGGAACTCAAACAGGGTTTCGATTCTTTCGATGAATTCATACATAAAATGACAGCCTTGCATAATCGTTTGATGGAGCCGATTAAAGAATCTGAATACGTTAATATTATAGTTCAGAATCTGAATTCTCGACTAGGTCCTCTTGCCGTAGGCCATAATATTGCTTCTGTACATGTTTTGCGTAAAATGTGCATCAAGGCAGAGCAATGGTATCTGGGAAATAGACCTGATCGTAGATCAGTGGCACCTTTGCAAGTGCATGAAGTAGATATGAACCAGGAAATTGGTCAGTCATTCCCTGATATTCCTGATACATCTTCACATAAATTACCATCTTCAAATCGTTCTGGTGCTCAGTATGATGCCCAGGTGGAAGAAGTACAAACTCGAAATAAATGTATTCCCCGTAAACCTTTATCATGTTGGAATTGTCAATTACAGGATCATGCATTGAATGTCCTGCTGAGTTTCGGAATCTGTTTTGCTATACGATTTTTCCACCAAAATGCATGACCACCATAGCACATTCTTGCAAGATTTGAAAACCTCAGAATGTTACCTTTGATTTGAATTTCCACGTGTACCTACCTACATGCAACCGTTTTCTACATAAATCTGTTTTTATGAGTCATAATTTCATTAAATGTGCTCTATTTACGTGTAAAATGAGGTATAGGTACTTGATCATTCACAGAATGAATAGGGAATGTGTAGCTATATCTCTTTAACGCATAAATTAACTTCGAAATACTTTGCGCATTTCGAAAAGACCAAATCAAGTAGGTCAATAAAATGTTGTATTAAATTAAAAATGTATTTAAAAACACAATTAAATGTCGATTATGTTTGTCAGAGGACGAGGAAGTTATCCTTAAATATAACAAGCTTATTCACGTTATTTTAAAGACGTCGGGTAATGTTTAATTAAAATTAAAGATAGTTTAATTGGATTAATAATTAATTCAAGTTTCTCAGGTAGACTGTTTTTCAAAATTATTTTGATAAAATAATAATTTGAATTATTTCTCCCACAAAGGTAGTTATCATTCCCATGCAATCAAAACTGTTATCGGGAGATAATGGGAGATAATAAAGAAAATATCCAAATACACAAAACTCCCCACCGCCAAACCGAAGCATCTTACCCACTTTTCTACGTATAATTTTTTGCTTGCTGCGACCTAAAATATAGTGTAGTGCACTATCTACTATAAATAGGTATTATAAAATCACTTTAGGCAGGTTTTATCAAAACTATGATGAACAAACTCACATAAAACACTTTTAGTCCAGTCAGTAGGGGTTTTTGCCCTACAACAGGTGGGCTAGTTGTGACTTTTAGATATGTTATTTAGTTCCGGGCCCCGATGAAAAATCCAAATTTTCACACTTGTGAGGGGGGGGGCGCCCTCATCTTGGATTAAAAAATCGTTTTTTCCAAAATAATTTATCAACGGTTGAACCTAAGACAAAAATGTAAAGACAGACTAAATTCTTCTTTTTTGTATAAACACAATAGCTCCTAAGAGGAGAGGATTAAATGGCCTACTGAGCAGTAGTTGGAAAGGCCATGAAGCTCTGCATACAATCAGCTCCGGTAAACGACGTTACACCTGTCACTTTTTAAGATAGAGGGTGTTTTGTGAAGGACTAGCATATTTTCTTATCACCATGTAACTCCAAAACGGTTGAGATGCCGCTCCCCTTGCCAGACAAATTTTTGTTTGACTAGGTGGCTACTGTCACCTCCTGTCCTAAGGCCACCATGGATGAAACACCTTGTATAAATGCTACTATCTTAGAATTATAAAATTTCTTTCTGGTTTTCAACTTTGATGGCGTATAGCTTTGATATTTTTCAACTGGAGGTGATGTGGCACAGGGTGCGAACAGAAATGGTTGCACATTTTGTGTTCTTCTTGTCGCTTCTTGTAATTTTATTATTCTAAGGTACTATACATTTTTTGGAAGAATGTTCACGTTTCCGCAGTAACTCGTTACACATCAAATTTACAAAAAAAGTGTTTCTCCAAACATTTTTGGGAATTTTGACTTCTTCAAATTTTTAATTTTAACATTTTTTGTCGTAGAATCAACCGTTGAGAAATTATTGTGAAGAAACCAATTATTTCTAAATTTAATCGAAGTTAACGGACGGCGGACGGGGCGGTGAAAACTTAAATTTTTCATCAGGGCCCGGAACTAAGTAACATATATAAATATCACAACTACCCCACCTTTTGCAGGGCAAAGGCCTTATTTAGTCCCTATTGACTGGACTATTCGTTTGAAATACATTATTTTCTCTTATTTTGAAAATACTTTGTTATAAAAAAAAAACACAGCAACAACTGATGTAATAGTGCAGTACCTACTTGCATTCTTGAAGCAATTAACTTAACTAACCAATTAATATTGCTGATAGCATTTTAACACGTCCAGAATTTAAATTTTCGAAAATAAAACTCAACAACAATTGTAAAAAAATTTTATCGGTTAAGACTTACACGTCCACATATATCACGCTTTATTAAAATACAATATAAGAATAATTTATATCATCTAAATAGCAGTGCCTTTATGTCTTGTAATACCTTTTCTCTTGTACACGTTTAACAAAATATAGATACTAAATGCTTTAATGCTTTATTTTTATGCTTTACTTATACATACACACAAAACTATTAGAAAGTTTATATAACAACAAAATGATTGAATTATTATATTGAAATTTGGATATAAACCAATTTGCCAAGAACTCTGCTCAAAAAAATATGATAAAACAAGTTTGTCCAGTATTAGGTATCAATAAAGGCTTCTTAAACACAAAAAAGAACATATAAAAAAAAAGCAATTCAAAAATATTCTCTGTAGAATGTTCATTAAGTATTTCTCTGCGTACTACTCTCAAAGCAGCATCATTTTGTATAGAGCACACAATGACTGCATGTAAGAATGCATGCAAAGGGAACCCATGCAGCAATTGGCAGCCAGATGGCAGTAATCATAATAAGCAAATACATTTTCTAGTGTATAGTTAGAAAAATGCGGCGCTGTGTTATGGTCGTAGCATATTGCATATAGCAATATGCTACATGACAGCTAGCAGCAGCACTCTACCCGCAAGTTACGTCCTATATGGATGGCGTGACTTGACTACTCGAACACACTCGAATCAACCAGAAGAGCGTTTCCACTTACTTTTTAGTTTTGACGAAAGTAAGAAGAAGACAATCGACTTCTGTCTTCTCAGACGTGACACGAACAAACGTGAAAAGTTAGAGTTCGAAAAACAAGGATTTTCCATCGGCATCGGCTATCAATTTAACCCCGCACGTAAGTTTAGAAAACTTTTTAGTCATCCCTAATAATAAAATTTCAATGGGGAAAATATTTTTCTAGCAACATAAGTAATCCGCCATCTCGTCGTCCAGCTAAAAGGTATTCCAACATTTCGGCTTCATTGTGATGGATATAGATATGCAAAGTAAATTGCACTACCATAAGGCTGAAGGACTTATAACGGCAAGGAAATTACCGAGGGACTTAACTGCCGGTTACTTGGCATTAATACTACCCGGATTCTCATGGAATGTGACTAGATTATCATTGTTTTCTTGTCCCCGGATAGAAATTTAGATTAGCAAACTCTGTGCAAAAAAGTTACAAGACAGCACAGGGTCTGAAAAGTTACGCATTATAACCCATAATACATCACAAGAAAATCTAAATTTAGCAAAAGGGCCAGTTAAAAGTTCATCGCCGTCACAGTCTGCTGGCTCCTTAAGTCCATCAACACAAATCAGGAAATCGTAATGGCCAGTAAACATTCGAATATTAAAAGCCACTTTCAATTAAGTTTTCTAGTATCTTTTTGTTAGCTCTAGTAGTAGTAGTAGTAGGCATAGTAAAAGTTTATATAAGCATGTTCCCTAAAAGTGTGGTTTTTTTTTCTTTTTACATTTTAGTTGAAATCAAGTTTTTACTATTAAGTTTAAAAATACATAAATATAATTTTCAATAAAACTTTAAATAAATGTTGGTGCAATATTAACTAGTACGACTCAAACCTCGTAGTTAGATACATAATATGATTCGTGAATGAATCTCCAATTTACAATCTTTTTTTTACTCAATATCTATTAAAACTACAATAATTACAAAGCAAACCAATAATACAAAAACATAATACGTATTATGTATGTATGTATATGTAGAAATAGTTACTCGGTTGTGATATGCCTTTTTGAAACTCAAAATAAGATACATACACATAGCTGGAAAACAGAAATACAATACAAATACGTAGTACTATCTAACTTAATACATATAATAAGTATAAAAACAACAAAAGTATAATATACAACAAAGCACAAAAAAAAATACCAACACAAGTGTATATTCTGCGCCAATAATATTAAATAAATTTGTATTTGAAAATCGAAAATGTAAGAATCAAAACGTTACAAATAATTCAAATGATATATATTCAATATTTAAAAGTACACAGGATTCAAATGCTTTAGCATCACTATTAGTGTTATTGTATCATAGTTTGGGAAGATTTCCTCTTCACCTAGTCACTGTTGTGGTTAAGAATATAAGGAAAGATGAAACGGTATTGTTCTGCATAATGTTTTACAAAAGAAAAATATTGTTTATTATAACGATTGTAACGTAATTATGCTCTAAATACTTTTTATTTTCTCCTTCCTCTCTCCTGGAGCCCTCTGACATGAAGGTCGTCTAGGTCCGCTAGTCTCTCTCTTTACAGGTCAAAAAGGGACTTTGGACGATTGTGCCACCCAAAGTCAATGGGAGGATGGGGCTTGGCAAAGAAGGCAGACCATCTGCGCCTTCACTGGAATGCAGGTAAGTGACGTAAGGGTCCCTTCAGGACCGAGTGTGTGCTGGCTTGTTGTTAGTAGGCACGAAAATCTTTTTTGATTATGGTTGATGACAAGCCGCAGGTCACTTCCGGAACTCCCCCCACACTCTCCGCCACCCTTAGCCAAGGTGCTAGCGTGCCGCCCTGTACTAACGCTGTCATCGAGTGATCTGTCAGCTCATGCTGGCAGTTTGGACTTCACGTCCTGACCAGTCACTCTAAACATACATACCATCACAAAATGGCGCCCAACGTGGGGCCACCTCAGTCAACTTCGGTGTTCAAATGTGTTTGACACTGAGGACTGAGGCTACTTGACATATGGACATTTGGCTAGTAGCTAAATCGTCTGACGCGGTAGTCTCATATCTAGTGGAGAATACATGCGGACCTGAGGTTTGACTGTTTTGTTAATAGAATTTTTTTGTAAAGTAAAGTTAGAGTTTTTGAAAGATTTTGATATCTTGTCTCTCGATTTTGAATTAAAGTAACGTAAAGTTTTGAGAGTTTTGAGAATTTTGAAAGTTTTGAAAGTTTGTAACGTAGAGTAATTTCTTTTGAGAAGTTTTTGAATTGTAAGTTCGACTTTAGGTTTGACTTCGGTCAAGCCTCAAGTCTGAACAGTTGATTTTTTTGAAATGTTTTTTGAAATTTATCTTTCCCGCTGGCCTTCTGCCATGGAAATGGTAGTGTTATGTTTCTGATCCCTCGTGCTTCCTGGTAAGTCCAGGGGAGAAGCGATCGGCGGGATGAGTGCAGGCGCTGATAGAAGAAAACACTCCTATGAGTAACTGTTCGCTATCTCTCCTTATAAATCGTGTTTTATTTTCATGTCCTAATCCACGTTTTTGCTAAAAAAGGGAAAGGGTCACAGGTTCGAGTGTTAAATACAAATCCAACATTCTCTTTATGCTAAACACAATTTTTATTATTTTCTTTGATACGATATCCACTTTATGATTTTTCACAATTTTCAATATGCTAAACACAATTCCTACTTTTACATATTAACCAATTTTTATTTTTCACTAATTTCGACGGCTTTCCCGAAAAATCGAACTTTACTCCGCGGTTTTAAAATTCCAACTCCCCGAGGTTCGGGCTAGCTGCTCCCCTGGTGCCCATGAAAGCTTTTTTTATTTTTTATTGTTACTTTCCCACGACGTGAGAAATCGTACGTGGGAAAGTACAAAAAGTTTAGACACAGTGCATATGCATCAAATCTGATATGCACCTGTGTCTTGTAAAAATAATATTTTTAGACGATGAGAGTAATGGTGTGTATGTATGTACATACAATTAATTTTCATGAATTTACCGGAAAAGCTGTGTGTAGGTAGGTACTGCATGTAGGTATGCAAACATACCGTGAGAACGTAATGTTTGACTGATAACAAAATGCAATTTATGCTAAATTGCATTTTGTTGCAGTACGAAAATGCATTTTTAAATGCATTTTTAAATGCAAATGAAATTTACATGAATTTTTTAATTAAATAAATTTTATTTTTCAGGGTCATTTCTGATACATCAATATATTGTATGGGCCAATATATTGATGTGATGACCTTCTGATTGTGATTCGGGGTATAGGCACCCGGGTCACAACATCCCTCCCCTTGGGGAAAAGAAAGTTTTATTCTCTTGAGAAGAAAACTTTCTTTTTAAGCAACTTAATCTTTGTTTCTGATGATCATAAGGTTACATGTTGATGATGTACTTATATACTAAGAATATGTCTGCTGTTAGGTATTATTACGGACTACATGTACATAGTGTGATACTTCTAATTACATCTTTTTATTTTAAATTATCGATTTAAACAAGTTTTCGATTTTATATACGATGGGAATAATTGTACAATACAGGATGCATACTTGTTCATTGAAATATATGTAATAGCTACCTATTTATTTTATTATTATATATACATATATGTATTAATTTTTTGTCTTATTTAAAGAACTAGGATAAATATTGAATTGGTGGACATTTATTTTCATCCCAGGGAGGATGGTGGAAAGAGATAGGGAAAAAAAAGGTAGTGGTATAGTTCTATCGTAATCTTGATAGAGTCATTATAAAGTATTTAGCTGATAAGCGTTCGTGTGAGATTCTCCTTAGCCCTTTATCTAGTGATTTGTTCTTGCGATTCCTTTTTTTTTTATTTAAATGCTTGTCGACTCGGCGTTAAGATTACGTTGGCGTAATTCGGCGTGCTTGGGATAGGTGCGATGTTTTGGTTACCGTTTGTGCTAACGTAAGGGGTTTTGTTAATGGTGATAGCGAAGTTGTTTTAATTTTTGTTTAGTTGATCTTGCTTTTGCCTACTGAGGTCTTTAGGTTGTTTGTGGACCTCATTAGTAAAAATGATTTTCGTGCAAGAAGTCGGCCATGATTTATATCGTGCCCCGGAGTTTTATTGTGTTCGGGTCACCGGTGTTTATGTCCTGTACGTGTTGCCTGGGTGGAATGGGCCCATGCGTATAGTCTGGCATGCCGCTGGACGACAGAGCTTGCCGCTTTGGGGTGGCCCACCCGTCGCAGACACCTATTATGAGTGTAGTTTCCTGTTGTTTGACTTGTTCTTTTTTAACTTGCCCAATAGTTTTATCATTTTCATCTTGCATATCCTCATCATCGCCATTGTCATCATCATTTTCGTGCTCCATACTTCCAATTTTTGTATTTGAAATAATTTGTAAAAATTTGGTTTGGAGAATCTCACCCAAATTTCGTGACTTATGTGTGCGGCTATGGTACCGGCTAATACAATGATGTTTTTATGAAGAGAAAGGAAGATAAAAGGAGAGAGAGAAAAAAAAAGGGAATGAAATAATAAAAAAAAATATTCCTAAAAAGTTTGACAGAAGTACTCTGTTGTTTATATACATATTGGTATTGATTAAGTTTAATCGAGGAAAATTGACGTAAATTGACGTTAATAACGTAATTATAGTCTGCAAGATTTGGAGTTAACTAGATTATCTTATTTGTTTATTCGCTTAAATATTTTGGTATACTTATTTTTTTTTTATTGTTACTTATTTATTTTATATGTATGAAAATATCGTATTTATAATTTCAGATAGCTTTTATAATTTTTTCGATGCTATATTTATTTCAAGTCTCTATATGTATTTTTTTTTTATATTCCTTAATTTATTTTATTTTATTTGTTATACTATGTACATATATATTTCTTTATTCCTTATCATTTTTGGATATTCACATTTTTCTTTACATTCAATTTCACACATACACAAGTGCACACGCAATGGAATGTGTGGGTATTATTTGTCTCTTAGACTGTTTTCTAATGGGAATGGAGAAAACAAAAGAAATATTTTTCATAAGGAAAAAAAAATTTTGTATTGTTCCTTTAAATTTCATTTATTCTTCATTTGATCTCTTGGAGGGGAAGGTGTTAAATATTTAAAGGATGGAAATGGTTACTGTGTCAGTTATTTGTTCGTTATAGTTTGGGTACCTTGTACTTTTCGCTATAAGGCATGAGTCCAGTGGATGTTCTAACATTAATTGGGGAAGCTCTCTGCCGTTCTTCTGTTGGGGGCAGGAGTAATATTGAAGTTTGCTGTTCTCGGTGCCGCAATAGGCGCGTTTTCCAGTTGGTGTTCAGCACATATTTCGTTTGATTTGCGATCTTTTGGTCTGTATTTAATGTACAGGTAGATGAATAGAACAGTTATCACTAATGCTAATGTCGAATATGATAGCGCATAGTGATGGATATGATGCTTATTAGTTGGGTTTAGTGGGTTTGATTCCCGTTCTTTTTGAAGATGGATGGATTTTAAAATTTCTTCGAGGTCCACGTTGTTCGTGATATTTAAGGGATTTCTTATTATATACGTTTCCATAGAGAGAAGCGTCATATTTTCGATTATGTTGGAAATGTTTGTTGTTGGTATGAAATGGGAGTTGAATTTTGATATTTTTACGTTATGTCCGTGCAGGATCAATTCTTTGCTGCGGACATAACAACCTGGGTAAATATATATTGTTCCCATGCCTTCCAGGGTTCGTGAACTAATGGAATCTTCACAAATGATATCTATATGGAAGGGTTTTTTAAGGGAGAAAAGCCATGCATTTTGGTTTGATAATTGTGTCATATAGTAGTTCTGATTTGATATCAAAATTTTACAATTTGCTGCAATAGGTTCCTTTTTTATTAAATTAATTTCACATTGATTTACTCTATTGTTTGTATTTAAAATGGGTGATGAAATTTTGCAATAAAAGTGAGTATGGTCCAACGTTGCGCAATTGTGGATTTCCTGTAGTGTTAATTCGATGTAGTGATCACGATTGTAATCAATTAATATATATTCCTTTAATGGTTCAATATATATGAATGAACCGTTTAGGATTGTCGGTAATGGCATTGCTTTGAAAATTTGGTAGGATTCTTTAAAAGGAAGTGGGATTCGAAGTTCTATAATTATTTTGTTGTTGAAAACATTTGCAGATATTGTGCTTAGTTTGTAGATTTGTGAAAATATATTGTCTCTGGAATTTATGGGAAGCATCATTGAACTCGGCAGCTCCTGCCTAATTTTTGATAAAATTTTTTCAATCTTATTAGGTGATATTAGTGTAGGGTGAAATTTTCCATGTTTGGAATCAATTAAAATATCTATTAATTCTGACTGTGTACTTTGATATCTGAATGTCATTAATGAAACAAGTGAGACGAGTGATTCTAATTCAATGGATATTTGGTTATCCAGTGTTCTATTTTCCATTAGCGATGTAGATATTTGAATCGAAATTAGTTTTTTATGCATATTCAGGAATTCCTTTTCAATTGCGGCCTTGGTTTTATTAAAAATTTGAGCTGTTGCTTCTATTATTGCGGTTTGGCTTTTCATGAGGGAAAGGAGGGAATTTTGGTTTAAAGTGAGGTTGTGAATTTGTTCATCATATAGCTTGGCATCATCTTCATCTAATGTGCCGAAAAGAGCTTTGGAAATTGATCCTATTACATTTAAAAGTGCTCTTTGTTTTCTGCTTTGAGTTATTAGGAGCATATTTTTATATTCTATATTTGCTATGATAAGGTTTATCTGTAGCAACGTACCGTTACAAGTGTGTGCCATTGCTGAATTCCCATCCAATTTCTTGCAGATAGCCGTAATTTGCTCCGTGATGAATTTGATGTTCCTGAATTCTGACTTGAAATTTTCTAGATCGTAGTAGGTTACGATTTTCCATTCGTTCGTGTAAAAATTGGCCCTGCCAATTTCCTCGAAATAAATGCCCGCGCTGGCATTTATTTGCTTTACTTCTATCCCCGAGCTGGAGATGAGGGGGATGCAAATTAAAATGAATGCCAATTGTATCATTGTGAGGACCTGGAAGATGATATTGTTATATTCATTTGTGAATGTGTTTTTTTTTTGAAGGGAATGAAGCTTTTATATTAATCTGTAAAAAGTTTCAAGTCATTATTGTGGACTCTCTTATTTTTATTATTTATTTTTACAGTGGAGTTTTCAGGGGAATTAATTTCTATAATCACGTGTGGACCTGTCCAGAGTGGTGAAAATTTGTTATCTCTCACTCTGCTTTTTAACAAGACTTTGTCTCCAATATTAAAGGTTTTCGGGATAGAATTTTTGTCGTACTGAAGTTTTGATTTCCCTTTGTTGGCCATGGCTATATCTTTCGCAATTTTATAGCTGTGTTGTAGACGTGCTTTTAACTCGTTTGCATAATTATCGTAGTTATAGCAAACGGTCGGAGATGATTTTAAGTTATTTGGGATTTCGGCTGGGAATCCGTACAGGAGTTCGCGGGGAGTATAATTTGTACTCGAATGAGGGGTGGTATTATAGACGAACATGGCGTATGGAATCCATGTATCCCAGTCTTACGGATCTTTCGCTACATAAGATCTGAGGTATTCTGCTAAAGTTCTATGACTCCTCTCCAATGCACCATTTGTTTGAGGGTGATATGGAGTAGTTTTGAGCCTTTTGATCTTTAGCAGTTTGGATACCTCGGCGAACATGCCACCTATGAGGTTAGATCCCTGATCTGTTAGGATACTTTCTGGAATGCCATGTCGACAAACTATTGTTGTCGTGAAGGCTTCCGCTAATGCCTTAGATTCCGTGTTGACTATGGGAATAGCCTCCGAGAATTTTGAAAGGTCGTCTTGAAATGTAAGGATGTATTTATTTCCAGAATGGGAAATTGGGAGAGGTCCTACAACATCTAGGTACACTCTTTCAAAAGGTTTTGAGCTTATGCTTGAGATTTTCATAGGAATCTTAGGATTTCTGGATACTTTGTTTACTTGACAAAGTTTACATTTTCTTACATATCTTACAACATCGTCTGACATGCCAGGCCAATAGAATTGTTTTTTAATTCTTTTAATTGTACGGGAGACGCCTTGATGGCCTCCCGTTGGTAAAGAATGGAAATCTTTTAGAACTTGTTCAATATCACTGCTGTTGGATAAATACTTTATGGAATCTTGATGAAGTTTGATATTTATTTGTTGGTTAACGAAGACTTTGGTAAAAATGTTTTTAATAATTGATAGATTTTGTTGGTCTAATACTGGGAAGGAGATATTTATTTGACTTAACTGATTTGCTTCTGTATATGAGCAGATCTCAGTTAGAATCTTTTCTATGTCTAATCTATCTCTTTGTGATCGGCAAGGTAGATTGACTTTTGAGATGATTACTGTGGAGTCTTTCTTCTTAAAGAAGTTCAGTTCGTTTTCTAGTAGTGGAGGTTTGTCTGAAAGTTTTAATTTAGACTTTAGCACTTTTTCAAGTTCTGTATCTTGCATTAGCAAGATGAAAAATTTGGGATTAGTATTTTTAGTTAAAGGTAATGGGAAATCGGTTTCAGTTATTATCACTGAGGAACTGTTTACCATTGATAAATCTGGATTTGGAGTAGTAATATTTGGATTGGGTGTAGCTAAATTCGCCTGAGCTTTGGCTTGATTCCTGGTTACTACATTTACATAAGTATTGGGTTCCGTTGATTTTACGGAATTTTCTGGGATAGCTCTACTGAGACCGTCTGCATTTGTGTTGAGTTTTACAGGTTTATGAATTATTCTATAGTCATATTCCTCAAGACGTATTCTCCATCTCATTAGTCTTGAGGAATGATCCTTTAGATTCATTAGCCATACTAATGGCTTATGGTCAGTTATGATGGTAAACCGTCTACCATAAACGTATGGCCTGAATTGCTCAACTGCGAAAACAATTGCCAAAAGCTCTTTTTCAATTGTTGAGTACCGAGTTTCTGCACCATTAAGAACTCGACTCACGTAGTCCATTGGGTGATCTCCTTGATCATCTGCTTGAGAAAGAACTGCTCCGATGGCGTAGTCACTGGCATCGGAGGTGACAAAAAATTCTTTGTCGAAATCTGGATAGGATAAAATTGGTGCTGATATTAATTTGTTTCGTAATTCGCAAAATGCTTCATCGCAAATTGCGTCGAACTTGAAAGGTGTGTCCTTCTTCAGAAGGTTAGTAAGAGGTTTCGCGATTTTAGAAAAATTTGGAATAAAGCGGCGATAATAGCCGACGAAACCAAGGAAGGCTTTTATATCCTATTCCTTCTTGGGTCTAGGATAAGATTGAACTGATTTAATTTTTGCCGGGTCTGGCTTGACTCCATTTTCAGTAATGATGTGCCCTAGATACATTATTTCCTTTCTTAGGAAATGGCACTTATCGGGTTGTAATTTTAAATTGAAACCCCGAAGGCGGCTAAATACATTTGCGAGCCTAATATTATGGTCTTTAAGATTGTATCCATGGACTACAATATCGTCCATGTATACGAAACAGTAAATGCCTTGGAGTCCGGAAAGGACATTATTCATGGCACGTTGGAAGGTTGCGGGTGCACCTTTTAATCCAAATGGCATACGGTTAAACTCGTAATGACCATAAGGAGTGCTAAACGCAGTTTTTGCTCTATCCTTCCCGTCCATGCGAATTTGGTGGAATCCGCTGGCGAGGTCTAGCGTTGTGAAATATTTAGACTTACCCAATTGATCTAATATGTCTGTAATATTAGGTAATGGGTACGCGTCGCCAATAGTAATGTCATTTACTCGGCGGAAATCTACAACGACTCGCCATTTTTTGTTCCCATGCTCATCCGGCTTTTTGGGAACTAGAAGTAGGGGAGAATTCCACGGACTATTTGAAGGACTTATTATTTCTGAATCCAACATTTCATTTATTTGCCGAGTAATTTCTCTCCGGCTTGTTTCTGGAAGTCTGTACGGTTTAGTATATATGTGTGGTTTATTCGGGATTGTTTCGATTTTGTGCTCGGCTGCATTTGTAAATGTTAGGAAATCCCCTTCTAAGTAGAAGAGATCGTTGAAATCCTTACAAATTTTCCGAATACTCTCGGCTTCTTCCAAATTACAGTGATCCAATTTAATCAGGGTGTGCAGTTTTTTTATTCTGCCCCTAATTGGATCTCTGTTGGAATCCGTGGAGATGCAATCGAAGTCATTAAGGTCATGGCATTCTGGATTCATGTCATGAATTGCCAGTTCGACGTCCTGTTCATTCGTGTTGAGAACTAGGACTTTTGCCATTCCTTGTGATGGGTTGACTATGGTATTACCTATGAACAACCCTGGCTTTACCTCTTTTTTAAAATATACTGATTCCGTAGTTGACAAAGTTGGAATTTGAATTATGAATTCAGAGCGAGCGGGAATTGTAATAAGTATATTATGTAATTTGTCCGATTCGTTTCGGTTTTCATTGGATTGTAAAATATATTCCGTTTTTTGTAGGATATTTGTGTTGGGGTACTTTTCACGTTTGGTATTTAAATCCCGTGAAGTACTGGGAAACTTGCTTTTATCAGCACTTGCATTGTTTGTTTCGGACTTCTTGTCATTGTTAGCATATCTAAGATATGTATTTGGATAATCTGAGCGATATTGCTCTATGGGATAGGATGAATGACATTGCTTCACATCTAAGGAAATGTAATTGTTTTTATAATTGATACAAGCGTTGTATCTGGACAAGAAGTCGTGGCCAATTAGGCCGTCATATGCTAAGGTTGAGTTTTCTCCTACTATTTGGAAGGGATGTTCTATTACAGATTCTTCGCTTGATATAGTTGCCAATTTTGCTAATATTAATCCTTCTGTAGTTTTAGATTCCGAAAATAAAGTATTTATTTTGCAGATTGCATCTTTATAGTAAGTGCTACCTGCTTTCAGTGTATTGAACTTTATGAGACTAATTTCTGCTCCTGTGTCTACGAGGAACTTTGTTTCTTTATTGGAGCACACATTAGTAAATAGAGAGATAGTAATGGAGTTGGAATTGATAATAATTGGAATTTTCAGCGTTATTTGATCTTTTAATAAATGTGTATTATCTAATTTGGGTTGGTGTGTATGTCGGCTTTTGTTTGAATATGCGAGGGGCTGCCGACTAATTCCTCTCGCCTTGATTTGTTTTCCGAGTGCGTTAAAAATATTCCCGGATTTTGTACGTGATCTTTGTTTGATCTTGGTTCATTTTGGGGTTGTATTGTCGAGGAATGGGAATTTTTTCTAAAATTTAGATTTGGAACCTGGTTGAAGCTGACCTCTTTTTGGGGAATTGTAGTTCTATTGGGACTTTCCGTTCGCTTTCTGAAATTTTGATCAACGGGATTTATATTTCCTCTGTAGAAATTCCCGTGGTTTGCTATCCTTGCCCTGCATACTTCTATGGTATGTCCTAATTTGTGACAATACCTGCATATAGGGGTAGTGCTGTTGGACGTGCTAGCCTGCTTAGGAGGATTGCCTTTGTTTAAATTATTTGAAAAATATTTATTTGGAGTTGGGTATGTACGAATATTTTGTGGACAATTTGGGGGTAAATGTCCCTGTGCTTTGCATTTATAGCAAAAGGGGCTCTGCACTTGCATTGATTGAACAGTGCGAGAAGAGTTTGTTGCTAATCTTGTTGCCTTTGATTCTAGGCGTAATGCTTGCTCGCCAATATATGACGTAATGGGCTTTAATGCTCTATTTTCGTGGAGTTTGGCCAGAGTTTGGAGTTGCTCGCTTATTAATCCATCCTCTATTGCTCTAATAGCTTGTTTTTCGTTGTCCTTTACGAGAGAGTTTAACAGTAGTTTATCTGTTGTATATGAATGCGTGGCTTCGTTCAATTGAGCATGTGTCATATTAATTCGTTGCAGGAATTCTTTGACAGGCTCTCCTGCTCTTTGTCTTGTGTTTTGGAGTTTTGATTGGAGTACAGACTTTTCTAATTTTACTTCGAATGTTTCGAGTAGTATTTGCTTCAAATCTGACCACCTGCTTGTATCATTGTACTTAAGTACATTGTAGGCATCTCCAAATAGCTTACTTTTGATTATTGAAAACAGGGTTGTTTGGTCGGTATTGGGATAAAGTCTATTAATATCATCGCAACATGACACGAATTTATGGAGGTCTTTTGTATCGCCGTTAAAATTTGGTATTAACGATTTAATTTCTGATAGAGAGATATGTGAAATTTTGACTTCTGTGCTTTCATTGTGAAAGTGTGATGAGTTATTTCGTGTGTCATGTTGGTAATTAGGGAAGCGCGTATCTAGCTGTTCTTGAATAGCAATTACAGTTTCTTCATATTCTGCTTCTGTTTTACCGAAAATATCTTCAGTAAAGTATTTATTTTCTAGGTCTTGTGGCGTAGATTGCATTTCGATTGTATTGTTGAGTTCTTCGAATTCAGCCCAATGTTTATTTAGGATACCCAGTTTTTGTTCTAGGTATGTTTTACTCACTGTAGGTAAAGTATCAGGGTTTAATGATTGTATAACTCTTGTAATTGAGTTAATTTTTGTATTTAGACTTCTAAAAATACTTTCATTTTGTGGACCATCTGTTTCCTTATTAGCTTCTGTAACTTGTGATTTGGTTGGACTTCTCCACGAAGCTCTGGGTGATGGGATATGAAAGGGTTTTTGCTGGTTTATAGTACTTTCTGAGATTGATTTCAATCTTTCGGAAAGTGTTGCTTTCGTCAACATGTACCAGTCCTCAGTTTTGTCTGAGCACGATTCTTTGAAATAATCGTGATCGGTCGTGAAGTCTTTATGCTGAACTATTTGTTCTTCTGTTTTCTCGAAGGCACTCCATATTTCTTCGAGTTGTTTTAATTTACCATTCACAAAGGTATTAGTACGCTTTGCTTTACCGGCTTGGTGATAAGCCCCTAGGATTAGCCTTATTTCCTTGTTTTTTTCTACTTGAGATGCGCATAGCTCATCGAAAGAAACGGTTTCTTCAGTCATGACTGATTTCCGAAGTAATAGACGGAAAATTCGACAGAAATATAGTATAATATTTTATGATGTTTGAAATGTCTTTGCGTATTATATACTTTTGTGTTTCGATTTCGTTATAATTTGTAATGGAGCGTATAGAGGATATGACAAAATTGTATTTAATAAAAAAAAACACAGCCGAGTAGAAAGCAAATAGTTAAAATTCTTAACAGTGATAGAGAGAGAATCAGTTTGGTATGCCACTGGAATATTATGTGTAGATATATATATATAAGTACAGGAAAAGTTGTATAACGTAATGTGTGAGAAAAATAGAGCAATAGGGAATATAATTATTTGTTGGGTTTGACCATATTACGAGGTTTTGATTTATTTTTATTAGAAGGATAAGACATGTTTTTTTTTGATTATTTTTAAAAAAATTTTTATTATGGCGAAAGAAGAAGTAAGCAAAAAAGGGTTTAAATAAACTGTTTGGGATTTTGATATCAAGGAAATGATTGTAACGTCATTGAAAATATTTCTGCTACAATTAAAATTGGGAATTCAATTTTATTAATTGCAGGGAAAATATAGTGATAGTTAGGGAAACTAGAGTAAAAAGAAAATTTACCGAAGAAAAAAAAAGGAGTAGTATTTTTAATTATTATATATGTACTATAATATCCCTATAAAAAAAAATGTTTTGTTATCTGATGTCACAAATCTATACGATTGATTGCTCTTCCAATTTATATCTCTCTCCTGACCGATAGGCTCACGAAGTTCTACCGCAGGAGATCGAATATAGATTTTTGTCGAAGTCCTCTGACCAGCAAGCTCACGAAGTCTTGCCGCAGAGGTCGCTTCTAGGAAGAGCAGATTTCAAATTTTTTTTGTATTAATTTTTATTTAATTTTAAATTAGGTTGCAATTGAAAAGAAAAAGAAAATGGGGGAAATTGTTTTCCTTCTTTCGTTCAGTAGTATGTATGTATATTATTATTTAATGTACACAGGGGGAGAAGCAAATTTGTAATTTATTTGGAAATGTGCAAAAAGCTTTGTCAAGGGTAGAAATTTTTGACTTGGATTCGAAGACAAATTTTAGTAATCGTGTTGGTACTCACTTGTGTATGTAATGTAAATTGAACTAAATATACATATGTGACATTTATGTTTAATCATTTTTACAGGGAAACATATATCACTCAAAAAAAAAAATGTTGCACCATGTTTAAACTGATTTACATTAAAATATAGTCTACTATATATGTTCATTAATATATTTAAAAAGAATCTGAAATACTGAGAAAAAGGAAATGTTTTCACGCTACCTTTCGTTCTAACCAGATAGTAGCTGGCATCTCGCCTTCTTCTGGTAATGTAGTTGAAGATGTTGGTGTTGAAGATACACAATAGTTGGAAGTGTTTTTTGATGTTGTATAGTGGTCGTCCCTGTTGAAGATTTCTCAATGTCGTCCTTCTGGAGTCACTGTACCGTCTCGTTGAGGCAGGGATGAAGCCTCGCAAGTTTCCCACGTTGGAGCACTATGGCGCTCTAAACGATTATAAAATGTTTCCTCTAAGTACCCTTTATTGGGTACCCGGGCTTATTATTTTGTTTTGTTTTTGTTAGATATTTTATTAGTTTTTTGTTTGTTTTTTTATTATGTTTTTATTTATTGTTGAATCAATTTTGTTATATTATATGCACTTTGTTATTGTTGTGTTTACGTTATATTTTAGTTGGTAAGAAATGCTGGTCATTGGGCTGTATTTATTGATTTATGTAAAACACTTATTATTTTTATTTTTGTACAAAATATCACTTTTTATTTTGCATAGTTAATTAATTAATTAATTAGAAGAGGGATAATTGAATTGATTAAATTTATTGGCACTGATTTTTGATTTTTCGCTGGGTCCGATGCCACCAATTTGTTATGTTTCTGGCAGATTTTATTATATAAAAAACTATTTGTTTTATTTTGATTTATTTTATAGGCACTGATTTTTGATTTTTTCGCTGGGTCCGCTGCCACCAATTTGTTATGTTTCTGGCAGATTTTATTATATAAAAAACTATTTGTTTTATTTTGATTTATTTTATAGGCACTGATTTTTGATTTTTTCGCTGGGTCCGCTGCCACCAATTTGTTATGTTTCTGATCCCTCGTGCTTCCTGGTAAGTCCAGGGAGAAGCGATCGGCGGGAGGAGTGCAGGCGCTGATAGAAGAAAACACTCCGATGAGTAACTGTTCGCTATCTCTCCTTATAAATCGTGTTTTATTTTCATGTCCTAATCCACGTTTTTGCTAAAAAAGGGAAAGGGTCACAGGTTCGAGTGTTAAATACAAATCCAACATTCTCTTTATGCTAAACACAATTTTTATTATTTTCTTTGATACGATATCCACTTTATGATTTTTCACAATTTTCAATATGCTAAACACAATTCCTACTTTTACATATTAACCAATTTTTATTTTTCACTAATTTCGACGGCTTTCCCGAAAAATCGAACTTTAATCCGCGGTTTTAAAATTCCAACTCCCCGAGGTTCGGGCTAGCTGCTCCCCTGGTGCCCATGAAAGCTTTTTTTATTTTTTATTGTTACTTTCCCACGACGTGAGAAATCGTACGTGGGAAAGTACAAAAAGTTTAGACACAGTGCATATGCATGAAATCTGATATGCACCTGTGTCTTGTAAAAATAATATTTTTAGACGATGAGAGTAATGGTGTGTATGTATGTACATACAATTAATTTTCATGAATTTACCGGAAAAGCTGTATGTAGGTAGGTACTGCATGTAGGTATGCAAACATACCGTGAGAACGTAATGTTTGGCTGATAACAAAATGCAATTTATGCTAAATTGCATTTTGTTGCAGTACGAAAATGCATTTTTAAATGCAAATGAAATTTAGATGAATTTTTTAATTAAATAAATTTTATTTTTCAGGATCATTTCTGATACATCAATATATTTTATGGGCCACTATATTGATGTGATGACCTTCTGATTGTGATTCGGGGTATAGGCACCCGGGTCACAACAGTAGGTGGCTTCACAAAATTTTTTGTGTGAGCTCTCACGGAGACATGTCTCTGTTGGCCAACTGGCTGGACAGAGTTATGAATCTGTGAGACGACTTTTTGGCTCTCAGCTAATTAGTCGACCAGATTCATGACTCTGCCCGGTTGGAAGGTTAGCTGGACATGAAGATCAGGTGAAGAGGAAGGATAGAGTTGTTGGAGGATGTAAGTGATGCTGGAGACCTTCAGCAATCAGGAGTTGGCGTACTGCTAACTGCCTGGCTGAAGAATCTCTAGTGTCATTTTCAGTCTCTAGCTTCCCCAACCTGACTCTTCCCAGATTTCTGTGGGAACTCCACATATTTTTCATGCACACACTCACGTCGCTTGCGTGTATCTGGATTCTGACCTGGAAAGGGGAGAGCGACCTGGATGCCTCTTGTGTTGAGGGTTAGCTTCTGGAAGTGAGGGAAGAACCACATGTTTTGATAGGAATTTTTTTGTTAAAACGTTTGTGATCCTGTTGGTTTTTCACACTTTTTGGAATGCATTAATTGAAATTTTTGAAAGAAAACTTTTATTCAAAGAGTTACTATCTCTTCAGAACGTTTGGATTTTCGTTCGCTAAATCGATACGTCTGTTAACTCAATTTTGGTAAGACTCTGCTAACTTCTCCCAGCCTTTGAATTTTTTTTAATTTTTTTTTGAACTTCTTCGAACGTTTGGGAAGAAATTTTGTTTTGAATTTTAGTACAATTTCGCCGGACGTTTGGAAAAATTTTTTTTGTCTGGGATTTTAGTATCTTGTCCCAACCTTCAATTTTTAAAATCATTACTTCACTATCTCCATTGTTAAAGGTCCTGTTCATTTTGAACTGCAGGATTCTTTAGATTTTCTTGACATTCCTTGCGAACCTTTGGTTTGTGAAATTTTCTTGACTTACGACAAGTAGCAATGGCTACAATGACGACACCACCTCCTGGGCCGAACGGTGTGACTATGTTGCGTGAGCCATGCACGATCTGTGGAGACATAAGTTGCTCAGCTGAACAGAAACCAGTCATGACCACGTGTGGACATCTCTTTCATGAGGCATGTATCCAGACCTGGATAGGCGAGCATTCCAGTTGTCCTAACTGTAGACGCCGTCTCACGCCACGGGACCTAACTGGTTACACTGGTGCCTTTCCCAAAAGAACGAATCACGCGAGGTCGGCTAGTCGCGATTCATTGCCGACTTTTGACTTGCCTACCTTCGACTTACCACTACCAAATCGACGATGCTTATCACCAGGAATGCCCGATTTGCACTCAAGGACTTTTGTAGGCCCGGGTCCTCGACGAGATAGTTCAGTGCATAAAGCTCAAGGCCATTCCCCAGCTACGGATACGTTGATGGCAGGCCTACGCCTATAAATGCAAAATCTAATACGAGAAGGTCTCGAACAGAGTCTCAATGGTTTGCGGGCTGACTTAACAAATAGTATCCGACAACAAGTAGCAGCAGCAATGCCGCCAGTGAACTTTTCACGACCTCCTCCGGCTATGGGTAATCCCAGACCATCTGACGATTTTCCCGATCTGCGTAGACAATCTTTTAATCGACCTCCATCAGCTTTTGGTCAGCCTAGAAGTCAGCCTGCACCAAACTTTGTACCACCTTCACCACCACCAGCTATTCGCTCTCGGCTCACACTCGATGAATTTCTATTTCGGGTAGAAGCCTTTACTTATTCGGCTTTGGAAGGAGACTTCGACCTGTTGGTGCGTCACATGACGACTCTGCTTTCTGGACCAGCAATGGACTGGTACTGGTCTCTCCTGAGGCAAAATTTCACGCCGTCATGGGAGTATGTGAAAGCAGCTCTATTAGCTGAATGGGGAGTCCCCAAAGACGACCTTAAGGTCATGGTCCAGCTTATGTTGCGCAAGCAGAAAACAGGGGAGTCATTTGCTACGTACTACCAGTACCTGGTACAGCTACGAGACCAACTGCAAAACCCGTTGACAGACGTTGAATTTTTGGAAATAGTCAAATCAAATTTACTGCCAGAGATCCAAAACAAAATTTGTTTGCATCCTACAAACACCATCCACCAGCTCAGGATTCTTGCGAATCAAATTCAAGCGACGCAGCAGCGCATCGCGACAGCAAGTAGTTGGAACGCTTATCGCGGACAAAGAGTCAGTGAGGTGGATGGATACTATTCGGCTGAGGCTGAACTGAATACGTCACCTGAACGCAGTGAGGAAGTCTCACTATCTGCTATTTCAACCCCGAAAAATGTACCCTGCTGGAATTGTGACCAGCCCGGTCACTTTTATCAAGACTGCTATGGATGCGGACGGAAGAATGTCTTCACGCCTGATTGTCATCATTGTAGACAGAAAAACTTGAGACGGCTCGGGAATACCACAACCTCTTTCCGACCAGCGTCAACGTCGCGAGCGACAGCGGCAACGAACACTCCAGTTCAAGCCTTGAACAAAGAGGAAGGTCCGCTCCATTAGCAGACCACAATGACGAATCCTTGCAATGTCCCCTGATATCATTCAGTGACTCTGATGATATCAGTAAAACACCTGATTGAACGATTACTTCATTGGCAGAGGCGGAGAACTTAATAGGCTTCTCCGCAGATCTTCAAGCTCCTATTTCCACTTCTGGGGAGCCTATGACATTATTAGACACTTCTTTAGAAGAGTCTTTAATCTTCGATGTCCCGTTGACACCTGTAGCACGCATACCTGACAAGGTTACTGGGCAGGAGATTTGGCCTCCTGTCATTTCTGTGTTGAAACGGCCACCAAGCTCTGTTATGACGAGTGGGCGTGAGCCAGTTTTACATCCGCTGACGCCGTATCATACGCGTCTGCAGAAATACAGAGCAGCAAGAGACCGAATTTTCTCCTCGGTAGCGGAGTTAGCTGACATTATGTTTCCTGACCTGGATATGAGACCGAAAAGAAAACGATCAACCGTTTGTTGGCGGGAATACTGTCGACGGATGAGACTAGAGAGAAAAAAACTAGCACAGATTTCCGTGTCGATGCCAGGCGACATTCGACCGTATGCCGAAATAAAGCTGCTCGGGCGAACTGAGACTGGATTACTTGATAGTGGTGCCACTGTCAGTATTCTAGGCCAGGGAGCTCTAGAGAAGCTTGCGAAAGCAGATGTCGAATGGAAGAGGTATCGGACACAGGTCCAAGTAGCAAATGGTGCCATGACGACCATGGTCATGTGAACTTGGATGTCACTTTCCGTGATAAGACCCAAAACGTACGTTTTTACGTGGTTCCTGGGCTCACACAGGCAATATATCTGGGAATAGACTTCTGGAGTATATTTGGGTTGGCTCCAGATGTCCTGGGTATAGTCGCAGAAGTGAATCCAAGTGTAATAGCTACCTCTGACACCGACTGCCATATTCTTCCTAGTCTCGATCAACAACGCTTAGAAGCCACAAAACAGCTTTTCCCCTCTTTCGCCTCTCTAGGCCTCGGAAAAATATCATTGGTCACTCACAGGATTGAAACGAATGACGCAGCTCCGATAAAACAGAGGTTTTATCCGATTTCACCGGCAGTACAAAGTTTGAGGGATGCCGAATTAGAGCGAATGCTATCACTGGGTGTGATAGAGGAGAGCCAGAGTCCTTGGAGCTCTCTAGTTGTTCTGGTAAGGAAGCCTGGAAAGGTCCGGCTTTGTTTTGACGCCAGGAAGGTGAACTCTGTTACTAAGAAGGATGCCTATCCGCTTCCGCAGATAGACGCTCTTCTGAGTCGACTTCCTCCGGCAAACTACATTACGAGCCTGGACCAGAAAGACGCATTCTGGCAGATCCCACTGGACGCTGATTCCAGAGAGAAGACCGCTTTCACTGTACCTGGTCATCCTCTCTATCAGTACACGGTGATGCCATTCGGCCTATGCAACGCTCCACAAACGATGTGCCGCCTCATGGATAAAGTCATATCTTTCGGTCTTCGTGAGAACGTTCTCGTCTATCTAGACGATTTATTAATTCTGTCATCAGACTTTGACTCGGATCTCACGTTACTATCCCGTGTAGCGGATTGTTTGAGGAAAGCTGGCCTCACTATCAACATCGAGAAGAGCAAGTTTTGCATCAAGGAGAACAAATACTTGGGTTTCATAGTCGGGAAAGGAGGAATTAGGACTGACCCAGACAAGATTTCAGCTATGGTTGACTATCCGTCACCTAAAGCTGTTCGGCAAGCCCAACGCGGTATGGCGGTATGGTATAGACGGTTCATCCCGAACTATGCTGATGTAACTGCCTCCATTACAGACACCTTGAAAAACCCTAGTCAGTTCAAATGGACACCTGAAGCCCAGACGTCTCTTGATCTTCTCAAACAAAAACTTACCTCTGCTCCGTTGTTAGTGAGTCCAGCCTTCACCAAACCATTCGTTATACAGTGCGATGCGAGCCAACAAGGTATTGGTGGGGTGCTGATTCAACTAGATGACGATGGCCACGAGAAGCCAATAGCCTACGTCTCGAAAAAGTTGAATTCAGCACAAAGAAATTATACCGTCACAGAGCAGGAATGCCTAGGTGCAATCTTGAGTGTACAGAAGGTCCAGCCCTTCATTGAACTTATGCCGTTTAAGATAGTGACGGATCATGCGAGCTTGAAATGGCTGATGTCTCAAAAGGACCTCAGCGGTAGACTTGCTCGGTGGAGTTTGAAGCTTCAGGGCTTCGACTTCACTATTGAGCACCGAAAAGGAAGCCTGAACGTCGTCCCTGATGCGGTGTCATGCATTCATTGTGACAGCCAGTCCACAAATGAAGATCCTGGCCCGGAAGTTGACCTTAGTTCGCCATATTTTAATTCGCTGGAATATGAGGAACTGAGGCATAAGGTTAAAACGACTTCTGGCAAACTAGTCCCGGAAGCGATAGTCTCTGACAATGGAGTCCTGTCTTGCTCGACTCAGTTCACCAGATTGCTGGATAAGTATGGGGTGAAGCACTTGCGAACGGCAGTTTACTCGCCGCAAGCAAACACCTCAGAGCGAGTGAACAGGTCTCTATTGTCAGGGATTAGAGCGTATATTCGGAAGGAACATACGAACTGGGATGAGAAACTGAGCCAAATAGCTAGTTCCCTCAGAAGCTCTTTCCATCAAGCTACTGGTTTCTCTCCTTATCGAACACTTTTCGGTCAACAAATGATTGAACATGGCAGCTCCTATTCCATCTTGAGGAGCCTTGGAACTCGTAATGAGCCATTGAGAGTAGATGCAGAAGACAAAATGAGATTAATCCGTGCGAGAGTGCAGGAAAATTTACAACATGCATTCGATCAGGGTTCAAGAGCCTACAATCTCAAGGCGAAACCTGTCGATTTCAAAGTGGGTCAAGAGGTATTTAGAAGGAATTTTTCCCAAAGCAACTTCCAACAGCAGACGAGTGCTAAACTGGGACGGAAATTTGTCAAATGTCATGTTAAAAGCAAAAAAGGAAACTCCCTGTATGAGCTTTAAGATCTGCAGGGGAAACTGTTAGGAGTCTATCACGCCAAAGACATCAGGCAGTGATCATCAGTCTGGAAACGTCGTCCATCTATTGTCACGTTTATTCCTGGTAGCCCTAAGAAGGCATACAGCCAGCTTCACTGGTAAACTATAGGATATCACGAAGCCCTCCTATTGCCCCGTCAATGGTGGGTGATATACCTGTTGAAATTCAATCTCATCAGCGCACCTCTACCTCTTATGAGTAGATAACCTTTTATAGTCCCTTCCGGATCGGCCTCATTAGGAGGAAAACATTTTTTTGTCTGTCCAGCTACAACATTTCGTTAATCGTCGGACATAGTAGTACTAAATCTATTCCTGGTAGCCCTAAGAAGGCATCCAGCCAGCTTAACTGGTAAACTATAGGATATCACGAAGCCCTCCTATTGCCCCGTCAATGGTGGGTGAAATACCTGTTGGAATCCATTCCCATATTCGGCCGTCAGCATGTCACTACTTCGACGACGCTTTGGAGGCACACCCTTGAACAATCGCGGTCTGAGATCGGGGTGAGATATTGCGCCGGGAAAGCTTAGTGAGCAGTTCTTTAGGTTACTGATCGCAGGGCTTCCTCAGCATCTCGGTGAGGGAAGGCTGAGAGGCATCGACCGGCTGGATTTTTTAGGTTACCAGCTTGTCGATGTACCTTTGGCTTCCCACACGGAGAAGGTTGTCGAGGTCTGATCGAGGACTGACGAGACTTCAGGGATGTGTCTTCGATGCGTCATCGGTCAAGTAGAGTTCGAGTGATGAGGAATACGCATTGGGTCGTGGGTCGAGACACACATTGAGCGCCCGCAGAGATGAGGCCTATGTTTAAGACCGGCTAGCTCAGTCGACCATTTTTCAGCGTTGTCTGAGCCAAGGGTGGCCCAGACCACTCTGCCCTGTTATGGTCGTAGCATATTGCATATAGCAATATGCTACATGACAGCTAGCAGCAGCACTCTACCCGCAAGTTACGTCCTATATGGATGGCGTGACTTGACTACTCGAACACACTCGAATCGTCCAGAAAAGCGTTTCCACTTACTTTTTAGTTTTGACGAAAGTAAGAAGAAGATAATCGACTTCTGTCTTCTCAGACGCGACACGAACAAACGTGAAAAGTTAGAGTTCGAAAAAACAAGGATTTTCCATCGCCATCGGCTATCAATTTAACCCCGCACGTAAGTTTAGAAAATTTTGTAGTCATCCCTAATAATAAAATTTCAATGGGGAAAATATTTTTCTAGCAACATAAGTAATCCGCCATCTCGTCGTCCAGCTAAAAGGTATTCCGACATTTCGGCTTCATTGCGTTGGATATAGATATGCAAAGTAAATTGCACTACCATAAGGCTGAAGGACTTATAACGGCAAGGAAATTACCGAGGGACTTAACTGCCGGTTACTTGGCATTAACACTACCCGGATTCTCATGGTATGTGACTAGATTATCATTGTTTTCTTGTCCCCGGATAGAAATTTAGATTAGCAAACTCTGTGCAAAAAAAGTTACAAGACAGCACAGGGTCTGAAAAGTTACGCATTATAACCCATAATACATCACAAGAAAATCTAAATTTAGCAAAAGGGCCAGTTAAAAGTTCATCGCCGTCACAGTCTGCTGGCTCCTTAAGTCCATCAACACAAATCAGGAAATCGTAATGGCCAGTAAACATTCGAATATTAAAAGCCACTTTCAATTAAGTTTTTTAGTATCTTTTTGTTAGCTCTAGTGGTAGTAGTAGGCATAGTAAAAGTTTATATAAGCATGTTCCCTAAAAGTGTGATTTTTTTTCTTTTTACATTTTAGTTGAAATCAAGTTTTTACTATTAAGTTTAAAAATACATAAATATAATTTTCAATAAAACTTTAAATAAATGTTGGTGCAATATTAACTAGTACGACTCAAACCTCGTAGTTAGATACATACTATGATTCGTGAATGAATCTCCAATTTACAGTCTTTTTTTTACTCAATATCTATTAAAACTACAATAATTATAAAGCAAACCAATAATACAAAAACATAATACGTATTATGTATGTATGTATATGTAGAAATAGCTACTCGGTTGTGATATGCCTTTTTGAAACTCAAAATAAGATGCATACACATAGCTGGAAAACAGAAATACAATACAAATACATAGTACTATCTAACTTAATACATATAATAAGTATAAAAACAACAAAAATATAATTTACAACAAAGCACAAAAAAAAATACCAACACAAGTGTATATTCTGCGCAAATAATATTAAATAAATTTGTATTTGAAAATCGAAAATGTAAGAATCAAAACGTTACAAATAATTCAAATGATATATATTCAATATTTAAAAGTACACATTTTATTTTTGGAAGAAAAGCAAAACAGAATAGGATTCAAATGCTTTAGCATCACTATTAGTGTTATTGTATCATAGTTTGGGAAGATTTCCTCTTCACCTAGTCACTGTTGTGGTTAAGAATATAAGGAAAGATGAAACAGTATTGTTCTGCATAATGTTTTACAAAAGAAAAATATTGTTTATTATAACGATTGTAACGTAATTATGCTCTAAATACTTTTTATTTTCACCTTCCTCTCTCCTGGAGCCCTCTGACATGAAGGTCGTCTAGGTCCGCTAGTCTCTCTCTTTACAGGTCAAAAAGGGACTTTGGACGATTGTGCCACCCAAAGTCAATGGGAGGATGGGGCTTGGCAAAGAAGGCAGACCATCTGCACCTTCACTGGAATGCAGGTAAGTGACGTAAGGGTCCCTTCAGGACCGAGTGTGTGCTGGCTTGTTGGTAGTAGGCACGAAAATCTTTTTTGATTATGGTTGGTGACAAGCGGCAGCTTATTTCGGGAACTCCCCCCACACTCTCCGCCACCCTTACCCGAGGTGCTAGCGTGCCGCCCTGTACTAACGCTGTCATCGAGTGATCTGTCAGCTCATGCTGGCAGTTTGGACTTCACGTCCTGACCAATCACTCATCAACATAAATACCATAACAGCTGTTAGATTCATTTAACAAATTTCCGTCCCAATTTAGCACTAGTCTGCTGTTGGAAATTGTTCTCGGCAAAATTTCGTCTAAATACCTCTTGACCCACTTTGAAATCGACAGGCTTCGCCCTGAGATTAGAGGCTCGTGAACCCTGTTCGAATGCGTGTTGTAAGTTTTCCTGCACTCTCGCACGGATCAATCTCATTTTATGCTCAGCATCTACTCTCAATGGCTCATTGAGAGTTCCAAGGCTCCTCAAGATGGAATAGGGGCTGCCATGTTCAATCATTTGTTGTCCGAAAAGTGTTCGAAAAGGAGAGAAACCAGTAGCTTGATGGAAAGAGCTCCTGAGTGAACTAGCTATTTGGCTCAGTTTCTCATCCCATTTCATATGTTCTTTCCGAATATACGCTTTAATCCCTGACAATAGAGACCTGTTTACTCGCTCTGAGGCGTTTGGTTGCGGCGAGTAAACTGTCGTTCGCAAGTACTTCACCCCATACTTGTCCAGCTATCTGGTAAACTGAGTCGAGCAAAACTGGACTCATTGTCTCAATGAACTGGCACACATTGAGTGTAGATGCTTTTCTCATAGGTTTGAGAATCGGGAACTTTGAAAAGTGGTCAAGAACTATTAGGATGCAGACATTTCCTCTCACTGACCGAGGATATGACCCAGAAAATCAATATACAGCTTTTGCCATGGTCGTTCTGTCACAGACTGGACTTTCATAGGTGGTCTAAGAATGGTATTGGGAGCCTTCGTTTCCTTACACACGCCACAGGCGCCTACGTAGTTTCTGACATCAACTGTCATTCATGGCCAGTACAAGTGTCTTCGAGGACGTTCCAGTGCTTTCCCTATACCTCCGTGTGAAGCCAGTGGCGGTTCATGAGCCCTTGAAATGACGGCGGTGACAAACCCTCGTGGAATCCAAAGCTTCCAAGCCTCTTCCTCCTGAATCGGATCGCCTGTTCTCGGAACAGTCCGAATATAAACGAAGCCATCCCTGACGCAAAGATCTGGTAGTTTACCATAAGTCGTTTTAATTTTATACCTATGTTCCTCATATTCCAACGAGTTGATATATGGCGAACTAAGGTCAACTTCCGGGCCAGGATCTTCGTTTGTGGCATGAGTTCTATGAAGGGCCGGAATTTCTGTACGCTCAAGATTGCGGCTAAGCATTCTTGCTCTGTGACGGTGTAATTTCTTTGTGCTGAGTTCAACTTTTTCGAGACGTAGGCTATTGGCTTCTCGTGGCCCTCGTCATCTAGTTGAATCAGCACTCCACCAATTACTTCTTGGCTCGCATCGCACTGTATAACGAATGGTTTGGTGAAGTCTGGACTCACTAAGAACGGAGCAGAGGTAAGTTTTTGCTTTAAAAGATCAGGAGACGTCTGGGCTTCAGGTGTCCATTTGAACTGACTAGGGTTTCTCAAGTTGTCTGTAATGGAGGTAGTCAAGTCAGCATAGTTCGGGATAAACCGTCTATACCATCCCACCATACCTAGTAGGCGTCGGGCCTGCCCAACAGTTTTAGGTGACGGATAGTCAACTATAGCTGAAATTTTGTCAGGGTCAGTTCTCATACATCCTTTCCGACAATCAAACCCAAGTATTTGGTGTCTTTGATACAAAACTTGCTCTTCTCGACGTTGATAGTGAGGCCAGCTTTCCTTAAACAATCCGCTACACGGGATAGTAACGTGAGATGCAAGTCAAAGTCTGATGACAGAATTGACAAATCTTCTAGATAGACGAGAGCGTTCTCATGAAGATCGAAACGAATGACTTTATCCATGGGCGGTACATCGTTTATGGAGCGTTGCATAGGCCGAATGGCATCACCGTGTACTGATAAAGAAGATGACCAGGCACTGTAAAAGCGGTCTTCTCTCTGGAATTAGTGTCTAGTGGGATCTGCCAGAATGCGTCTTTCAGGTCCAGGCTCGTTACGTAGTTTGCCGGAGGAAGTGGACTCAGAAGAGCGTCTATCTGCGGTAGCGGAGAGGCATCCTTCTTCGTAACAGAGTTGACCTTCCTGGCGTCAAAACAAAGCCGAACCTTTGCAGGCTTCCTTACAAGAACAACTGGAGAGCTCCATGGCCTCTGGCTCTCCTCTATCACACCCAGTGATAGCATTCGCTCTAATTCGGCATCCATCAAGATTTGTACTGCCGGTAGAATCGGATAAAACCTCTGTTTTATCGTGGTCGCGTCATTCGTTTCAATCTTTTGAGTGACCACCGATGTTTTTCCCAGGCCTAAGGAGGCGAAAGAAGGGAAAAGCTGTTTTGTGGCTTCTAAGCGTTGTTGATCGATACTAGGAAGGATATGGCAGTCGGTGTCAGAGGTAGCTTTACAATTGGATTCACTTCTGCGACTATACCCAGGACATTTGGAGCCTGTGTGAGCCCAGGAACCACGTAAAAACGCACGTTTTGGGTCTTTCCACGGAAAGTGATGTCCAGGTTCACATGACCATGCACAGTCGTCATGGCACCATTTGCTACTTGGACCTGTGTCCGATACTTCTTCCATTCGACATCTGCTTCTGCAAGCTTCTCTAGAGCTCCATGACCTAGAATACTGACAGTGGCACCACTATCAAGTAGTCCAGTCTCAGTTCGCCCGAGCAGCTTTACTTCGGCGTACGGTCGAATGTCGTCTGGCGTCGACACGGAAATCTGTGCCAGTTTTTTTCTCTCTAGTCTCATCCGTCGACAGTATTCCCGCCAACGAATGGTAGATCTTTCCTTTTTCGGTCTCATACCCAAGTCAGGAAACATTATTTCGGTTAACTCCGCCACTGAGGAGAAGATTCGGTCTCTTACTGTGTTGTATCTCTGCAGACGCGTATGATACCGCGTCAGTGGATGTAAAACAGGCTCACGCCCACTCGTCATAACAGAGCCGTTTTAAAACAGAAAGGACAGGAGACCAAATCTCCTGCTCAGTAACTTTGTCAGCTAACAGTGCTGTCGGTGTTAACGGGATATCGGAAATTGAAGACTCTTCCAACGAAGTGTCTAATAATGTCATGGGCTCCCCAGAAGTGGAAATGGGAGCTTGAAGATCTGCGGAGAAGTCTGAATGAAATGTTCGTACTATCAGTGTTTTACTGATATCATCAGAATCACTGAATGATATCAGTGGACAATTCAGGGATTCGTCAAGGTCTGCTAATGGAGCGGACCATCCTCCTTGTTCAAGGCTTGAACTGGAGTGTTCGTTGCAGTTGTCGCTCGCGACGTCGACACTGGTCGGAAAGAGGTGGTTGTATTCCCGACCCGTCTCAAGTTTTTCTGTCGACAGTGGCTGCAATCGGGCTTGAAAATGTTCTTGCGTCCGCATCCATAGCAGAACACGACTTGTCTCTCCTGCCTGCAGTCTTGATAAAAGTGACCGGACTGGTCACAGTTCCAGCAGGTTACACTCTGAGGGGTTGTAATAGCAGCGCAGCTAGTGCTACTGCTTCCTCACTGCGTTCATGTGTCATATTCAGTTCGGCCTCTGTCGGACGAAACTCATTCACGTCGCTGACTCTTTGGCCGCGATAAGCATTCCAGCTACTCGCTGTAGCGATTCGCTGCTACGTCACCTGTATTTGAGTCACGAGACTCCGTAGTTGATGTATATTGTTAGTGGGATGTAGGCAGACCTTTTGCTGAATGTTTGGAAGCAGATTTGACTTTACCATATCTAGGAACTCTCCGTCCGCCAAGGGACTTTGCAGTTGATCGCGCAACTGTACCATGTGTTGATGGTACGTAGCAAATGACTCCCCTGCTTTCTGTTTGCGCAACATCAGCTGGACTTTGAACTTAAGGTCATCTTGCGGTACTGCCCATTCAGCTAATAGAGCTGTTTTCACATACTCCCATGAAGGCGTGGAATTTTGCCTCAGGAGAGACCAGTACCAGTCCATAGCTGGTGCAGAAAGTAAGGTTGTCATGTGCCTTACTAGAAGATCGAAATCTCCTTCTAAGGCCGAATACGTCAAAGCTTCCACTCGAGACACAAATTCGTCGACAGTAAGCCGTGAGCTGTCACCGCTATACGATATATTCCACCTGCGGATAGGACTGCCAGAACGTCGCTGTCCTACGCCTGCAGGGTTACGAATAGGTGGTGGTGGAGGTGGGACAAAATCTGGTCTAGGCTGATTGATAGGCTAACCAAAGGCTGAATGCGGTCTATTTAACGACTGCCTCCGCGAGTCGTGAAATTCTTGAGGTGGTCTTGGGTCACCCATCGACGGAAGTGGCCGTGAAAAATCCATGGGCGGCATTGCTGCTGAGATC
This sequence comes from Dioctria linearis, assembly GCA_963930735.1. NCBI lineage: Eukaryota > Metazoa > Arthropoda > Insecta > Diptera > Asilidae > Dioctria > Dioctria linearis. The sequence goes on along the minus strand of OZ005743.1, from coordinate 45,768,257 downwards.
TGTTGTCAGACACTAGTTATTAACTCAGTCCGCAACACATCGAGGCTCATTTCGAGGCCTTCGCGTACTAGGTCTTGCATTTGTAGGCGCAAGCCTGCCATCAACGCATCCGTAGCTGCTGAAGTATGTCCACTGCCAGAAGGCGGTGTGCTATTTCGTCGCGAGTAAGGATTGGTAAAAGTCCTTGAATGTAGATCTGGCATTCCAGGAGAGAGTGATCGTCGACTAGGTGGTGGAATTGTCAACGGTGGTAAGTCAAGTGTTGGCATGGAAGGTAATGGATCGTGACTGACAGTCTTTACAGGCTTTGTCATCTTCGGGACAGCACCAGTATACTCAGTGAAATCATACTGAGTGAGATGAGATCTACAGAACGGGAGTTTGAATGCTGTCCAATCCACGTTTTCAGACATGCTTTGTGAAACACATGTCCACAGACCGTCTTCACTGCCTTCCTCTGTCCTGACCACTCGCTCTCTAGACAGACAGAGCACGGATCTGGCAACAGCATCGGTACCCCAGTTGCTCGCGGTGGTGTTCGCGCTGTAGCCATCGTGGAATCAGTCGTAAATCAGGCAAAAGATTTTCAAACCAAGGGCTTGGAATAGATATATAAAAGAAAAATCCAAAGAATTTGAAGCTTCGGAAGAGATAACAGGCTCTTCACAGCGCGAGTATGACGAAATACTAATTTAAAGTCGAAGGTTTGGACGAGATACTAAATTTCAAATAAAATTTCCTTCCCAAACGTTCGAAGAAGTTTTCAATAAAGTGAAAAAAAATCAAAGATTCGGAAAGTTAGCAAAGTTCTCTCGACTCGATACGATATAAATACAAAAATCCAAAGTTCGGAAACGTTAGCACGCTCCTTGAATAAAAATTCCCCTCCTAACCGTTCAATTCCGCGTTTCAAAAATTTATGATCAAAATATATTTTCTCCTTCACTTCCCGAAGCTAACTCTCACCATAAGAGGTCTTCAGGTCGCTCTCCCTCCTTACAGGTCAGATATACTAGCAAGTGACGTGAGTGTGTGCGTTGAAAAAAAATCTGAGCTCTTGCAGAATCTGGGAAAAGTAAAGTCGGAGGTACCAAAGACTGAGAATGCTACTAGAGATTCTTCAGCCAGGCAGTTAGCAGCATGCCAACTCCTGATTACTGAAGGTCTCCAGCATCAATCCCATCCTCCGATGACTCCATCTCCCCTCCTCACCGGATCATCATGTCCAGCTGGCTCACTAGTCGGGCAGGGTCATGCGTCTGGTCAACTAATTAGCTGGAAGCCAAACAGTCGTCTCGCAGATTCATAACTCTGTCCAGACAGTTTGCCAACAGAGACACGTCTCCGCAAGAGCACAAACGAAAAATTACGTGAGGCCACCCACCATTTCCATGGCAGAAGGCCAGCGGGAAAGATCATCCAAAAACATTTAAAAAAAATCAACTGTTCAGACTTGAGGCTTGACCGAAGTCAAACCTAAAGTCGAACTTACAATTCAAAACTTCCAAAACGTTACTTTACTTTATAAACTTTCAAAAACTTCAAAACGTTACTTTACTTCAATCGTTACAAAATCAATCAAAAATCAAAATATCAAAACTTTAAAAACTTTACGTTACTCTACAGAAAATCAACTAATAACAAACAATTAAACCCAGGTCCGTATATAACTTCCACTGATTATGCGATTACCGGGTCAGGCTATTTAGCTAACAGCCAAATGCCCATATCTCGAAGTAATCACAATCCTCAGTAAAGGTTACATTTACACCACCGAAGTCCAATTGAGGAGGCCGCATGTTGGGCGCCATTTTTGTTATGGAATTATGTTGAGAGTGATGTACTTCGGACGTTAAGTCCAGACTGCCAGCATGAGCTGACAGATCACCCGATAACAGCGTTGTATACAGGGCGGCACGCTAGTCCACCTCGACTAATTACTAATTACTATGATTTGATTCAACGTCTCATATATGATATCGCCAATATATATATTATTCCAACAATTAATTGTATGTCAGCAAAACAGGTTGTCTTTTTTTTTCTTTTCATCCTAAGTCTAAAGTAGATTTTTATATTTTAATATAATAAGTAGTACTGTTTAAAATCACTTAGCCTCGAGCCACTCAAAAATGCATAATGTGTCATCAATCGTAGCAGTCTAAGTTATCTTTGTAACTTGCTTGGTAGGCTATGATTCAACGTAAAAAGTTCTGATTGTTCAGTTGTTTATAAAGAAATGATTGTTATAGATTTTCTCGCGTTTTTATAAATATTCATATACGATACATATATCTCCCGCTGTAATTGCTATTTTTCGACTTTGGTGCCGAAACCCGGGAAATAAAGTACGGTGTAAAATAAAATATTATAAAACGCGACTAACGAATCCTATAGCCAACGTAAAGCTTCTTTCACCATACGATGGAAATCGCTAATCGTGCGGTATTTCGGGGTCAAGTTACAAAATTATCCAAGAGCGCCTCGGAATATTTGTCATCCTCTAAAAATAAAGTGAAGGAAGAAAATATTGCAAGATTCGACGATATTGAGGAAGAGCTAACAGTTTTTTAGATCGGCTAACATCTGCGCGTGATAGCCTGAATAAAGCCAACGAAAACGTGCGCGCCCTTATCAGTCCTGAAGATTGTGAAAAGGAATGCGAAGGAGCAGCGGAGTATGACGATAAGGCCGTAACAGTGATTTCCCGCATTAAACAACGACTTGGCAAAATTCAAAACACGCGGAGCGTTGCCACGATGCCAGTTCCTCTTCAGGCATCTTCTAATGACAAGCCTTGTGCGATACGAATTCCTAAACTCGAATTAAGGAAATTTTCAGGAGATTCCAAGGACTGGTTACCGTTCTGGGAACAGTTTCGCACTTCCATCCACGAAAACAACAATTTATCGGGTTCTGATAAATTTAATTATCTTCAGTCTGTTTTAACTGGTCGTGTCGCCGCTTCAATAGCTGGATTTACACCCACACAAAAATGTTATAATGCTGCTGTTGCCTTGCTTAGAGAAGAGTATGGCGACAAAGAGAAAAATTATTGACAAGAATTTGCAGTTTCTAATGGCCCTAACTCCAGTGACATCACGCCATTACGTAATCGGGTTAAGAAAGCTGTATAATTCTACTATTACCAGCACGAGAACACTAACCGCTCTCGGGATAGCCCCCTTGAATTATTCAATAATGCTGAAAGCCATTTTGTTGAAGTGCATGCCAAACGAACTACGAATTGAGTTCCACCGATCACAGTATTCTCAAGATATTTCTACCACGGAAGATGAGCCCACAAACAACACCGAAACAGATTCAATTAAAAGCAATAGCAATGGTGATTAAATGATCAAGGGAATTTTGAAGTTTCTCAAAAGAGAAGTCGAGTCTCTTGAAAGATCTGCTGGAACGAAGAGCCCGTGTGTACACTCACAGGAAAGCTCTAAATTATATAGAACCGCAACGAATCTGCTAACAGCTAATGACGATAATTGTTATTTCTGCAAAGCTACAACTCATTCTACTGAAATTTGCGATGGTATTCATTCCGTATTGGAACGAAAAGACATGCTGAAACGCGAAGGTAGATGTTTCAAATGCACCAAACGGGGGCATACATCGGGACAATGTAGAGTAGAAGTTATTCGATGTAGTAAGTGCCATGGTAAACATGCCACATCTATGTGTGATCCCAAATATCATAAAAATCTTCGAAAATCGTCTTCTATTGACGAACCGAGTCACCCTCAGTCGCCGAATTCTGCACAAGTGCCTAATATTTATTTACAAACTGCGTGTGCCTTTATATCTCCGACTTTGAACGATAGGTCACCATCTCTGTTTGTTCGAATTATCTTGGATGGAGGCTGCCAGCGGACATATATAAAACAGAAGGTTGCGCGCAAGTTGAATCTGGAAGTTATTGATACTGTAAGCATTCGTATTTTGCCTTTCGGAAGTTGTTCCAGTCCACCGGCCCAGGTTTATAATCGAGTAAAATTTGTATTGCGTAGCCAGCATGCCAATTGCTGTGTAAAGGTGCTTGCAGTAGAAGTGCCAGAGATTTGTCTGGATGTACTCCCAGTACCAAACGGAAGAAGTCCAGAGTTATCTAAATATGATTTAGCTGATACGCATAAATTTGGTAATTTAGAAGGCGGAATAAGCGTATTAGTCGGTTCCGATTTTTATTGGAAAGTGGTCACAGGCGAAAGTGATCGAATCAATGATAGCTTAGTGGCTGTTAAAACCAAATTGGGTTGGACAATTCAGGGAACATCAGCGGATACATCTATCGAAAACAAATCATGTCTTTCAGCGATAACATTGTCCGCCTCTGATGATAATTTCATAAGTGAATTTTGTGAGAAACGCTTTTGGGATCTCGAGACTGTGGGAATCTCAAAGGATACCAGTTACGAATCAGTCAATACTGATATTAACCAGTATGTAAAACGAAAAAGTGATAGATATGAGGCATCTTTGTTATGGTGTAAAAGTGACGCATGCTTGGACTCTTATCGTAATGGTGCGCTTTCCAGACTGGATGCCTTAGTTAGGAAACTAAAAAGAGAACCTTGTAAACTATTTGCATATGATACTGCTATTAATGAATTTCTTTCGTCAGGTTATGCTGAGAAGGTGAATGAATCAACGGAAGACACTCGGCTATATTATATGCCTCACAGGGCTGTCTATAGGGAAGACAAAACTACAACGAAACTTAGAATAGTTCTTGATGCTTCAGCTCGGTCTGGAACAAACTTATCTTTCAATGATCACCTATCCGCCGGGCCAAATCTTATTCCTGACATCCTTGCAGTTCTGTTGAATTTCCGAGCTCGACGAATTTGCTTAGTAGCCGATGTAGAAAAGGCGTTCCTACAAATTTTGCTTGCTGAAGAGGACCGAGACGTTCACAGATTCATTTGGTTTAAAGAGCGACTCAATTCCATAGACAATCTCCCACAATATCAAGAATATAGGATGACACGCGTAACGTTTGGGGTACGATGCAGTCCCTTTCTTTTAGCTGCAACCTTACAAAAGCTATTAAGGGAATATGTAGGTTATCCAGAAACACTTAAATTGCTTCAACGAGCGTTTTATATGGACGATTTTGTGCTGCGTGTAAGCACCGAGGAAGAAGCTGAACGAATTTTTGTTGATACTTGCGACATTATGCAGAAAGCTTCAATGAATCTACGGAAATGGAATTCCAACAATGGGTATATGAGGTCTAAATGCAGTAAAGGATTCCTAAGTCACAAAAAGTCCTTGGGATTCAGTGATATTGTTTAACTGACGAAATATTGATTGATTTCGAGCAAGTAGAAAAGTTCCTGACTGTAGTAATGACGAGTGGTACAAAGAGGAATGTGCTTCAGTTAATTTCAAGGATTTTTGACCCTTTGGGTATGCTTGCGCCATTCATTATTAAATTAAAAATATTATTCCAAGAAACCTGGTGAATGAAGCTGACATGGGACGAGACTTTACCCAACAATTTGCTTAAAGACTGGAACAACTGCTGTACTGATATACACATTTTGAGGGATATTTCGTTACCTAGATGTTTGATTCCATTTGTCAGGTCAGTAAATCATCAAATAAATCTTTTTGCAGATGCTGGTGTTCAAGCATATGGAACTGTTGCCTACATTAGAAGTGTAAATGAAAACGGCGAAGTAAATGTCCAGTATTTGTGCTGAAAAAACAGAGTTGCTCCTCTAAAGGAAGATGGAAATAAAGAATTGTCACTGCCGAAGCTCGAACTCACCGCTGCTTTAATTGCTGCCCGTCTAGGAAAATATTTAGTAGGACGTGTTAACCTGAATATGGATGCGGTGTTTTTCTGGTCTGACTCTAGCATTGCCCATCATTGGATCAGCGGTGATTCCAGACGCTGGAAGCCATATGTCGCAAATCGCGTTAATGAGATTAAAGAACTTTCTAATCCTACTAATTGGAAACATTGCCCCGGTGATCAGAATCCTGCCGACCTGTTGACTAAGGGAGTTTCAGGAAAACGATTGATAGAGAGTATTTTATTCTTCCAAGGTCCGTCCTGGCTATTGGATGAAAAAAGTTATTGGCCCTCTCTGGATAGAAGGATTCACAACTCCACTTTGCTATCATGCTTAGAGGTTTCAGCAGTAGCTCCGTCCCACAATTTAAAAATCCCTCTTTTCGACCTCGAGAGATTCAGCAATTATCAACATGTTTTACGTATTACTGCTTGCATACAACGATTCACGAAAAAAGCCAGAGGGATATTTAAGCATAATAATAGGTTCCTGGTTGCTGAAGAATTAAAAATAGCTGAAATGTACTGGATCCGCTACACTCAAGAACGGGAATATTCCGAAGAAATTCGAGCATTGGAAAGTGAGACACCGGCACCTAAATCTTCAGGAATTTTAACATTAAACCCTATTCTGAATGACGTGGGCTTATTAGTAGTGGGAAGCCGTCTTCAGTTCCTTGATGTGGATTTTGAATTCACATTTCTAACTATTCTCCCGAAGTCATCGTATTTGTCTAAGCTCATTGTAATGGATGTTCATCAGCGTGTCTTACATGGAGGGATTAATGTTACTCTTGCAACTCTTCGACAGAGATTTTGGATTCCTCAAGTACGTCGGCTGGTAAAGGCTATTATATCAAAGTGTGGTGTATGTAAGCGTCTTCGTGGCAAAGCAGCCTCACAGCCTTTTGCTCCATTACCGAAATGTAGGTTAATTGCTTCTAAGCCTTTCGAGACAACTGGTATAGATTTTGCAGGTCCACTGTATGTGAAAACTACCCAGTCTGAAAACAATACGACAAAATCCTACGTAATGCTACTAACTTGCTCCGTAGTTCGAGCCGTTCATCTAGAGCTTGTTCCCAGTTTAAGTACAGAGTGCTGTTTGCTGGCTTTACGTCGTTTTATTGCACGCCGCGGGATACCTAAGCTCATTATCTCGGATAATGCCAAAACATTTAAGAGAGCTTCACTGGAATTAAGAGCGCTTGGAAATATCATAAACTCTGAAAATCTTCAAGGTTACGCAGCGAGTCACGGAATTTCCTGGCAGTTTATTGTAGAGCGTGCTCCATGGTGGGGAGGTTTCTGGGAGCGTCTAGTTCGAAGTGTTAAAGAGGTGTTACGAGTAACAATTGGACGTGCTGTCTTATCTACCGAACAACTTCAAACTTTGCTTGTGGAGGCCGAATCAACCATTGACTCCCGGCCCTTATCATACCTTAGTGATGATCCCTTGGATTTAACTCCTTTAACCCCGTCGCATTTCTTAATAGGGGCGTTTCCTTCAGTTATGTCCTTCGCTGCTCCAGGCTGCGAGGTTTCTGATATCCGGGATAAATGGAGAGCGCGTTTTCGTCTTGTAAGCTTTTTCTGGAAACGCTGGAGAACAGAATACATCCAACAGTTACGTTCAGCTCATCACATGAAAAGGGGATACACTTCTAGTTTAAAGGAAGGTGATGTTGTCCTCGTTCATGAACAGTTTACTCCTCGGGTTTTGTGGAAACTTGCATTGATTGAGAAAACATTTCCTGGGCGTGATGGGAAAGTACAATCTTGTGAGATCCGCCTTCATAATGGCTCCCGGATGCGAAGGCCAGTTCAGTTATTGTATCCTTTAGAGGTATAGTGAATCAACCATTTCCATTACTGAGGAGAAAGGAAAGAGTTGTTGGAGGATGGAAGTAATGCTGGAGACCTTCAGTAATCAAGAGTTGGTATAATGCTAACTGTACCATTTGTGCGAACACCACCGCCAGCAACTGGTGCAGCAATACAGGTGCCTGAAAATTGCGCCGTCTGTCTAGAGGGAGACTGGTCTGGCAAGAGCAATGCAGTGAAGACGGTCTGTGGACATGTGTTCCACAAGGCGTGTCTGAAAACGTGGATTGGACAGCGGTCAAATTGCCCGATCTGCAGAGTCCATCTCACTCATTATAATTTTACTGAGTATACAGGTGCTGCCCCGAAGACGACGAAGCCCGTAAAGTCTGTCAGTCACGATCCATTGCCTCCCATGCCGACATTAGATTTACCACCTTTGACGATTCCACCACCTAGTCGAAGATCCTTGTCACCTAGAATACCAGATCTGCACTCCATGACCTTCACAAATACCAGTCTACGGCGAAATAGTCCAGTGAGCATCACTCAGGGCCACAGCTCAGCAGCGACTGATGCTTTGATGGCAGGCTTGCGCATGCAAATGCAGGACTTAGTACGCGAAGGTCTCGAACAGAGCCTCAATACCTTGCGGACTGAACTAGTAATTAGTGTCCGACAACAAATCTCAGCAGCAATGCCACCCGTGGATTTTTCACGACCACCTCCGTCTATGGGTGATCCTAGACCATCACAAGAATTCCACGACTTGCGTAGGCAGTCGTTTAATAGACCGTCATCACCTTCTGGTCAGCCTAGTGGTCAGCCTAGACCAAATTTTATATAACCTCCACCAGCTTCATCTCATCATATCCCGCCGATTGTAGGACAACGACGATCAGGCAGTCCGATCAGAAGATGGAACCTGACATACAACGGAAATAACTCCGAGCTGTCCGTAGATGAGTTTATTTTTCGAGTCGAAGCGCTCACGCAATCCGCTCTAGAAGGAGAGTTTGATCTCCTTGTTCGGAACATGCTCATGTTATTGACGGGACCAGCGAAGGACTGGTACTGGTCGATATTAAGACATAATCCCTTTCCAACCTGGGAATTTGTCAGGACTGGGTTGTCAATTGAATGGGCAGTGCCCAAGGACGATTTAAAAATGCGCTTGCAGCTTATGTCGCGAAAGCAGAAGCCTGGTGAACTGTTCGCCATGTACCACCATCATCTAGTGTTGCTGCGTGATCTGTTGCAGAACGCCATGCCAGACCAAGAATTCTTGGAAATTGTCAAATCTAATTTACTGCCTGAGATTCAGGAGAAGATATGCCTACATTCCACCGCTACGATAGGACAGTTAAGATCGCTCGTTACTCGAATTCAAGCCACGCACCTACGAATTGCGACAGCTGGTAGTTGGAACCCTTACCGGAACCAACGAATACACGAGATTGACGACTTCCAGACTTTAAACCCCGAACTGGCAATAGCAACAGGCAGTCAGCCATTTCGACCAGACACCCAGTAGTGTGCTGGAATTGTGATCAGCCAGGTCACTATTACCAGGACTGCCTACAAGTAAGACAGCAAGTGTTCTGCTACGGATGCGGGCGCAAGAACATTTTTAAGCCCAACTGCGGACACTGTGCACAAAAAAACGAGAGACGGGTCGGGAGTCCCAACGCCTCTTCTCCTCGACCAGCGTCAACGTGCCGAGCACCAACTGTAACGAACACTCCAGTTCAATCCTTGAACAACGAGGAAGGTCCGCTCCATTAGCAGACTGTTACGTACCTGTTGTGAGATTGGCGGGTATTTTATCCAAAACACTTTTTGAGTTGTCGGACTCGTTTTATTTCCTTTCTACTTCTTTCACCAACTGGTCCTTTCTCCTTTTTACAAACTTTTCACAAACTTCTGCTTATAAGCTTTTCACTATCTTTTTCTTATAAACTTTTCACAATCTTATTCTCTTATTGTTTTAACTTTCCACAATCTGATTCCTTTTTTTTTTCTTTTTGTAGCTTTTCAGAAACCGAGACCGACCTGACACCAAGTTAAACTAACTTCAACTCTTTTTTCTTTTTTAAACTAGACTGCCGTTTTTCAACTTATAAATCCGACTCGCTTTGTTTTTCAAAAATTCGACTACCGAACCGCCGCGTATAATATTTAAAATCCAACTCCCTAACTTGATCACATTTTTCTGTCATCAAGCTTCGTTGTTCAGAGTAGAAAATGCTTAATTGCATTTTCTACCCTGAGAAAATTATTAAAAATTATTTTGTTCTGGACTTGTTTCAACAAGTCCAGAATATTTTTCATCGGATGGTCGCCTAAAAAATGTAATTTGACGCTTTTGTCAACACCAGCTACCGTTCTGTCGTTCTGAAATCGCGCCGCGCATATACATACAATGTATTTCGGCGGCGCGCATTTCTCACGACGAAAGCTTTTTTGTGATATGTATGTACGTTCGTACATACATATTGAAATTTTCACGACAAATCGTACTGAAGGTACGATTTGTCTTTTGCTTTATTTTTTTTTTTAAAGTAAATATTTCTACTGGCAAATTTTGCCTTCAGCAAAAGTTGCCATGGGAATAATTTTATTTTAATTTATGGAATGTGAAGAAAATTGCTGACGCAATTTTCTTCACTGATTGAATTGATAAGCTAACCATGTTTTAAGCATGGTTAGCTTATGTGAAAAATTTATGCTGGAAATATTTTAATGTTTCTTTTCTTTTCTTTTCCCTAATTCTATCCACTTCTAATTAGGTATTTGTTTTAGGCATGTAACATTCCTCCCCCGCCAAACGGAACGAGAGTCATTCTTGGGAGAGGAATGACTCTTGAGAAGGAAAAACAAACGCCAGGAAATCTTTTGATATTGGTGGTATAAACAAAACTATTTTGTTTAGCCACCGCTCTGAATTTCTTATCTTAGGTGTCGGATTACCATCTCGGGAATTGCGATAGCCTGGATGGAAGGAAACTTTTTGATTTAGGTTCACTCGAGTTTTCTTCTTCATCCGTGACAGTTGCCGAGCTGCTTTTTTTTTTTTTTTAAAAAAAAAATCTGTAACATTGAGGTTGTATAATGTTATTTACGCTACGCTTGAACAACAAGCCCCAGCATAGCCCGCCGGGTCTCACCTCCGTGGCCAGCTCCATTCACGTAATGTACGTAATTCCCGGATGGCGAGGCCCGATCCGGCTAGTTTTGTTAAGGCGCGGGGAGCGGCCCTTCACCGTGTGGGGCGAGGACGCCGTAGCCGGCCATACTTATACTGTGGACTTGCCCTTATATCCGCACCAGGGCCAGGCTTGGGTTGTCAGAGGTGAGTGTTATTGAAAATATTTTTTTTTTGAATTCCCGATACTTATCCCATTTTTGTCTTCTTCTTTCAGGCGGTGCCCTAAATATATATGGACGACATGGTCTATGTGCCTGCTGCCACCCGGTGTTTGAGCCGGCTATTACCGCGATCATCCGGCCACTGATGGTCACCCCTCCCCCTCTCGGAGTTGAGGCTGTGGCCGAAGATGACTGGGACCTTGAGTGGCAGTGAGATAGTTTCCTGAAGGAGGAAAAAAAATATTCTTTTGTCTTTTCTTTCCTTTTGTTTTTTATAATAATAATAAATTATAAAAAAAACGTAAAAAAAAATAACAAAATATTTCCAAAATATTAATCTTTTTCTTTCTTTTTCTTCTCCCCTTTTTTTTCCTTTTCAGGGTATTTGTTTACATAGTTTCTTTTTGCGTACCCTTTTTTCAGGTATGTCTTATGTACATAATAATCTTCCGCCTGAGAAAAAGAGAATTATTCTTTGAAAGGGAATAATTCTCAGGGGAAGTTGTTGTGGTTGCTATTTTTGCGGCTCGGGTCTTGGTCGGTTCGGTTCAGTTTTACATTCAGTTTTTGTCTTTTTCTTATTTTGAAAGGTTCTTGCCTTAATCTGTTTACCTTAAGTCTAAAATTTTTTGTGTGTTATTATAATGATAGGAGTAGTAGCCTGGTATTAGGTATCTTTTTTTTTCTTCTATTTATGTATTATAATTTTATATTGGTAGTTTTTGACATTGTTCTTTGTGTTCTAATATATATCTTTTAAACCATTTTTTTTTTCATTTATTCCTTTTATGTTCTAATATATATCTATAAACATTTTTTTTTTTCATTTATTCCTTTTAAGTTTAGCTTATTATTTAATGCATTCTAAATTTTTAAGTTAGTATTGTCACTCTAATACTAATTATTATTTTTATTTATTTGTTATTTCTGTTACTATTAGTACCTTAGTAAAACTTCTTCCTTTTCTGTTTATCTATTTATGAATCTTATACATTTAATTTTATTGTAAACTATGCATTTTTGGGTACTTTTTCCTTAGTTATTTTATTCCTAACTTATATAATATAATTTTATTTTTTTTTTTTTTTATTTTAATTCATTTTTTTCTTTTATGGAAATTTAGTTTTAATGTGCTTTAGGACTTTCCGCCTGTTCCATATTTTAGTATATTTTATTTTTTCAGGTTAAAATTTTTCTATGTATATCGTTGTACATATTTTACCAGGTCTACTTTTCCTATAAATTCTACTTTGATTAAGTGGCTCATGTTGACAGTATCAGTGTTCCCTTTTCTCTTTTTTTTTTTTTTTTTTTTTTTTTTTTTTTTTTTTTTTTTTTTAAACGATTTGGACTGATTTTGTTTTGGAGAGGCTTCTGGCTCGCCTTAAACTGGGTTGGGGAGCAGGTGTTCGCTCTTCTAAAGGAATTCCCTCTGATGAAATTTCGGGGTTACCTTGTGGTTGATTCCTCTGTTGTCTCATCTTGATGACAACAGGGTTAAGATATTTTACTGCCACAGCGATCATTATGGCCAGAACTAGTAGGCTCGTAAATGATAGAGAAGTTGTGGACAGGATATGGGAGTTTTTACTCGATACCTTTTCCTGGTATTTTATAATTTTGTTTTGGATTTCTTCCAGCGAATGGGTGTCGGTATAAATTGATTTATGGATATTGTCTCCCGTTAAGATTTCGATTTTCCCCAGACTGTGGTTTTGAGTTCCTTGTAAAATTTCAGTCAGGTTTACGTTGAGTAGAGAGTGGTTGAGCTCAGGAAACTGATTCGGCTGGATAATTTTTAGTGGAAATTTACTCTGACCTTCGTATTTAAGCACTTTGTCACCTATTTGAACTTGACATGTTTGCGTTATCTCTAATATCCCTTGTCCTTCCAGTTTCGAGATTACAAAGTGATCTGGACATGTGATGTGTAGCACCGTGGAGGTGATAAAAGAAAATAGCCACGTATTGGGCTTACTTAATTTGATCAGCATGTCTTTTTGTGGGATTTGTACTCTGGTCTTGCATTTGGGCACTTCACTTAGAGGGTTGTATAGCAATTTAATGGCACATTCGTTGCACGTTGCCGCTTTGATTATAGGCGTGTTCAGCCGGCCTACATACGTGTTTTCTTCCAAATTACTTGTTATTTTTTTTGAAATTTTTCATGTCATCGCCTCTTAATAAGAGAAATTCCTGAGTTTTTTCGCTATTGGCTATGTATGAATAACCAGGGTCTGGAATTAATGAGTAATTTGCTGACTTGGATACAGGATAGCATTGAATCTGTTGTAGCCTCATTTTTGGCAGATTAAAAATTGGGAGAGTAATTCTCACCACCAATTTATTCTGCATAAGGAACGACTGAGCTCCTGCTGTCTGATATAGGACAGATAGACAATTTTGGTCATTTGGGCAATTCGAGGCCGTCTTGCGGTATATCTCCAACAGATTTTTGGGAGACATTAGGAGTGGATGAATATGATTGGTTTTACTAGCCATTATTATATCCAGGAGGGCTTGTTGTCGATATTCAACTTCGATGATTTGGAGCAATAAGCTTGATATAATCTCTTGTCTCAGTTGCCTCCTAGTTAAATCATCGGCCACATGGTGGAGATCGTTTATCTGGTGTGCTATTTTTTGTTGTCTGTCTATTAACATTGCCAGCGGTTTTTGAATCTTTTCCAAGGTAGTTTTTACCACACTGATTTGTTGTTTCTCTAGCTCGGCTAGGGCTTGTGTATTCGATTCAAGTTCTTCTAACCTGCTGTAAATTTCTTTTTCGTTGTTGCTGTCCATAGTTCCAAACAAATAGTGCATGGCATTGCCTATTCCATCAAATAGTGATCTGGCCTTGCGTTTTCCTGGTACTAGTTCCCTAATAGTTTCCGTGCGCTTTCGTACGCTGTCTATAATAGCGTGTATGTGTAGTTGCTGCACGTTACAGAGATCTTCTGGGTTTGTTATATTTATGCAGAGTTTATGCACTAAGTGCTCTGCATATTCTGCTAGCTTTATCTGTGCATCTAGTTCTTCCAAGTCTATCTCGGTGAGGACATTCCAGGTGTCATGATATACCATCAGATTTCCTAGGTCCTCGAAAAATATACCCGAGCCATTTAGTTGGGTTATTACATAAGGTTTGTCAGCGGTTGCTCCAGTTGTGTACTGGATGAAGCGGACAACTATGATGAGTTTTAGCGCCATTTCTGTGGACAATTCAGGAGAAGAAAACAATCCTTTAAGCATACTTGTACGTACATTGTGCCGATTTAAACTGGGCAGTGGAGTGACTCCACCGCAAATGTTCATGGGGAGGTATTGAAATGAGGTGTAATGGACACTATAGTGGGAATTTCAAGTCAACCTGGTTCATTTTTGTTTGATATATTTTTATTCGAAATATGGTTTCAAACGGTTATTATGTACCGTTACCGTTCGCTTACCAATTTTGATTGTGGTATTCACATCACTTGGTATTGCGATTACCTGATAAGGTCCTACCCAGATTTGGGAAAGCTTATGTTTCTGCTTTCATTCTTGATGAGAACCTTGTCTCCTACATGGAAAGTTAGGGGCCGTACTGTCTTATCGTAGTACCCCTTTGAGCGCTGTTTACTTGCCAATAAGTTCTTTCTTGCCGTGGCATATGATTTTTGGAGCTTATACTTCAGTATATGATAATAGCTCTCATGATTGTAAACGGGTTCGGGATCCCGTTTTAAATTTGAGGGGACATCCGCTGTGAAGCCGTATAGGCAGTTCATTGGGGTAAGTTTAGTACCCTCGTGTACACTATTGTTATACACAAATGCAGCGGTTCGTAGGTATTGGTCCCATGTTTTGGGATTTTCATCTACGATTGTTCGCAGGTATTCAATCAGCGGCCTGTGGGCACGCTCTAGTGCTCCGTTAGACTGTGGGTGGTATGCCGAAGTCTGTAACTTCTTTACCTTTAGAAGCTTACATACTCTTTTGAATAATTCACTCAGGAAATTTGTTCCCTGATCGGTGAGTATTCTTTTGGGTATGCGATAGCGCGTAACGATTTCATCAAAAAAAACTTGCGCTACTGTGACTGCTTCTGCATTAGGTATTGCATACCAGTCGACAAATTTTGTTAAATTATCTTGGAAGGTCAAGATATATTTGTTACCTAATGTGGTCTCTTCTAATGGACCTACAATATCGAGGTAAACTTTGTCGAACGGTTGCTCTGCGATGTCCGTGATAACCATTGGCATTTTATATTGTGGAGATGCTTTCATCGTCTGGCATTTTTTAATGTATTTTTTAATATCGCTAAGCATGTGTCTCCACCAATACTTGCGTCTTATGCGTTTGTAAGTTTTTATGACACCTTGATGGCCACCAAATGGAGAATCGTGATAATCTTTTAAGATTGTTCGGATTTCCGTAGCGCTCGTGATAACTTCGGCTGTCTTGCCAGTACTTACTTTTTGCTCAGGCGATGCTGGGTTTAGTGTTTCCGCCTCAGTGTGTTGAATTTCGTTTTGGTCCGCTTTCGTGTGCTCTTCTGTCTCCACACTGGAGCTATTTAATGTCTCTTGAGCCTTTTGCTTCTGAGCTCGAGTCACGACGAAACAATGAGCGGATTTCTTCTTTCTCTTGTTATTTGTGGAATTGTTTTCCTCCACATCTGAGTCCATCGTGTGGTGGACTAGGGCTTCTACCGTTAAGGTATTGCCTAAACTGTCTTCTTTTAATGCTTGAGGGATGCGACTTAGTGCATCGGCATTAGTGTTGTACTTCCCTGGTTTATATTCGATGTTGTAATCGAATTCAGATAATTTGTGGTGAAATCTCACCAAACGGGAAGTAGGGTCTTTCACATTGAAGACACCTTTGAGAGGTTTATGGTCAGTATAGACCGTGAATTTCCGGCCTTGAAGATAGCACCTGAAATTCTTGGTAGCCCAGACAATAGCCAATAACTCTTTCTCTATAGTAGAGTAATTTCTTTCGGCTTTGTTTAATGTGCGGCTTGCATAGGCAATGGGCTGGTCCTTTCCGACTTCTCCTTGAGAAAGAACAGCCCCTAGAGCCTCGTTACTTGCGTCTGTAGTGAGATTAAAAGATTTCGAAAAATCTGGGTAAATTAAAAGTGGTGGAGAAATTAAAGCATTTTTTATGCTTTGGAATGCTTCTTGGCATTTCTCTGTCCAAGTGAATTTTACATCCTTTCGGAGTAAATTTGTGATTGGACGTACAATTTTGGAGAAGTCTGGAATGAATTTCCTGTAGTAATTGGCAAGTCCTAAAAATGACTGGACTTGCCTTACTGTTCTTGGAACAGGAAATGTTTGGACGCAGGCCGTCTTACTTGGGTCTGGTAGGGCTCCTTCGCTAGAACATTTATGTCCTAGGTAAACAACTTCTCTTCGTAGAAACTGGCACTTTTCTGGCTGCAGTTTTAAGTTGTTTTCTCTCAACTTATTGAAGACTTTCCTCAACTTTTCGTTGTGGTCGTTTAAATTTTTACCATAGATGACAATGTCATCTAGGTAGACAAAACATTCGAGGCCTTGTAGGCCTGTTAGGACGAAATTCATTAGGCGTTGAAATGTGGCGGGGGCTCCTTTGAGCCCGAATGGCATACGCTTGAACTCGTAGTGCCCATAACTTGTGCTGAAAGCAGTTTTATGTCGATCTTTTTTGTCGACAAGGACTTGGTGATAGCCGTTGGCCAAATCGAGTGTGGTGAAATACCTTGCGTGACCTAGTTGGTCGAGAATATCCTCGATTCGGGGTAGCGGGAATGCATCTCCAATTGTCTTTTCGTTTAATTTACGAAAATCGACAACGACGCGCCACCTTTTTTCACCGTCAGGTCCCGCTTTCTTGGGGACAACTAGTAGAGGCGAATTCCAAGGGCTCTTACTAGACTGGACTATCCCGCTGTCTAGCATTTCTTTTAGCTGCTCGTTGATGACTTTCCGCTGTGTTTCAGGTAAGCGGTACATTTTTTGATTGATTGGTGCTTGATCTTGCACCAATGGAATATTATGCGTTATCGCATTTGTATAGGTGAGTTTGTCACCTTTGAGGAAGAAGATATCGTTATACTCTTCGCAGAGTTCTGATATCGAAATTTTTTCTTCCGCGGTTAAATTAGGGTCTAGGCTGAGTTCTTGCTCTAACCTAGAAATACGCGGATATTGTTTTGGGTCGTCCGGAGTCTCATTATCCGGGTATAGATATCGTACATGTTGTAATATTGCCGTTTTGTCGGCTGAACCTTGGTTTGACTTACTCTTCCTTTTAGGTTTTTGACCTGTAGATAGATGAGGATTTTGCGATTGCTTTTGAGGCTGTATTTCGTTGCTCTTAATAATTGACAGGGTATTTGCTTCCTGCCTTGTGGACGGCTGAGTTAGGTACACCTGTGTGGTCTTTGCCTTAGGTTGTGTGGGATACTCATGCGCGTCAATGCTACTGCCTTTTGACCATGTAGAATTTTTTGTGTTGTGTGACGGTGGAGTAATATGCACCTTTAATATAGGCTTTAGCGACTCGCTACCGTTTTTATATGGCCGTTGTTTGTTTAAGAGTGATTTATGCCTCGGAATTTTGGACGGAAGAGTTATATGGACCTTTTTGGCAGGCTTTAGACACTCAGTTCCGTCTCTTGTGTTGTTTGATATTGCCTCTAAATTTGGTAGTGGAATGTGTGTTCTTTTGTGGTCTTTTGTGTGTGTTAATGGGACTAATATGTAGTCGTTTATTGGAAATAGCTGTAACTTTAAGCTATGTATGACTACTTGATGACTGTTAGCGTTGAGGATACTGACCAGCACTGATTCTTCTCCAGATGACAGCAAACTGTTTGCCAAGAAGACTCCATCGCTTATCTCTTGTGATAAACAGAGCATTTCTTCTTGAGTTTGTAACGGGACTGGGGCAACAATTTGAGAGCGTGCAGGTATGCAGATTGGTTCCTTAAAGGTAACCAATTGCTGCCTGATTTCATCGGTCTCTTGTTCGCCCAGACAGCCTTTTTCACATTCCTTGGGCTCTTTTGGAGCTTGGCAGCCAGCTTTTCTCGTTTGAGAAGCCTTGAAGACACTGCAGGTGGATAGTTCAGCCTGTTTAGACTCTACCTCTTCTGCAAGTGTTCTTACTTCGACTGCTTTTTCAGAATGTGGCTTGTCTGTTTCAAACTCTAATGGCAAAGCAAATTCGTCTGGATTAGTTTCCGTGCGAGGAAACCTTAGTGCCTTATTAGGACCCTCAACGTTACAGTTTTTTGCTAGGAAATCATTTCCTAGAAGTCCATCATCGGAAAGGCCAGGCAAGTTCTTTACGACTTGAAACTTGCAGGGAATTTTGTTTTTGAAAACGAAGTTTCCCTGGCAATTTCCCAGCGTCTTTCCGGTACCAAATGGGGTCTGAAGTGTACATGCCTCATTGTGGTTAATTTCTTTGAGATCTTTTAATGACCTTTTCTTTATTATACTAACCTCAGCGCCTGTGTCTACTACTAGTTTAGCTTGGCCGTTCAGGCCTATGTCTAAGGGTAGTTTTACTGTAGCGACACTGGAATCGGGCTGCTGAGGGGACCCTATTTTATTAGACGGGAGATTTATAGTCGAGCCGGGGAGTTTTGGGTCGACTGTACGTCGTTTCCCTGACTCCGGGCCTCCCATTTACGTTTTTGTTGGCAGTTATTTACTGCATGTCCAGAACGACCACAAAATTCACACTTTTTTCTTACGTTATATACTCTGGAATTGTTATTGGAATTCTGCGGCTCTCTAGGGCGTTGATTCGATGGTCCACCATTGTTGTGTGGTGTCTGGAAACTATTATTGTTTTTTCTGCAGTCACGCACGTCATGGTTATACATTTTACAGTTCACACAATAAGGCGTATTTTTCCTTTTGAGGCAATCAGCATATGTGTGGCCTCTTAGATTACAAAAACTATAACTGATTTTATTTAAATAATTATTTTTATTTGGTACATTAAAATTTCTATTTGGTGATTTTGGCTCCTGTTTTATATTTGCCTGTGTGAACTGTGATGGAAATGTACTGGTGCTTGCATTTGTGGGCACACTGTTTTGCCAGGTATCCTGTGCGCATGGTATTATGCCTGGATTATATATGGGGTGATTTGCAGGCGAATTATTTAGAATCCCTTGCGGATTACTTATCACAGGTGCATTTATTGACTGTGGTATTGGGTTCTGCACTGTACTGTATTGAAAGTGCCCTGGAGGTTGCAGAAATAGAGCACTTTGCTGGAGACGCTCCATGTCAAGCGCTCTTTGTACGAGGTCATCCACCGTGCCGTCTGTCATGGTCAGGAGGTATTGGCACATATACGGGTTATTGACGCCTGTTTTTATTGCGTTTTTCGCGAAGTCTTCTAGCTGTGTTTTCACAGCGGGGGCTGCTGTAGCGCCATATTTGGACTCTGCTGCTTCATTACAGAGTGCCAGCATTTGTTTCACTCGTGCCGTGAAGGCTGTGAGGTTTTCCAAAGGATACTGCCTTGTAGTAATTAATTTATTTACCAGTTCCTGATAAGTTTCCCTAGGCAGGTATGTACGATTTAGCCGTTCTTCTACCTCTTTGAAAGTAGTAGGCATATTTGCGGCAAACAGCTGGTAAGCTTCGCCTCGAAGTCTGGTGGGGAAGATTTGCAAAAATGCCGATAGTTCCTCCACCGAAATGCACTGGATTACCTGCCTGCAGCATCCTAGGAAAGTTTGGAGCTCCAGGCTCAATTTTGGGTGCTGCTCTCCCGAGAATAGGGGAACGAGCTGGGCAGTTAACTTGGCGATTTTCGCGTAATCTGCCATGTTTATATTGGGGACTCTGAAGCTTAAGTTTGATACTTTTGGGGAGCTAGTTTCTTCTATGCTGGTTTCCAAAAGGGAATCGCCCAGCCAATTCAATAGGATTTCACTCACGGTGGAATCACTGACACTGTCTTCAATGGCACCTTCTCTTAATTCTACACTATTATTTGTAATTTCTGTTTCGAGAGAGTGCGAGAGTTCCCCAAACTGTTTTAAGCTTTCTTTAAATTTTTCCGTACTTTCTTTGAATTGCGCGATTTGCTCAAGACGCCGTTCACGGGTCCTTTTGAGCTGTTTATCGATAGAATCGCACTGTACAACAGAAAGTTCGGAGGAGTCTCGCACTTTCCCCTCTAGATATTTTAAATAATTTTCTAAGTTTAAATTAGAAGGTCTTACTTGTGGGGGACCTGTAAGGATTGTCCCACTCCTTAATATTACTCCTGGTGCTGTTGAATTTGTTGGGGGTGTTTGATTAGCACCCTCTGTTGCAGATGTTGCTCCCTCGTTGCCTCCTTCGTACCGGGACGGATCTTCCTGTGCGTCGCCTGGTGAGGAAGATTGTTGTGGAGTTGGTGGAATTGGTGAGATTTCCGGCGGCGTCTCCTGGTGGGAGCTTTCCTCGCTCATGGACCACCGTATGTAGAATTTGCAGCTAGGGGGGCTTCTGCCGTCTTAATTCCCTTGGTTCAAATTGAGAGGGGGGCTTATTGCCTTCTTCGAGGTCCCTCTCAATTCAGGATCGCTGGTTTTTGTGATTGAAGTTCTTTTGCTGCCGGGGGGGCCCGTGGCCTTCTTAAATTCCCCTGGATAAAAGCTGAAAGGGGGGCGCGTTGCCTACTTCGAAGTCCCTTTCAGCTCCGGATCGCAGATTGTCGGTTGAGGATTCTTCCTTCAAGTTTCGCTTTGAAATTTTCGGCTGTGGACGTCTTATGTTCCTGGGCTGGGATGAAGCCCGCTATTGTCCCACGTTGGCACTTTGTGCTTTGATGAGGGGGTGGCTGCGTGTTTTTCAAACAGAGGCAGTTAAAGCTGTCCGACCCCGAGCGTTGGGAGCCGACTAGATCGAAATACTCCTGAAGCCAGACTCAACTTCAGGCGAAGGGTAGGGTGTCTTGCCCAGTATTCGATTTCGTCCTCAACACCTTTTGATTCGTAGGATAGAGGGTTTTCGAGCGCTTATACTTTTGTTTTTTGTAAAGTAGGCTTCCTCTATCCTACCGGCTGCGCCAATTTTGTTACGTACCTGTTGTGAGATTGGCGGGTATTTTATCCAAAACACTTTTTGAGTTGTCGGACTCGTTTTATTTCCTTTCTACTTCTTTCACCAACTGGTCCTTTCTCCTTTTTACAAACTTTTCACAAACTTCTGCTTATAAGCTTTTCACTATCTTATTCTTATAAACTTTTCACAATCTTATTCTCTTATTGTTTTAACTTTCCACAATCTGATTCCTTTTTTTTTTCTTTTGTAGCTTTTCAGAAACCGAGACCGACCTGACACCAAGTTAAACTAACTTCAACTCTTTTTTCTTTTTTAAACTAGACTGCCGTTTTTCAACTTATAAATCCGACTCGCTTTGTTTTTCAAAAATTCGACTACCGAACCGCCGCGTATAATATTTAAAATCCAACTCCCTAACTTGATCACATTTTTCTGTCATCAAGCTTCGTTGTTCAGAGTAGAAAATGCTTAATTGCATTTTCTACCCTGAGAAAATTATTAAAAATTATTTTGTTCTGGACTTGTTTCAACAAGTCCAGAATATTTTTCATCGGATGGTCGCCTAAAAAATGTAATTTGACGCTTTTGTCAACACCAGCTACCGTTCTGTCGTTCTGAAATCGCGCCGCGCATATACATACAATGTATTTCGGCGGCGCGCATTTCTCACGACGAAAGCTTTTTTGTGATATGTATGTACGTTCGTACATACATATTGAAATTTTCACGACAAATCGTACTGAAGGTACGATTTGTCTTTTGCTTTATTTTTTTTTTTAAAGTAAATATTTCTACTGGCAAATTTTGCCTTCAGCAAAATTTGCCATGGGAATAATTTAATTTTAATTTATGGAATGTGAAGAAAATTGCTGACGCAATTTTCTTCACTGATTGAATTGATAAGCTAACCATGTTTTAAGCATGGTTAGCTTATGTGAAAAATTTATGCTGGAAATATTTTAATGTTTCTTTTCTTTTCTTTTCCCTAATTCTATCCACTTCTAATTAGGTATTTGTTTTAGGCATGTAACAAGACCTTAATGATGAATCCCTGAATTGTCCACTGATATCATTCAGTGATTCTGATGATATCAGCAAACCCCCTGATAGTAAAAATATTTCGCTGATAGAGGCGGAGAATATGACAGACTTCTCCGCAGATCTTCAAGCTCCCATTTCCACTTCTGGGGAGCCCATGACATTATTGACACTTCTTTGGAAGAGTCTTTAAATTTCGATGTCCCGATAACACCTACAGAACTTTTAGCTGACAAGGTTACTGAGCAGGAGATTTGGCCTCATGGCATTTGTGTATTAAAACGGCCACCAAGCTCTGTTATGACGAGTGGGCGTGAGCCTGTAGTACATCCGCTGATGCCGTATCATACGCGTCTGCAGAAATATAATGCAGTAAGAGACCGCCTCTTCTCCTCAGTAGCTGTGTTAGCTGAAATTATATATCCTGACCTGGATTGTAGACCGAAGAAGAAAAGATCAACCGTTCGTCGGCGGGAATACTGTCGACGGATGAGACCGGAAAGAAAAAAACTGGCACAGCTCCGATAAAAGAACGCTTTTATCTGATATCGCCGGCAGTACAAAGTTTAATGGATGCCGAATTACAGCGAATGCTATCACTGGGTGTGATAGAGGAGAGCCAGAGTCCTTGGAGCTCTCCAGTTGCTCTGGTGAGGAAGCCTGGAAAGGTTCGTCTTTGTTTTGACACCAGGAAGGTCAACTCTGTTACGCAGAAGGATGCCTATCCGCTACCGCAGATAGATGCACTTCTGAGTCGACTTCCAACGGCAAACTACATTACGAGCCTGGACCTGAAAGACGCCTTCTGGCAGATCCCACTAGACGCTGATTCCAGAGAGAAGACCGCTTTTACTGTACCTGGTCATCTTCTCTATCAGTACACGGTGATGCCATTCGGCCTATGCAATGCTCCACAAACGATGTGCCGCCTCATGGATAATGTCATTCCTTTCGATCTTCGGGAAAATGTTCTCGTCTACTTGGACGATTTATTAATTCTGTCTTCAGACTTCGACACTCATCTCACATTACTATCCCGTGTAGCGGATTGTTTGAGGGAAGCTGGCCTCACTATCTACGTCGAGAAGAGTAAGTTCTGTATCAAGGAGACCAAATACTTGGGTTTCATTGTCGGAAAAGGAGGTATAAGAACTGACCCCGACAAGATTTCAGCCACAGTTGACTATCCGTCACCTAAAACTGTTCGGTAAGCCCGACGCCTACCAGGTATGGCAGGATGGTATAGACGGTTCATCCCGAACTATGCGGATTTAACTGCCTCCATAACTGACACTTTGAAAAACCCTAGTCAGTTCAAGTGGACACCTGAAGCCCAGACGTCTCTTGATTTGTTGAAACAAAAACTTACCTCTGCTCCGTTGTTGGTGAGTCCAGATTTCACCAAGCCGTTCCTTATACAGTGCGATGCGAGCCAGCAAGGTATTGGTGGGGTGCTGATTCAACTAGATGGCGATGGCCACGAGAAGCCAATAGCCTACATCTCGAAAAAGTTGAACTTAGCACAAAGAAATTATACCATCACAGAGCAGGAATGCCTAGCTGCAGTCTTAAGTGTACAGAAGTTCCGGCCCTTCATAGAACTTATGCCGTTTAGGATAGTGACGGATCATGCGAGCTTGAAATGGCTGATGTTTCAAAAGGACCTCAGCGGTAGACTTGCTCGGTGGAGTTTGAAGCTTTAGGGTTTCGACTTCACTATCGAGCACCGAAAAGGAAGCCTGAATGTCGTCCCTGATGCGCTGTAAAGCATCCATTGTGACAGCCTGTCCACAAACGAAGATCCTGGCCCGGAAGTTGACCTTAGTTTGCCATATTTCAACTCGTTGGAATATGAAGATCTGAGGCATAAGGTTAAAACGACTTCTGGAAAACTACCAGATCTTTGCGTCAGGGATCGCTTCGTTTACATTCGGACTGTTCTGAGAAGCGGCGATCCGATTCAGGAAGAAGAAGCTTGGAAGCTTTGGATTCCACGAGGGCTTGTCTCCGAGGTCATTTCAAGAACGCATGATCCGCCACTAGCTTCTCACGGTGGTATAGGGAAAACACTGGAACGTCTGAGAAGACACTTGTACGGCCACGAATGACAGTTGATGTTAGAAACTACGTAGGCAACTACGTAGGCGCCTGTGACGTGTGTAAAGGACCACCTATGAGAGTCCAGTCTGTCACAGAACGACCATGGCAAAAGCTGTATATTGATTTTGTGGGTCATATCCTCGGTCAGTGAGAGGAAATGTCTGCATCCTAATAGTTCTTGACCACTTTTCAAAGTTCCCGATTCTCAAACCTATGAGAAAAGCATCTACACTCAATGTGTGCCAGTTCATCGTAACGGAAGTGTTCCATGTGTTCGGGGTCCCGGAACCGATAGTCTCTGACAATGGAGTCCAGTTTTGCTCGGCTCAGTTTACTAGATTACTGGGGTGAAGCACTTGCGAACGGCAGTTTACTCGCCGCAAGCAAACGCCTCAGAGCGAGTAAACAGGTCTCTATTGTCAGCGATTAGAGCATATATTCGGAAGAAACACACAAAATGGGATGAGAAGCTGAGCCAGATAGCTAGTTCCCTCAGGAGCTCTTTCCACCAAGCAACTGGTTTCTCTCCTTATCGAACACTTTTCGGTCAGCAAATGATTGAACATGGCAGCTCCTATTCCATCTTGAGGAGCCTTGGGACTCTTAGCGAGGCTCTGAGAGTAGATACTGAAGACAAAATCAGATTCATCCGTGCGAGAGTGCAGGAGAACTTACACAATGCGTTCGAACAGGGTTCAAGAGCCTATAATCTCAGGGCGAAGCCTGTTGATTTCAGAGTGGGTCCGACGGAATTTTGCTCAAAGCAATTTCCAACAGCAGACTAGTGCTAAACTGGGACGAAAATTTGTCAAGTGTCCGGTTAGAGCCAAGAAAGGAAACTCCTTATACAAGCTGGAAAATCTGCAGGGGAAACCCTTAGGAGTCTATCACGCCAAAGACATCAGGCAGTGATATCCATTCTAGAAGCGTTATCTATCTACTGTCACGTTTATTCTTGGTAGCCCTAAGAAGGCATCCAGCCAGCTTCACTGGTAAACTATAGGATATCGCGAAGCCCTCCTATTGCCCCGTCAATGGTGGGTGATATACCTGTTGGAATTCAATCTCATCAGCACACCTCTGCCTCTTATGAGTAGATAACCTTTTTATAGTCCCTTCGGGATCGGCCTCATTAGGAGGATTTTTCCTTGTCTGTCCGTCTACAACATTTCGTTAATCTGCAACCGTCGGACATAGTAGTACTAAATCTAGATCCTGGTAGCCCTAAGAAGGCATCCAGCCAACTTCACTGGTAAACTAAAGGATATTGCAAGCCCTCCTATTGCCCCGTCCATGGTGGGTGATATACCTGTTGGAATCCAAACCTGGATACGGCTGTTAGCAAGTTAGGAAATGAAATCGACGACGCCTTGGGGACACACCCTTGAACAATCGCCGGTCGGAAACCGGAGCGAGATGTTGTGCCGGGAAAGCTTAGCGATCAGTTGTTTAGGTTACTGATCGCGGGGCTTCCTTAGCATCTTGGTGAAGGACGGCAAAGAGACATCGACCGGCTGGATTTTTTAGGTTACCAGCTTGTCGATGTGGCTTTGGTTTCCAACACGGAGAAGGACGTAGAGGTCTGATCAAACACTGACGAGACTTCAAGGGTATGCCCTCGATGCGTCATCGGTCAAGTAAGAGCGACAGTCGTAGTCGAAGACGATTGATGAGAATCTCATTGGGTCGTGGGTCGAGACACACATTGGGCGCCCACAGCGATGAGGCCTATGTTTAAGACCGGCTAGCTCAGTCGACCATTTTTCAGACTTGTCTGAACCACGGGTGGCCCAAACCACTCTGCCCTGTTATGGTCGTAGCGTATTGCATATAGCAATATGCTACATGAGATACTGCAGCGTATCTGCCGGCGGCTGTCAAATAGAATATTCGAATGCACCCAGACCGAGAGAAGTGCGTTTCCTCAAGCTCGGTATGACATACTGATGGGAAAGAGAAGAAGAACACGCACCTACGAATTGCGACAGCTGGTAGTTGGAACCCTTACCGGAACCAACGAATACACGAGATTGACGACTTCCAGACTTTAAACCCCGAACTGGCAATAGCAACAGGCAGTCAGCCATTTCGACCAGACACCCAGTAGTGTGCTGGAATTGTGATCAGCCAGGTCACTATTACCAGGACTGCCTACAAGTAAGACAGCAAGTGTTCTGCTACGGATGCGGGCGCAAGAACATTTTTAAGCCCAACTGCGGAAACTGTGCACAAAAAAACGAGAGACGGGTCGGGAATCCCAACGCCTCTTCTCCTCGACCAGCGTCAACGTGCCGAGCACCAACTGTAACGAACACTCCAGTTCAATCCTTGAACAACGAGGAAGGTCCGCTCCATTAGCAGACCTTAATGATGAATCCCTGAATTGTCCACTGATATCATTCAGTGATTCTGATGATATCAGCAAACCCCCTGATAGTACAAATATTTCGCTGATAGAGGCGAAGAATATGACAGACTTCTCCGCAGATCTTCAAGCTCCCATTTCCACTTCTGGGGAGCCCATGACATTATTAGACACTCTTCTTTGGAAGAGTCTTTAAATTTCGATGTCCCGATAACACCTATAGAACTTTTAGCTGACAAGGTTACTGAGCAGGAGATTTGGCCTCATGGCATTTCTGTATTAAAACGGCCACCAAGCTCTGTTATGACGAGTGGGCGTGAGCCTGTAGTACATCCGCTGACGCCGTATCATACGCGTCTGCAGAAATATAATACAGTAAGAGACCGCCTCTTCTCCTCAGTAGCTGTGTTAGCTGAAATTATATATCCTGACCTGGATTGTAGACCGAAGAAGAAAAGATCAACCGTTCGTCGGCGGGAATACTGTCGACGGATGAGACTGGAAAGAAAAAAACTGGCACAGATTTCCGTGTCGATGCCAGACGACATTCGACCGTATGCCGAAGTAAAGCCGCTCGGGCGAACTGAGACTGGATTACTTGATAGTGGTGCCACTGTTAGTATTCTAGGCCAGGGAGTTCTAGCGAAGCTCGCGGAAACAGAGGTTGAATGGAAGAGGTATCGGACACAGGTTCAAGTAGCGAATGGTGCCATGACGACTGTGCATGGTCATGTGAACTTGGACATCACTTTCCGTGGAAAGACCCAAAACGTGCGTTTTTACGTGGTTCCTGGGCTCACACAGGCACTATATCTAGGAATAGACTTCTGGCGTCTATTTGGGCTGGCTCCAGATGTCCTAGGTATAGTTTCAGAAGTGACACCAAGTTTACTAGCTACTCCTGACACCGACCGCCATGTTCTTTCCAGTCTAGATCAACAACGCTTAGAAGCCACCAAACAGCTTTTCCCTTCTTTCGCCTCTTTGGGCCTGGAAAAAACAGCTGTGGTCGCTCACAAGATTGAAACGAATGACGCAGCTCCGATAAAAGAATGCTTTTATCTGATATCGCCGGCAGTACAAAGTTTAATGGATGCCGAATTACAGCGAATGCTATCACTGGGTGTGATAGAGGAGAGCCAGACTCCTTGGAGCTCTCCAGTTGCTCTGGTGAGGAAGCCTGGAGAGGTTCGGCTTTGTTTTGACACCAGGAAGGTCAACTCTGTTACGCAGAAGGATGCCTATCCGCTACCGCAGATAGATGCACTTCTGAGTCGACTTCCAACGGCAAACTACATTACGAGCCTGGACCTGAAAGACGCCTTCTGGCAGATCCCACTAGACGCTGATTCCAGAGAGAAGACCGCTTTTACTGTACCTGGTCATCTTCTCTATCAGTACACGGTGATGCCATTCGGCCTATGCAATGCTCCACAAAAGATGTGCCGCCTCATGGATAATGTCATTCCTTTCGATCTTCGGGAAAATGTTCTCGCCTACTTGGACGATTTATTAATTCTGTCTTCAGACTTCGACACTCATCTCACATTACTATCCCGTGTAGCGGATTGTTTGAGGGAAGCTGGTCTCACTATCTACGTCGAGAAGAGTAAGTTCTGTATCAAGGAGACCAAATACTTGGGTTTCATTGTCGGGAAAGGAGGTATAAGAACTGACCCCGACAAGATTTCAGCCACAGTTGACTATCCGTCACCTAAAACTGTTCGGCAAGCCCGACGCCTACCAGGTATGGCAGGATGGTATAGACGGTTCATCCCGAACTATGCGGATTTAACTGCCTCCATAACTGACACTTTGAAAAACCCTAGTCAGTTCAAGTGGACACCTGAAGCCCAGACGTCTCTTGATTTGTTGAAACAAAAACTTACCTCTGCTCCGTTGTTGGTGAGTCCAGATTTCACCAAGCCGTTCGTTATACAGTGCGATGCCAGCCAACAAGGTATTGGTGGGGTTCTGATTCAACTAGATGGCGATAGCCACGAGAAGCCAATAGCCTACATCTCGAAAAAGTTGAACTTAGCACAAAGAAATTATACCGTCACAGAGCAGGAATGCCTAGCTGCAATCTTAAGTGTACAGAAGTTCCGGACCTTCATAGAACTTATGCCGTTTAGGATAGTGACGGATCATGCGAGCTTGAAATGGCTGATGTTTCAAAAGGACCTCAGCGGTAGACTTGCTCGGTGGAGTTTGAAGCTTTAGGGTTTCGACTTCACTATCGAGCACCGAAAAGGAAGCCTGAATGTCGTCCCTGATGCGCTGTGAAGCATCCATTGTGACAGCCTGTCCACAAACGCAGATCCTGGCCCGGAAGTTGACCTTAGTTTGCCATATTTCAACTCGTTGGAATATGAAGATCTGAGGCATAAGGTTGAAACGACTTCTGGAAAACTACCAGATCTTTGCGTCAGGGATGGCTTCGTTTACATTTGGACTGTTCTGAGAAGCGGCGATCCGATTCAGGAAGAAGAAGCTTGGAAGCTTTGGATTCCACGTGGGCTTGTCTCCGACGTCATTTCAAGAACGCATGATCCGCCACTAGCTTCTCACGGTGGAATAGGGAAAACACTGGAACGTCTGAGAAGACACTTGTACGGCCACGAATGACAGTTGATGTTAGAAACTACGTAGGCAACTACGTAGGCGCCTGTGACGTGTGTAAAGGACTAGGGCTCCCAATGCCATTCTGAGTCCACCTATGAGAGTCCAGTCTGTCACAGAACGACCATGGCAAAAGCTGTATATTGATTTTGTGGGTCATATCCTCGGTCAGTGAGAGGAAATGTCTGCATCCTAATAGTTCTTGACCACTTTTCAAAGCTCCCGATTCTCAAACCTATGAGAAAAGCATCTACACTCAATGTGTGCCAGTTCACCGAAACGGAAGTGTTCCATGTGTTCGGGGTCCCGGAACCGATAGTCTCTGACAATGGAGTTCAGTTTTGCTCGGCTCAGTTTACTAGATTACTGGGGTGAAACACTTGCGAACGGCAGTTTACTCGCCGCAAGCAAACGCCCCAGAGCGAGTAAACAGGTCTCTATTGTCAGCGATTAGAGCATATATTCGGAAGAAACACACAAAATGGGATGAGAAGCTGAGCCAGATAGCTAGTTCCCTCAGGAGCTCTTTCCACCAAGCAACTGGTTTCTCTCCTTATCGAACACTTTTCGGTCAGCAAATGATTGAACATGGCAGCTCCTATTCCATCTTGAGGAGCCTTGGGACTCTTAGCGAGGCTCTGAGAGTAGATACTGAAGACAAAATCAGATTCATCCGTGCGAGAGTGCAGGAGAACTTACACAATGCGTTCGAACAGGGTTCAAGAGCCTATAATCTCAGGGCGAAGCCTGTTGATTTCAGAGTGGGTCAGACGGAATTTTGCTCAAAGCAATTTCCAACAGCAGACTAGTGCTAAACTGGGACGGAAATTTGTCAAGTGTCCGGTTAGAGCCAAGAAAGGAAACTCCTTATACAAGCTGGAAAATCTGCAGGGGAAACCCTTAGGAGTCTATCACGCCAAAGACATCAGGCAGTGATATCCATTCTAGAAGCGTTATCTATCTACTGTCACGTTTATTCTTGGTAGCCCTAAGAAGGCATCCAGCCAGCTTCACTGGTAAACTATAGGATATCGCGAAGCCCTCCTATTGCCCCGTCAATGGTGGGTGATATACCTGTTGGAATTCAATCTCATCAGCACACCTCTACCTCTTATGAGTAGATAACCTTTTTATAGTCCCTTCGGGATCGGCCTCATTAGGAGGATTTTTCCTTGTCTGTCCGTCTACAACATTTCGTTAATCGGCAACCGTCGGACATAGTAGTACTAAATCTAGATCCTGGTAGCCCTAAGAAGGCATCCAGCCAACTTCACTGGTAAACTAAAGGATATTGCAAGCCCTCCTATTGCCCCGTCCATGGTGGGTGATATACCTGTTGGAATCCAAACCTGGATACGGCTGTTAGCAAGTTAGGAAATGAAATCGACAACGTCTCCACTTCGACGACGCCTTGGGGACACGCCCTTGAACAATCGCCGGTCGGAAACCGGAGCGAGATGTTGTGCCGGGATAGCTTAGCGATCAGTTGTTTAGGTTACTGATCGCAGGGCTTCCTTAGCATCTCGGTGAAGGACGGCAAAGAGACATCGACCGGCTGGATTTTTTAGGTTACCAGCTTGTCGATGTGGCTTTGGTTTCCAACACGGAGAAGGACGTAGAGGTCTGATCAAACACTGACGAGACTTCAAGGGTGTGCCCTCGATGCGTCATCGGTCAAGTAAGAGCGACAGTCGTAGTCGAAGACGATTGATGAGAATCTCATTGGGTCGTGGGTCGAGACACACATTGGGCGCCCACAGCGATGAGGCCTATGTTTAAGACCGGCTAGCTCAGTCGACCATTTTTCAGACTTGTCTGAACCACGGGTGGCCCAGACCACTCTGCCCTGTTATGGTCGTAGCGTATTGCATATAGCAATATGCTACATGAGATACTGCAGCGTATGTGCCGGCGGCTGTCAAATAGAATATTCGAATGTACCCAGACCGAGAGAAGTGCGTTTCCTCAAGCTCGGTATGACATGCTGATGGGAAAGAGAAGAAGAACACGGTCGACATCTGTCCTGACATTCTTTTTCAACTTTTCAATCGTGGAGTACTGATGGAGCTCAGAAGAAAACCAAATTTTTCAACGACATCGAGATTATTAGAATAAACCCTAACGTAAGTTTGAGCAAAATATATACCTGATAACTAAATATCATACTAATTGGTGGAATATTCCCACAGTACAGGTAAAATACGGTTGTGCGATCCAAAATTTAGCTGTATGACTTCTTGAGAAGAAGAGAATTCCAGCAAATTAAAATCATTTTATGGCGGGACTACAGTTGATGTTGATGATAAATTCAGCATTGTAAATGGTGCCAGTCTAAATCCTGCAGTGGATAGCGAAATCTCCCAAAGTGAGCTCAGATGATATTGAGAGCTCAACTCCAACGAGAGCTTTCGGTCAGATTGACAAGACGTACATCTATGCTGAAACCACATCCAGAAAATTGTCCCTCTTGATAATTCAAATAATTATGCCATATACATCTATTAACCAAAATAGGTAAATTTGACATGGAGTTATCTACATAAGATTCCTACTTAACCATTATGTAAGTAGATGCCACATTCAGACATTTTTGTAGGAGCTTCTCAGTGTCACATAATAATCGAATATAAAATTTGATGGCATATATCATCCTATTTTTTTTTTAGAATAAGGACGCTGTACATATTAGCTGATATATTTTAGGTAATCACATTTGTCTTAAAATAAAAAATACATTTTTATATTCAGAATATTTAATTTAAGAAACAAGGAAAAAACCTTTAGTTAATAGGTAGCTTAGAGTCGCTTTTTCTTAGTAGCAATAAGGAAATAAATCTTTTGGAAGTTATAAAATCAATTTTCAGATTCCTACACTTCCCGTGATTTTTGTTTACTGAAAATGTGTTCTTTCTTTGTTGAGAAAAAACAAGAAAAAAAAACTTCCTGAGACTGACAATCAAATCATATGAAATAAGGAATGTAACGCCACCACTGCCTTTACGACGCCACTGGAGAAGATTGAGCGCCGCTGACTGATGAGTTAGTATTAAATTCTTGGCTATGTACATTCTGTACATAGCAATCATTTACTTTTGCCTCACTATGAGAATTAATATAAAAGAAAGGGAATTCTATTATAAGCTG
This sequence comes from Dioctria linearis, assembly GCA_963930735.1. NCBI lineage: Eukaryota > Metazoa > Arthropoda > Insecta > Diptera > Asilidae > Dioctria > Dioctria linearis. The sequence continues at coordinate 45,735,925 of OZ005743.1, read as the reverse complement.
TGAACAAATAAAGTTGTACGTTGAGGAAAGGTTAAGTTGTTTATATATTCACCCCAAAATTCTTTGTTACAAGTGGCGCCCAACTAGAGGCCAGCAATTAAGTGGAAAAGGCCCACATTATTGTGTTAATTAGTTCAAATTCTGAGCACTGAAGCAGTCTCTAGAATAGATAATAATTTAAAAAAAAATAACAAACATAAATAGAAATCTGAGCTCTGAATACAGACTCAATAAAAGTAGTTTGTGAGTGAGTTAACAGGGAATTTTAAAAACAGACTTTAGAGTACTGATTACAGTCTCAATTAGTTATTCCTGGAAAAGAAGAAACAGTTTTAATAAATATAAAAAAAAAACCATTAATTTGAAGCACTGTCCGCAGTCTCAAGTTAATAATTTTTCATTTCGAATCGCACTGTGTACAGTCGAATCAAAGCATCAAACAACGTGAGCACTGAACACAGTCTCAAACCAGCATCTGTTTCGAATCGCACTGTGTACAGTCGAATCAAAGCATCAAACAACGTGAGCACTGAACACAGTCTCAAACCAGCATCCATTTTGAATCGCACTGTGTACACTGTACAGTCGAATCAAAACGCAAATATACAGCAACGTGAGCACTGAATACTGTCTCAAAACAGTAACAGTCTCCATTGCTATTGCACTGCATACAGTCATAGCAAGTCAGCATTAAATTAAGAGCACTGAATACAGTCTCAACTTCGCTATATATCATCTATACGTCATAGAAACATCACAAGTATACATCGTCGTGTATATATCTAAACAGTCGAAGTGATCAACATCCAAGCAGAACACTATACATATAACCTCGTTCTGCATATACAATGCACCGTACACTACATACAAAGCACACAGTTTTGTCCCAGTTGAACGCTTTTCTCTTGTATATCTACTCACTATAGGCAACTAATCCTCGGAAATCTTCATTTCACAGTAATTTCTCAAATTAAGCAGATTAGATTTATATATTTTATTTATTCAAAATGCCACGACGCACGACTACACCTGATTTTGGGGTTAGTCCCAACCTAGCTTTTACTAAGCATCAATTTCAAGAGCTATTGGGTAGCATTAATAACTCAGGCAATGTACATATTACCGAAGGAAGATTTTCAACATGCACAGCACGATACAATGGTTCGCGGGATCCATCAAAAGTTGAAGCATTTATTGAAATGACGAGTGTTTTCAAAGATATCGATAAAAATGCTTTGAGAGATTAACCACTTCTGTTACAAGACGAAGCTTCTATTTGGTGGCAGGGCATAAAAGATAATACTGCTACATGGGACCAAGCAGTAGATGCATTAAGAAGAACTTTTGCACCAAGGAAGCAACCTTATAAGATATATCAGGAAATATTTGGCGAAAAACAAAATTCCACAACACCCACCGAAGTGTTCGTTACTCGCTAGAGGGCCCAGATCTCAGATCTTCCGAAACCAGTTCATAGTGAGATGACGCAGATTGACCTCATTTTTAGTCTGCTTCACATCTCGATCAGAGATAGAATGTCCCGTGACAGTGTCAACACATTCGATGACCTTATCAAAAAAGCAAGAGAAATAGAAGATGGAAAAAAAGAACACTCTAGAGATACTTCCAGAGGAAGGAGCATAAGAAAGCAGTTTTCATTCTGCCGTAATTATGGGCATGAGTTTCAAGAATGCCGAAAACGCCGACAAACAGAAAAACCCCAACAAAAAGGGCTTTCAAGTCAAATTAGACCTGTGCAAACTACAATTAGTGAGCCAGACTATTATAGAAAACCACAAATAACATGTTATGGTTGTGGTAATTCCAATGTGGTAAGAAGCAAGTATCCGACATGTAGTCCAAAACCTACACTCTCAGCTAATGCATTGGATTTCTGCAGCCTACAAATTGGAAACATCCAAACTGTGGCAGTACGCTTACGTCCTAGATTAACAATCCAAATAGGAAACTATTTAGGTAGTGCGTTTGTGGATACCGGAGCAAAATCTAGTGTGGCATCTAAATAAAAGCCTATACGATTGTTTGTTGAAAAAGGGTTATATCTTTAAAGAAAGCCAGGTCAGGATAATTATGGCAGACGGGATACCAAGACCTCAAAAAATTCTGACAACTAAGGTTGGAATTCAGATAAAGGGTCGTACCGTTAGCACAGAGGTCATAGTACTGCCGGCCTATAATGATAACAAAACACTACTTGGGGTTGATTTTAAAGAAGACGCCGGAATAATTTTAAACCTTCCGCAGAAGGCATGGAGTTTTGTAGATGACCCCAACCGGCACTATGAATTTACCTATGAAAATGTCATCAGTTCTCCAAAAGCACGGAGTCGTATGCCAGCTATGGAACCGGTTAAAAAACCTGCTGCAGTAGAAGAAATTCTCGAATATGGACCCGAACGTAAAAGCGTTAAAAGCAAGGTAGTTATTCCTTCACCCTCGATCGGAAATACAATAGATGCCTTACCACTGATACCGGGGAAAAATTTAAATATCTCTTCTGACAGTCAGCCATCTCGGAAGAAGAAGAAATCCAAGCCAAGAAGATTGTTTGATAACGACGTTAATCTTTCAATGTTGGACGTTGAAATAAACTTGCGAGAAGACGAAGCTCAAGAGATGCTACCTTTGGAACGAGATAAGGTTAATCAGCTGATTTGGAACTCTAAGACTGTGTTCCAATCAAGGAGTCAACCTACTAATGAAGTAGTTCATCACATTGACACTGGACGTCATCCGCCGGTATCCTCTCCTCCATACCGACTTTCAGTTCAGAAAAGGAAACAATTAGAAAAAGAAATAGAAGAAATGTTGGCAACGGAAATCATTGAACCATTCTCCTTGGGCTGCACATGTCGTACTTGTACCCAAAAAAGGTGGTGGTACTAGTGTATGCATAGACTACAGAAAACTAAACTCCATAACCAAACCAGATAGTTTCCCCTTCCCAAGGATGGATGACCTCTTACATGAGGTAAAACAAACAAAATACATGACAACATTAGATCTACGTGCAGGATATTGGCAAGTGGCTGTAAGAACCGAAGACCAAGAAAAAACGGCTTTTGTAACGCCACTTGGACTCTATAAATTTAAAAGGATGCCATTTGGACTGCGAAACGCTCCTGCCACATTCCAAAGGCTCATAACCTATGTAGTAAAAGTATTATATTAGCCTATTTGGACGACCTTATTATTTGGCTGACACATTCGAAAGTCATATGGATGACCTGCGAAGAGTTTTTGAAAGATTGTCAGCCTACAAATATAATCTTAATAGAAGTAAATGCAAAAGTAAATCTTGGTCACATCATAAGTAATAAAGGAATTCTACCAGATCCTGAAAAGATATCAGCAACAACGAAAATGCGAGAACCGACAAACCTTAAACATCTTCAGTCCTTTTTACAAACTTGTTCGTGGTGCCGAAGATTTGTGCCACTTTGCCAAACACAGCAAACCTTTGAGCGATCTGACAAAAAAAACGTAGAATGGTGCTGGGGACCAGAACAAATCAAATCCTTCCAACATTTGAAAGATGCGTTAGCCAGCTCTCCGATATTAAGGCAAGCTGATGAAAGCAAGCCCTACACCTTAAAAACAGATGCTAGCAACTATGCAATAAGAGCAGTCTTGGTACAGGGGGAGGGATCAGATGAGCATCCTGTAGAATATGCCAGTCGGCTTCTATCGTCTCCAGAACGAAATTACTCAACTACATAGCGAGAGGCCCTAGAAATTGTATGGGCTGTAGTCAAATTTCGTGGGCATCTAGAAGGAGCTGAGGTGATAATTACCACGGATCATCAAGCATTAAAGTGGCTGATGAACCTTAAGTCACCAACTGGTAGATTCGCCAGATGGGCGCTGCAGCTGCAGCCTTATAATATCCAAATAAAATACATAAGTGGACGTACAAACGTGGTCGCTGATACCCTATCACGCCCACTATGTGAACCAGAAAATACAGACACCTGTGGTATATGCAGTGTCACTATAGATCTCCCCAGACGAAGTGCTAACAAAACACGAGACGAACAACTTAATGACCCAGAACTAAATAAAATCATCAATTGTTTTGAATCCAAACAACCTTTAGTGAACTGTGAATACTGGAGTAACAAAGGATATCTGCTTAATGGTGGAGTGCTGTATAGATACAATCCTTACATAGAATCCCATGACGCACAACTTGTAGTACCCGAACAGGAGAAAGCGGAAATCCTAAAAGCATATCATGATGATGCAACAGCAGGACATTACGGGTTTCAACGTATCTACAACCGCATCGCCAGCCGATATTACTGGACTGGTATGAGAAAGTATAAACAACTATGTCAAGAGTTGCCACTACTGTCAGTGCTTCAAGGCTAGTAATAAGAAGCCAGCTGGACTACTGCAAACTACAATCAGTAGTCAGAGATTTGATACTCTATCGTTTGACTTGTTTGGACCCCTCCCCACATCCGAAGATAATAAGACATGGATATCCTGCGTGGAGGACAATGCTTCAAGATGGATTGAGCTCTTTGCATTAGAGAAAGCTAGTGCTGATGTTTGTGCACGAGTATTAATAAGCGAAATCTTTTTGAGATACGGTCTACCTCGGCGAGTAGTAAGCGACAATGGGACTCAATTTGTGAGTGCTGTCATACAAAAGGTTATGTTCTGTCTCGGTGTGCAACATTCTTTTACTCCAGTATATCACCCAGAAGCTAATCCAGTGGAGCGTAAAAATCGTGATTTGAAGACACAATTATCCATTTTAGTAACGGGTAATCATCGAGATTGGTCAAACAAACTTCCAGCGATAAGATTTGCTATGAACTGCATTTAATGAGAACATTGGCTGTTCTTCTGCATTTCTAACCTTATCATATCAGCCTGTTGATTATGTTTGGGTAGCCACACACCGAATTAGCAGCATTAAAAAGGGATACAGTGCAAAGTTTTGCCCGAAAAGAGATGGACCTTATATCGTGGTAAGGAAGCATGGACCTAGCAGTTATGAGGTAGCAGCGAAGACATCACCAACTAATACCCTTGGGGTGTACCAGACATCTGCACTTACTCCATATATTGGAACTGGACCGCCATTGAACCGATATCACAATTAAGAAAACGAGGACGTCCCAAGAATGATGACAACAACCAAAATTCTGGCACCTCGTCGAGACGACCACGGAGCCAGAGGGGGAGCATGTAACGCCACCACTGCCTTTACGACGCCACTGGAGAAGATTGTGCGCCGCTGACTGATGAGTTAGTATTAAATTCTTGGCTATGTACATTCTGTACATAGCAATCATTTACTTTTCCCACACTATGAGAATTAATATAAAAGAAAGGGAATTCTATTATAAGTTGCTTATTATTATCTAGCTGTGAACAAATAAAGTTGTACGTTGAGGAAAGGTTAAGTTGTTTATATATTCACCCCAAACTACTTTGTTACAGGAATTAATTATTTTCTTTTCAATCCATTCGTTATATAATTTGTTTTGTGACTATAAATATCTATATTCATTGATCTGACAAGTTCAAGTCTGCTATAATTCAGTGTCTCGATTGAAGTTTTTGAGTATCGCATGTGTCGTATAAGAGCAATACCAAAAGTGTACGATTTTTCTTTTAACATATGAACATTGCAATGTGACTTGTCAATTTGTCAAGTAAATACCACGAAATAATTTATTTAATAGCGATCTAGGGTAGTTGATTCAAACCATTGTAAAAATCTACTCAGCGAATTGTAAGTAGGCGGCAGACAATGAGCCAGGACCCGTAGACGCGTGTATTGTGCCTTGGGCGTTTGTGTTTTTATTTGTGCGTACTGGACACTTCATTTTGTTTTGTTTAGACCTTAAAGGATTTTAAATAAATAGTACGACTTGCTTATATGTATTTAGGGAGCACTAGTTTTTCGAAAGGTCCGTGATCAGGTTGTGACATATTCCAATTAGGCATTCTCGTCCGCTATATAGTTGGTACAAAGCTAATTCATAATAAATGGAACGATCGTTGTTGTAGAATCAGTTTTAATTTTATGGACGCGATTAACACTATGTTTTGTCTAAATCGTACTAGTCTTTCAAGCACGCGATTATGATGTGTTTGCTTTTACCTTATGATGATTCTTACTTGTACCTTTCTGTGAAATATTGTTACAATATTCCGATGATCTTTCTAGACTAGAGTTAAATTAATCTACTCGACATTCATAATCTAAGAAACTCGTGAAATCGAAAATTCACGACAAATTGGTAATTGACAAAAACATTAGAAGTTCTCTTTTATGTAAAATCGCTAAATTTATTTTCGTCTATAAATTTTAGTCAGTTTTGAATAAGGACTACTATTTGAAAACTTAAGTCAGAAAGATTAAATACAGATTACCAGACTTTTAAATGAATTTGATGCTCCAAACATAAAACAGAATCTTCAATTTCATAGTTTCTTTTGTTTCACCGTCATCAGTACAAAGTTTCCTATCTATTTCGGCCCATTGAACTTTATTGTTTGTCCTGAAAGGATACGATTGATTAAGGAATTATATGGCTCATACTTGCTAATTGTATGACACTTTCCAATTTTATAATGTTTTCGTAAAAGTATTAACTGTTTTATTCTCAGTTACTCTGAGAGAACGCGTCAATAACTTCGTCTTCTTTAATTAAATTATACCCGAAATATCAGAGCCTCGATAAAATCTTTATATTGAACTTTTTCATACCTTATAATGAAGTAGGAGTGAATTGTAAGAGAAAAATTTAATGGGAATGGAAATTTTGAGTAACAATAATGAACTATTATAACGTAATGATGTTCTAAGAGCTTTTACTTTCTCTTTCATAATCCTGGAGCCCTCTCGCATGATGGTCGCCTAGGTCTGCTCTTTATTCTCTCTTTACAGGTCAACAAAGGGACTCTGAAAAACCTTGCCCTCAGAGTCAGATGGGTGGCTGGGGCATGCAAAGAATGTATGTGCCTTCGACGACGTCCCTTCAGGACTGAATGTGTGCCGGCTTTTGTTTGATAGGTATGCACGATGAAATTTTTTTTGATTATGGTTGCCGGCAGCGGCCGGTTTTTCGTGGAACCTCCCCACACTCTCCGCCAATGAGCAATGAACAAAGGGACTCTGAAAAATCTTGCCCTCAGAGTCAGATGGGTGGCTGGGGCATGCAAAGAATGTATACCATATGTGCCTTCGACGATGGACGTAACAGTCCCTTCAGGACTGAATGTGTGCCGGGTTTTGTTTGATAGTTATGGACGATGAAATTTTTTTTGATTATGGCTGCCGGCAGCGGCCGGTTTTTCGTGGAACCTCCCCACACTCTCCGCCAATGAGCCGCGGCGAGCTAGCGTGCCGCCCTGCAGTCAACGCTGTCCGTCGAGTGATCTGTCAGCTCATGCTGGCAGTCTGGACTTTACGTGCAAGCCATTCACTCACATAGTTCCATAACATAATTCTACAATAATTTTTTTCTCGCATTCAGGAGTGTGTGATGCTAACTTCTCCACAGAGTAAAAATAAAGCAAACATCTATCGCATATACATATACTTTCTACACTTATGTTTTGAAGTTTGTCCCAAATAAGGCGCGAAAGATCTTTAATTCAGCAGAAATGATATCTGTTATCATCATCATCCATATGATGCTCATCCACATCATTAATGTCATAGTTATCTTGTATAATCAGTAGATTTACATGCCGCTCCATCTTGGGTTTCGTAAGTCTAACTGGAACAGTTGTGAAGGAGCGCTCTTTCTCTAGGATGAATACGTTTACGGACAAATTGTTCTGGGGCCGGATTCTATAGCACGGAGAATTTGGGAATTTGGGAGATGAGAATTTCGTTTTCTTAGAATTCCTAATTCCCTAATTCTCCATTCCCAATTCACTAACATGGTTGGAGAATTAGGGAAAACGTAAGAAATGTGAAAAAGTGCGAATCGCCAGGGACGATTAAGGATATCAATTTTTGTTGTAGAGGGTTAGATTTTTTTTCATATTTGAGGTACATCCGTCTATTACCTTCTACTGTCGAAATAAATAGAAATTTCTGTTTCGTAGGGGTAGTTTTTGAGGGATGTAGGATGGTAGGTTTTTTCGAGATTTTCCGGGATAACGAGAGAATGGAGAGTAGAAGGAGAATGTATGTGGTATCAAAAAAAATGGGAGCTCAGGGCAAACAAGATAGGTTTAGGAAATGGGGCGGGAAGAGTGCGAGGTAGAAATGGGGGCTGATTAACGGAAATTTAAAAAGAAATTAAGACAATATCAGGAGCTGTAATAATTCGCAGGGGTAAGCTCAGGATCTGTAAGCCCAATAAAAAAATAAGAATTCACTTTGGTAATTAGATAGATTTTTCCACTTGTTTTTCCACAAGCAAGACACCGGAGAATTAACAAGTGGAATGGACATTTCGGGAATTCTCTACTTACTTTTCGTCTTACTTTTCCACAAGCAAACACCGGAGAATTAACAAGTGGAATGGAGAATTCGCGAATTTCGTACTCACCTCTCAAATTCTCTCTCAGTTGAGAATTTTTCGTCTTACTTTCACTTCTCAAATTCTCCATTCCACTTGTTAATTCTCCGGTATCTTGCTTGTGGAGAAGTAAGTGGAAAAATTGTATTTTCTGCTTTTGTTGCGTTTTATGAAGGTATCTAGGTATCTAGGCATTTCAAATTAAGTATTGTATTCACTGCATATCCTGGCTATATTTTAAAAAAATAAGTATGGAAATCCATGCAATACTTACAGAGGAACATGGATTTTGTGTCTCAAGGTACCCGCTAAAAATTATAAATCACGCGAAAATGATCAATTTGGTCGTCGTCCAGTACAGAAGAGATGCCGTAAAATTTTTAATTAAACACGGTAAAGCTTGTGTGTACCATTAAATCGCATCTATATTTTGTCCCCTAATTAAATATGTAATAAATTTTTGAATCCGATATACGGTTTTGGAGAAAACTGTAAAAGAAGTGTATCAGTCGATTTTAAGGTGAAAAAATGGCCGTTTTTGGTACAATAATTGCCACATTTTCAACTCATCATTGCGAAGAACTAGTAAGTTGTGGAAATTTACTTCCCATGACAAAAATGTTCATAACGGAGTACTAATGGATGTAAAACAAAGAACGGAAGAAAAATATGCAAAATATAGGAACTGGGTGTATATGACCCTAGTGTAAAAAAATCATTTTCGGCGGTCAAAATTCAGCTATCACATTAAAATGATCAAATTCAAACTACACCAGCCGATTACCCTCTACTCCCTCTTTAATTTGGTACCAAACATGACGTAGTTTGGACAACCCCCTATGAGGGGTAGTACGACCCCCAACCCCCAAAACACCCTGCCCTCAAAATTTTTCACCTATATTTTTGTACTTTAAACCCTTAATCTACCAAAAAAAATTCCAATACTCTACAGCACTCCCACATAGAGTTAGGCGCCCGTGAATATTGCGATAGCAAAATTTACCGCCGAGGCCGCTCAAATCTGCAAATTACCGTTAATCGAAATAAAATATAGCCTATAATACTCATGCATGCCTAATTACCAAAGTGAATTCTTACTTTTTTTTTATTGGTCTTAGAGATCCTGAGCTTACCCCTGCGAATTAATGCAGCTCCTGATATTGTCTTTATTTTTTTTTAAATTTCCGTTAATCAGCCCCCATTTCTACCCCGCACTCTCCCCGCCACATTTCCTAAACCTATCTTGTTTGGCCTGAGCTCCCATTCCTTTTGATACCACATACATTCTCCTTCTTCTCTCCATTCTCTCGTTATCCTGGAAAAACTCGAGAAAGCCTACCCTCTTACATTCCTCAAAAACTACCCCAACAAAAAAGAAATTTAAACTTATTTCGACAGTGGAAGGTAATAGGCAGATGTACCTCACATATGAAAAAAAGTCTAACCCTCTACACCAAAACGTGATACCCTTAGTCGTCCCAGGCGATTCGCACTTTTTCACATTTCTTACGTTTTCCCTAATTCTCCAACCATGTTAGTGAATTGGGAATGGAGATTTAGGGAATTAAGAATTCTAAGAAAATAAAATTCTCATCTCCCAAATTCCCAAATTCTCCGTGCTACAGAATCCGGCCCCTGGTCTTCAAATTGTTTAATTTGTTTACGCGCCATGGGAAATGTTATTCCAGTTAAATTTAGTACTGTAGAGTAATTCGGATATAATGAAGTCCTATCGGAATGAAGATTTACAGGATATAGCACTGATATTATTGCCCACGCGAAACATGCTTCATCATTATTCTTTACATTAACACAAGCTTTCTTAGACGCAATCTCCTTTGGTAGAGGTATATAAGAAGTTCCTCGGAGCTGTTCAAATTTGTTAATATGTACTGCTAAATGTATTATGGAATGCAGTGCCCAGCCGCTATCTTTTTCCTGGAATTCGTCGAGCTGAGTGTGTATTGGGTCCAAAATGTTTACTTTATACCACTCCTCTAAATTATCATCCGCACTGATGGGAGCAGTTCTCGCTTGGAAATATTTGATGTCTTTTATAACTTCCTTGTCGCTAGTTTCCTTAATAAACTCGCCGCACAATGTTGTACTAACTTTTATATTAAATTGATATTTTAAGGTATTATTATATTGCATCTTGCATAAATAGTTTAGGATCTATATGTTTTATATTTATAATAATACCGGCCCTAATTCTACCTGCGAACGCAGTATTTAATTCCTCCCACTTTACCCAATCACTTTTTCTTACGCGAATAATTCCTCCACCTCGATGGGGGGCTTTGATTAACACTCTCAACGATTTAATTTGAGCAACGCAGCTCTCCAAATGTCATTTCCTAGCATTTTTATTACACTTCCAAAATGCCGCTTGAAATTTACGAATGTTTCTATTACACACTTAATAATACTTTTTTTGTTCACTGAATTTGTTAAACACTCCATCATATCTTTTCGCAAGTTTTCAATTATTGTAAAACTTTTATTTACTAGTTCGGTCGACATTTTATTATTTTTTTATTTTGGACTATCTCTTAGGCTCCCAAAGATTGACTGATGGCTCTTAAGAGCTTGTTCGCGCTAATATAGGAGCGTTCGGTAAACATGAATGATCCTGGATGGAACAATTTTTTCTTTATGTGAGTTCCAAAGATGTGGGGTGATATCAAATTACATGATATAAAACATGGATCACTCAACTTAAATTTGTTTACTTTATGCGAATTGTTTAGGCAAGATGTGAGGTGATATCCAACGAAATTGCTTACATGAGCACATTTAAAAACTCTGCGCATAAGAAAATGTTGATATTACTTAAATTTGTTTACTTTATGCTAATTAGCAACTTCCAGGATCCAAGGTGATATCAAATTGCACGTTGAAGTGATTCATTTGTTGATCTGAATTTCTCATCAAAATTTGTAATCCAAATATTTTTGCAAGGTCTTTTGGCTGCGTAGAATTGAACAATGAAATTGTTTATATTAGCAAGAATTTCTTATTTGTGTATATGAAATATTTTTGCAAGGCCTTTTGGTGGCGTAGAGCTTGGATTGCAGCTGCAAGCTAGAAATTGTTGATATTACTTAAATTTGTTTACTTTATGCGAATTAAAAAATTCCAACACCCGAGGTGATATCAATGTTGAAGGATTTTATTGAAGTGATTCATTTGTTGTTCTCGTCAGGAGGTATGAATTTGTTATCTAGTGTTTATAAAATGGAATATTTTTGCAAGATATTTTGGTGGCGTAGAATTATTTGTATTGCAGCTGCAAACTTTGTATCAACAAGATGTCTCAGGTAAGCTATATTGAAATTTTTAGAAGTTTTAAATAATTGATTTTTAGATCTCTCAAGAGCCACAACAACAACAACAGCAACAGCAGCATTAAAAAAAGTTTAAAAAAGTTAACAAAAACTTCAATAGTGTAAAAAAAATATTGAAAATAAGTTAAAAAAGTTTAAAAAAAGGTGAAAAAAAGTTGAAGAAGTTACATTTAATAATAATGATAATATTAATTTATAATATTAATAACAAATATGATTTTTTTGTATATTTTATTTATAATTGTTGGTGTTGTCAGTATTTTTTCTTTTCTTCGCAAGTTTTTGTATTCCCAATAAGAAAGCTCCAAAGCTCAGGTGCAATGAGAAAACATAAAATCATTGCCATAGAGCAAACCTTAGAATATAGAGCAAACAGGAATGGTGATAAGCCATATTTTACGTAATGAATTTCTGGTTGTGTTGGTAGTCCATTTTTACATATATTTACACGCCATCCCTATTCTAAGCAACTTGTCAATTTGCAAAAAGTAAACAAAGGTTTTGTGCGGAGCATCTGTGGTAAAAAATGTTCTTTTTCTACTTTATTTTGAAACAATTCACTTAATTAATTTGTATAAATCTCTGCTTCTATTAACAAAAAAGATAATTTAGATAGTGCAGTTGCCCCAAACAGGATTTCCCTAGTTTTTAATCCAATTTATATTTGCAAGCACTGACCGAACACTTTATTTCTGTTTTTATAATTGATATGAAGATTTTAACGGGCACTAGCGGCACTATAAAACTTTGCACTAAATAAAGTTCAAAGATAAATAGTTTTGAAAAGAATTGATTCGGTCCTTTTGTTAAATTTCACAAAAGATTTTTAAGTTGACTAAATCTGCTCACAAAACAAAATCACATTTCACAATTCTGCACCCAGCTTTGACAACTCTTTCTTGCAGCATCTCACTTACTCCTATGTATAATCTCCTGCTCTTGACAAATTACACTATGTACACGAATTTTACATGATTCAACCATTCCTGTTTGCTATATATTCTAAGGAGCAAACCGATCCTATAAAAAGCTTAAACTTAGGCGTGACTAATCATCAAAGGTCTTAATCTGTCATGGTCGTAGCGTAAGATGAGTATTCCTACTGAGTAGACGTGTTGTTCTGTGCTCCCGGGTTTTCCGTATTTTTCTCCGCGATTCCATAAGTTTAAATTACTTTCTTGTGCCAATATTCATTTTGGATCTTCCCGATTATAAGTTTCATGACATTGATTGTGGAATTGTGTGAATTTGTCGTTTTACTTTTAAATATCTGCTGCCTACAAAATTTTTTAAGTAAGCAAGAAGGTCTGCATCGCTGCGGGTCGAACGGTACATGCTCTCACCACACAGTCTCTTTCTCGCTTATCGCTATGGGTAAGCCAGTTAATTCAAAAAATAATGCCAAAGACAATACAGAGACTAGTCATAGCCGATCATCTAGTACTAGTAGTACTCCTGCTTTAACGAGAGGTGCAACGAAGAGCTCTGTGCTCTCAACAAAATTCCCCTCGGCTTCATCTTCTCCGCCCTCACAAACTTCTCTTGAGGCCATGGAAAAGAGACTGATGCTTTGGTTTAATGTGGTTCTCACCGAAAAGTTCAATGAATTTAAGGAAGATATGAGCTCTGAAATCAGTAAAGTTTCTGCAACGTCTGTTAAAAAATTGGAGTGCCTAAAATCCAAAAATGAAGCTGTGGAACGTAAAATTTCTGCGCTCAGCGATGAGATTGAGGAAACCAACCGGCTGCGGCGATTAAATGACATCATAATCTCCGGCATTCCGGAGATAAAAAATGTGAGTGCCGAAAAAATCTATAAAAACATTGCAGCGGTCATCAATCATACCGTGACGCCTTAATTAGATGCCTTTAGACTTAAAAGTTCTACGTCATCTGCGAGTGGTACGCAAACACAAATTAATGCTCCTATATTAGTAAGGCTTTCTTGCCAGAGTGAAAGCACTCCTTCTATAAATCTCTGTCGGCGCATGGTCCATTAAAACTCAATGAAATCGATGTTGGCTTTTCATCTGACAGTTTAATCAAGGTCCACGACAGTCTTTCACGCAACAACCAAATAATTTATCGTGAGGCACTACGCTTACGTTCTTTACATAAGCTGTATTCAGTACGATCGCGAAATGGATTTGTTTATGTCCTGAAGAAAAAAGATGACATTTTATTGCTTGTGAGTGATATCGCTGCTCTGCATGCGCTTGCGGCTCCAACTTTGATTGATGCGCCTACGACACCTGGAGTTCCAACAGCTGTGAATCGCGATGATTGTACATAATGCTATCTTCTTCACATTGTTTTGTTTTAGTTTAGTTAATAGCATAGATTTGAATCTCTTTTATGTCCCATATGAAATATTTAATTTGCTTTGTTGCTTTCTTTCAGTTTATTTAAAAATGAACTTATATTATACTGCTTACAGCTTAACTATACAAGTTTTTTTTTCAGTGTGTGTATTTATAAATTAAATATTGTAATTTCTCTGATGCTTGGGCCGGGCTGTTATATTTTTGTTTCTAGTTTTAAACTGCCTCTTAAATTGCGCTATCACTGGCTCTGTGCAGACATGATCTTTTCTTAAATTTTTAGTGGATGAACCAGGTAGGAACTTTGATGAATATCTTCTGCTCCATGGCTCGGGGTCTTAGAGTGTGCTCTATGAATGCGCGAAGTATACGCCCGAAAATTAGCGAATTGCAGTCAATTTTTGCTGACTCGGGGGTTGAGGTGATACTAGTCTCCGAGACTTGGTTAAATTGTGATATACCATCTGGGTTGGTTGATATTCCGGGATATAAGCTGCATAGAAATGACAGATGTAATCGTTCTGGAGGTGGAGTTGCAGTCTATGTTAAAGCTAGCTTGAAATCGTCTGTGATTAATTACTCACCGCCCAGTCACCCTTTTGAGTTTCTGTGCGTTGAGGTTTGGTCTAGTGCTGACAATTGTGTGGTAGTTGCTGCTTACTGCCCCCCAAATTGCTTTTCCACAGATAATGCATTCGTATTCGAAGATGCTATTGCCCCTATCACCCATAGGTACAATAAGGTAATTATTGGGGGTGATTTTAATGTCAATCTGTTGCTACGTAATGCACTTTCGGAGAACTTCCTTCATCTTATCCAACGGCTTGATCTCAAGCAAGTTAATAGAATACCCACCTTTTGCGGTACTGCAAATCCTTCCCTACTTGATCTTCTTCTGGTTATGCATGAAGGTGATATAAATTTTTCTAACCAGATGAGCCCACCTAGTTTTTTGGACCACGATTTGCTGTTCTTAACGTATAATTTTATTATGGATGCAAGCTCTGATGAAACGCCTAGCTACTTTCGTGACTATAATGGTATGCAAGTTGATGAAATGTTGATGGAATCTGCCTCACTTCCTTGGCACGAGATCTATCAATGCGCTGATGTTGACGATCAAGTAGATAAATTTGATTACATCATCCAATATCTTCATGATAAGTACGCTCCTCTCCGTCCTAGGCGTACACATAAGCATAGAATTCCTTGGTACTCGGTGGAAATTGAAAACTTGATAGCCGAGCGCGAGTTCCTTTATCGCAAATATAAACATTTAAAAATCAGTGCAATCAAACTCCAATACAAACGCGTCAGAAATTTAGTAACTAGTAAAATAAGAATTGCGAAGCGTAATTATTATGGTGCTGTGCTTGATCCTCAACTCCCAGCTAGCAAGTTTTGGTCCAATCTAAAACGAATGGGTGTTCATGGCGCAGGGTCAGCTGGCTGTGATTTTGATCCTAACGACCTAAATGAATATTTTGCATCACCTACAACATTAATATCACCAGTGACTTCTGATATTGAGAGTGTCTCTACTGCATTCGTTTCAAACGATGGTTTCAGCTTTCGCTGTGTTGATTCGGCGGAGGTGTACCATGCTATACTCTCAGTCAAATCGAATGCCTGCGGCCCGGATAACATACCGGGACATTTCCTAAAAATACTTTTACCCGTAATATTACCTGTTGTAGCCCATATCTTTAACGTAGTTTTAACATCCTCTAAATTTCCTACAAATTGGAAAAGAGGTACTGTAATAGCCATTCCAAAAAAGAATTCCCCTAATTGTATGTCTGATTTTCGACCTATCAGCCTGTTGTGCTTCTTATCGAAAGCTCTGGAGAAACTCTTGACTGATCAAATGCTTGAATATATTGAAGGTAATGCTTTATTATCAACGTGGCAGTCTGGATTTCGACGTAGGCACAGCTGCCAAACGGCTTTGTTAAGGGTTACTACTGATATTCGGGAAGCACTTGATAGAGATAACTTGGGTATCCTTGTTTTATTAGACTTCTCAAAAGCCTTTGATAGCATTAACCACTTTAAATTATTGCGTAAATTGGAAGTGCAATTTAGATTTTCCGCTCTCGCTCTATCAGTCATCAAAAGTTTTTTGTTAAGTCGAACGCAGCAGGTGAAAAGTGGCAACCATCTCTCTGACCCGATATGTCTATACCGTGGTGTACCCCAAGGCTCTATCCTCGGACCACTTCTATTTAGCCTCTATATTAATGACTTACCAGATGTGATACGCAACGCAAACATACATATGTATGCAGACGATGTTCAAATTTTTCTTTGCTGCCCTGTTGGTCTATCCGAGCATTGTATCCTCAAAATTAACGAGGATCTGCAGCACATTCACGACTGGTCTGTGGTAAATGATCTTGCCCTGAATGCAAGCAAATCAAACTACATGATACTCCATAGGCGAGGCTTGGATCCATCAAACTTTCCCCCAGTTCTCCTAAATAATAATCCCCTGCCTCACTTGGAGCGAGTTAGAGATCTTGGGGTAATGCTCAACTCTCGCCTGACCTGCTGCGATTATGTTAACAGTATCCTTGGTAAGGTATATGGTACACTTCGTAAACTTTGGTGCTCGGCGGATTTCCTCTCGGTAGTTAATAAACTCAAAATAGTCAAAGCTCTGGTTGTCCCATTTTTCACCTATGGTAACCTAGTCTTTCCTAGCATGGATTCTGTCTGCTCGCGGAAGTTGGAGGTGGCTTTTAACAACTGTATTAGATTCGTGTTTGGACTACGACGCTTTGACCATATATCCCTACACAGAAACTCAATACTTGGCTGCCCCCTTAAAACTTACCTTCTGTACCAATCGCTAACCTTTCTACATCGTCTTATATACACCTACAATCCTGCATACTTGAGCAGCAGTATTAGCTTTTTGCGTAGCTCTAGACACGTCTATATTTTGATCCCTCGTTACCTTACAGTCATGGGCCAACGTTCCTACTTCGTTCACATATCCAGTAAGTGGAACTCACTTCCAGTAGATATTCAAGGCACAGTGCCTGTTGGCGCGTTTAAGAGGCTCTTGTACCGGCATTTAACTGATAGCAGCTAGCCGAACGCATCTAATTCTACACACACTATTAATACTTGTATCTAAATTTAAATGAAATAATAAATTCAATAGATTATATAAACTACTTGCATTGTTAATAGATTGATAGTTATATTTCTGAGTACATCATTTTGTCATCTTACTTTTGTACTTAGTATAAGACTAATGACATTATTGGCATCGCCTATATATGCTGTATACATATTGTAGCTATATTCCTTTTCTTTTTTGTTTCTCAGTAGTTTCCTCCAAATAATATATTTTATACATGTTAAAAAGATTAAGTAATCTTGTTGTATAATACCCTTAATAAAGAATTGAATTGAATTGAATTGCATATAGCAATATGCTACAAGAATTACTGAAGCGTGTAGGCCGGCTGCGTCAAGCACAAAAAAATGAACGCACCCCGACCGAAAGAAATGCATTTCCTCAAGCTGCAGATGACAGGCTGGGGATGACAACGAAGAAGAAGATTCAATCTGTCTTACTTCTCGAGTAAAAGTCGCGTGCATAAATGAAATCAGAAAACATCATCAAAAATCCTCAACAACATCTGGCCCAAAAAGGAATTTCCAAAGGGTGCTGTACAGAGAGAAAAGAAAATTTTGCTGAGCTCTTTGAAAGGGAAGAACTTTTTGCTGCTCCAGAGATAAGTTGGCCGGATTGTTTTAGTTCTGGCGTTTCTGTCTTCCGTCCAATTTTGAGACATATACAATTTAACAAAATTCGCTGTTGAGCAAGGAAGTTTTGATGCAGGCGACCAAGGGCTTTGAAATCAATATTTCTCGGACTGGTCGCACCAAGATACATTTCAACAGTTCGTGATCGGTACTAAAAGTATTCGGTGGCATCCACCTTTTTTTTAATACAGTCATAGTGGCGGAATACTTAAAATATGGTATAAACTCAATACTTTTTCAAAGGGGAATATATCCGCCTGAGAGTTTTGTGAACACGCAGCAATATGGATTAGCAATTGTCAAAATTCCAACAATCGTTTTCTTTGGACTTGTGCTCCAAAATGTCAACAAAATCCAGCACAAAAGGTGTAAATGGTCATTAGATTTTACTACAAAGAAAAATGCGGATATTCCTTCACCGCCAGATTATAATCCTTCAGTTGCACAAAGTAGATACAGTCGTCAACTATAAAATGAATTTGTAAATTGTTTTAAATTCTAATTTTTATTATGATTACGTTCCGCACTTGCTTATTTAATTTCGTTCAAGATATAAGTGTAGATACAAGTCCCGCTGGGCAATATTATTTCAAATAATCGAATTAGTTTGTGATAGAGCCTACAGACAGCAAGTCGAAGCAATAAATTCTAATTTAATATTTAACTAGATGGCGGATGCTGAAGCGCTTCATCATACCGTAGAATTTTCACCGTGAGTATTATTGATATATTACACATTTTCTTTTGGTATACGCATACTTCGGCTTCCGTAGCGACTTACACATGTAGGACTTCCTTTTATTGATATTCTGTTCATGTAGCTATATATAATTTTGATTTAATACTATATATATATACATATATGGTTCCAATTTTTGATATATTTACATGTATATTCTTTGAAATGATAATCCGTTTAAGTAGACACTCTATATGTATAAATATATATATAATTTAACGATACACTTACCAGTATACATTTTGAATGGATGATCCGGTTGAGTCAACACTCTACATCTATATCTATATATACGATAATGATATACTTACTTGCATATATATGTCTGATTTCATGATATACTTACCTACACATGTATATTGGAATCTTGTCCTTTTGAATTTTTTTTTTTTGATTTAGTGCTTTATATATAACTAGCTATAGTTGATTTGTTGAATACTACACATTATCGAAAGTATCGGACGGAAAATTAGATTAAAAGCAATTTTTCTAGTTAGATTTAAGTGTATAGTTTTGAACTGGAAGATGAGAGAAGTATGAGAGAAATAACAATCCTCAGTCGCTAGATTATTACAAAATGAAGTTTTCAAAGCAAATTATTTAGAGATTAAGTGTAAAATAATATAACGCCTTTGTTACGTAGAGGTGTCATTCCTAATTACACAAAAAAAAAAGTATCTTTTAAAGAATTTTTTTTATCAGAATTATAACGTAAATATGAAATTTTGATAGTTTTGATTATTCCTTCACATCCCGGAACCCTCTCACATCGGATGAAGGTCGTCTAGGTTCGCCTAGTCTCTCTCTCTCACTCTACAGGTCAATTAGGGACTCTGAAGAATTATGCCCCACAGAGTCAGATGGGAGGCTGGGGCAGGCAAAGAAGGCAGAACATCTGTGCCTTCAAAGGTATACAGGTAAGTGACGTAAGGGTCCCTTCAGGACCGGATGTGTGCCGGCTTTTGTTGGATAAGCACGACGAATTTTTTTTGATTATGGCTGACGGCAGCGGCAGGTTTTTGTGGAACCTCCTCACACTCTCCGCCAATAGCTGAGGCGAACTAGCGTGCCGCCCTGTAGTCAACGCTGTCCGTCGAGTGATCTGTCAGCTCATACTGGCAGTCGGGACTTTACCTCCGATGTCAATCACTTAACATACTTTCATAACAAAAATGGCGCCCAACGTGGGGCCTTAACACCTTGAGTGCGTCAGACCTCTTTACTGGGGACTGAGATTACTTTGCAGATATGGACATTTGGCTTTCAGCTGATTGTCTGACTCGGTATTCTTACATCCAGTGGAGAAGGGATCACTTCAGTACTCGACTTCACGTGAACCTTCTGTTCAAGGGTTGTCCATTATTCTAGGTTTGATACGTTGTGCGCGTCCATTGTTATGTTCCATAACAAAAATGGCGCCCAACGTGGGGCCACCTCAGTCAACTTCGGTGTTCAAATGTGTTTGACACTGGAGACTGAGGCTACTTGAGATATGGACATTTGGTTTTTAGCTAAATCGTCTGACTCGGTAGTCTCATATCTAGTGGACAAAACATGTGGACCTGAAGTTTGATTGTTTTGTTGAAAATTTTTTCTGTAAAGATCGTCAAGTTTTTAAAAGTTTTTGAATTTTTTGGAAATAAAGTAAAGTTTTTGATATTTTGAGATTTTGGGTTTTTTAAGGTAACGTAACGTTTTAGATTTTTGGAAGTTTTGAATTGAAGTTCAACTCTAGGTTTGACTTTGGTCAAACCTCGAGTCTGAACAGTTGGCTAGTTTTTGAAATTTTTTGAATTTTTTTGAATTTTGTTTGAAGTGATCTTTCCCGCTGGCCTTCTGTCATGGAAATGGTAGGTGGCCTCACAGAATTTTTGTGTGAACTCTCACGGAGACATGTCTCTGTTGGCCAACTGGCTGGACCGAGTTATGAATCTGTGAGACGACTTTTTGGCTTCCAGCTAACTAGTTAACCAGATTCATGACTCTGCCCGGTTGGAAGGTTAGGTGGACATGACAATCAGGTGAGGAGGAAGGAAGGAGTTGTTGGAGGATGGAAATGATGCTGGAGACCTTCAGTATTCAGGAGTTGGCATACTGCTATTATTATTTATTATTATTATTATTATTCCGGGGGATGCAGACAGGACTCCCGTCTCTCTCTAGGAGATCTTTTGTGACATTACCCCTAAACGCCCTAGGGCGCCCATTCGAACTTAAGGTCTTTAATGAAACCTCTAATGTCCTTGGGGGCCATTTTAACAATATCCTCAGGCATTGGAAATGCCTTTCCTAGATGTCTTAGCCTTATGCGGCATAGAGCTTCACAATCACACAGGATGTGCTCAGCAGTTTCATCGTTTTCCATACAGAATCGACAGGTCTCATCATCGACCTTACCCATCTTCTTGAGATGGTATCTAAGTGGGCAATGCCCAGTAAATAGGCCCGTTATGAGCCTTAGTTCCTTTCTGCTGAGTGTGAGGAGTTCTTTTGTCCTCTGCTGCGAATACTTTAAAAAAAATTTCGCTTGTCTCAGCTCCGGGGTGTTTTCCCAGTATTCCTTTTTAGTTCTGTCCTCCCAAAGCCTGATCTGAGCCAGGAGGTGACCCTTTGGGTGTCCAAAGACAGGCTCCGGGCCAATAAACGGAGATTTGGCTCCTTCCTTTGCAAGGCGGTCCGCAATCTCGTTCCCCTTAATGCCTTCATGTCCTGGTACCCATATTAGTGTCACCCTATTTGTCTCAGCCAGTTGCTTCAAGACAGTAAGACAGTCCCAAACCAGCTTAGACTCAAACGTAAACGAGTTTAACGCTTTAAGTGCTGCTTGGCTATCTGATATTATGTATATTTTTGCTCCACGCATATTCTTATGGATTATCTCGAGAGCGCAGAGTTCTATTGCGTGTATTTCTGCCTGAAAAATGGTTGGTGAGGCCCCCAGTGCCTTTGCGAGATGGCACCTTGGCTCATATATGCCCACGCCTGCTTTACCTTCCATTTTGGACCCATCCGTGTACCATTTAAGAGATCCTTTTTCAAAGGGTAGGTCCCCAGTGTGCCACTGTTGACGGTCCCCCAAGATCACCTTAAATGGCGTTTCAAAGTTATGGCGTTTTTGCATAACATCTGAAATTGGGTTGGCATACTGCTAACTGCTTGGCTGAAGAATCTCTAGTACTATTTTCAGTCTTTAGCTTCTCCAACCCGACTCTTCCCAGATTTCTGTGGGAACTCCACATTTTTTTTCAATGCACACATTCACGTCGCTTGCCTGTATAAATTTTCTGACCTGTGAGGAGGGGGAGCGACCTGAAGACCTCTTATGGTGAGAGTTAGCTCCTGGGGGAGTGAAGGAGAAATTCCATTATTTGAAAAAATTTTTGGAAACATATTGAGCGGTAACATTCTGCTAATGTCTTCGAATATTTGATTTTTTGTTTGAAATTTTTGATGATCTCTCCGAACTGTTGATAAGATGAACTTTCGATAATAAAAAAATTTTTGCTGAAATTTTAGTATCCAGTCTTAATCTTCGAACGTTTGGGAAGAATTTTTTTTGGAATTGTAATATATTGTTGCGAGCGTGGCCTTTGGTTCGTTATTTAAAAACACAATATTAAATAATTAATATATAAGTTCTTTATTTCACTCTAATCATATAAAAGTTCACAAACATTCATCTAATCAACTCAACTCTAATTATCGCTAATACTGTACTTTCAATTATCGCAATCTAATTACATACACTTCCGCTTCTTTATTACTTTCGCTTCTTAACACTGCAACGTCTAAGACAAGACTCCTTTTCTGGCGATGGCAACTGTTATATTTATACCCAAGAAACTCTCCGGATTATTCTGGAGTGTTCTATTCCAAAAGCTTCTTGACTATTCTATTTGTTCTATTTCTGAACTTTCCTGTAGATTTCGTAATCGATTCTCCGAACCTGAAGTCATTTACTCTCCGAACCTGAAGTTGTTTATTGCCAGTAGATGTCACCAGTTGTCTCTTTCTATTGCACGTAACACTGCCCCCTTCTTAAACTTGTTCGTCCCGAACAACAGGTGGTCCACGGTCTTGATGCTCGTAGTATTGACACAAGCGGTCCAAATGAACAATTTTGTGCTTGCCTCTTGTGCCACGCTGAATCCTGTATACCACGTCATTAATTCTAGTTACTACTGAATATGGTTCTTCCCAGTGTTGTTGCAATTTTGGAGAACGTCCCTTAAGTCGTTTCCGGTTGTACAGCCAAACAAGATCACCTTCGTTAAATCCTGTGGAATTAGCGCGTAAGTCATAGCGGGTCTTCATCCGATCAGTATTTGTTGCTAATTTCGTGCTCGTGGCCTCGTGTACATCGGCTAATTGTTGTTTGAGCTCCGATACGTAGTCTTCTGGTAACTTTTGTTCACCTCTGGGGGTACCGAATTTTGAGGTCGCTAGGTAAACGCATCTTTCTTCCGAATATGACTTTAGCTGGGGTTTGTCCGGTAGTACTATGAACGGCTGATCTATAAGCCATTAGGAATACAGGAATATGTCGATCTCAATCGCGTTGATGATAGTCAACTACTTTCTTTAGATGCTCGATCAATGTTCTGTTGAAGCGCTCTACCATGCCGTCAGATTGTGGGTGTAGAGGAGTTGTTCTAGTTTTTCTTATTCCCAACATTTTACACATCTCCTGGAAAGTCCGCGATTCGAAGTTCCGTCCTTGGTCCGAATGAAGTTCTTGAGGCACACCAAACCTACTGACCCAATTCGTTATTATTTGTTCCGCTACTGTGGTTGCCTCTTGATTAGGGATTGCATAAGCTTCAGGCCATTTACTGAAATAGTCAATGGCAACTAATATATAACGGTTACCGCCATCCGTTTCTGGAAAAGGTCCAGCGATGTCTATAGCTATCCTTTCAAAGGGGGCTCCGACATTATACTTATGCATTTCTCCTCTGCTTCTGTGTTGCGGCCCTTTGCAAGCAGCACAGACAGGGCATCTGCGGCACCACTCCTCCACATCGTCTCGCATATGTAACCAATAAAACTTTTCTCGTATTTTGGAAATGGTTTTGTTCACTCCCAAATGTCCTCCAGAGGTTCCACCGTGCATTTCTTCTAGAACATCTTTGACGTTTGATGCCGGCACGACTATCTGCATTCGGAAAGATTCGCCATTAGGTGCGTCCCACTTGCGTTTTAATATACCACATTCAACATGAAGAGAGTTCCATTGAGCCCAGTAATTTTTCAGCTTCTCACTCCGTTCCGAAATATCCGTCCAGTCTGGTGTTTCCATGTCTTCTTTCCAAGCAAGAATAGGTGAAATGTCCGGATCTTCTCGTTGTGCTGTTCGTAGGTCCTCGTTGTCCCAACCTGTAGATGGCTCCACGGTTACCAACTGTATAGTTGCTGTTGTTTCTTTTTCTTCTATTCGGGTGCAATGTTTGCACTCAAGATTACATGGACGTCGTGAAAGGGCGTCTGCATTTCCATGGATACGACCTTTTCGGTGTTGTATTTCAAAATCATAAGCCTGGAGTCGCTCTATCCATCTCGCCACTTGTCCCTCAGGATTCTTAAACTGCAGAAGCCATTTAAGCGCTGCATGGTCGGTGCGAAGGATGAATTTCTGGCCGTAGAGATATTTATGAAAATGCTTTGTTGAACTTACAATGGCAAGTAGCTCCTTTCTTGTAGCACAATAATTTTTCTCTGACTTTGAAAGTGCTTTGCTATAGTAAGCTACTGGAACTTCTTGACCATTCTCCTCCTGAGAAAGCACTGCACCAATACCTTCATTGCTGGCATCCGTGTCTAATATAAATGTTTTTCCCAGCTTTGGATAGTGAAGTACTGGCGCTTCACAGAGCTGTTGCTTCAAATTTTCAAAACTTTCGTTGCATTTATCCGACCATATGAACGGCTTTCCCTTTTCGGTAAGTTGATGTAGGCTTCTTCCTATATCTGCAAAACCTTTCACGAATAGCCTGTAGTAGGTAGCTAAACCAAGAAAACTCCGTAATTGATGTTTGTCCTTTGGTGCTGGCCAATTTTTGACGGCTTCTATCTTTTCTGGATCGGTTCTTACTCCTTGTGATGAAACTATGTGCCCTAAACATTTAACTTCTTTTTTAAATAGAGCACATTTACTCGCACTGAGCTTTAATTTTGCATCTTTGAGTCTTTGAAGTACATCCTGTAAGTTGTTTTTATGTTCCATGAATGTCCTTCCGATTACTATTATGTCATCCAAATAGACAAGACATGTTTTCCAGGTTAAACCTCGTAGAACACATTCCATTAGTCGTTCGAATGTGGCTGGAGCATTACATAACCCAAATGGCATTACTTTGAATTGCCATAAGCCACTGCCAACTGAGAAAGCAGTTTTCTCTCGGTCCTCGGGATGTATTTCCACTTGCCAGTAACCACTCTTCAAATCCGGAAAGGGTATCCAATGTGTCATCAATCCTTGGTAATGGATAGCTATCTTTTCTCGTCACGTTATTTAGTTGGCGGTAGTCTACACAGAATCAGGTGCTGCCATCCTTTTTCCTAAGCAGAACATCCGGCGATGTCCAAGGGCTGTTAGATTCCTCTATGATGCCTTGTTTCTTCATGGAGTTCATCATGTCTGCAACTTCTGGTTCTGTCTGTCGAATGGGCCTGGAATCTCCTGTATCGATTCGATGCTGGACAAGATTTTTTTTACCGTAGTCATCATCATTCATTGCAAATAATTCCGAAAATTCATCGATCACCTCTTTGGCATCGTTGTGTTGTTCTTCACTTAAGGCACTGGACGAAAGAAGTTTCTGAACCTGTTGAGTAGTAGCTGGTATAGTTTTTGTCTCCTTAACATTACAACCATTATCCAAATTGACGATTTGGTAAATGGGTTCACAATTTCCAATTATAGCAACTTCTTTTAGTTGTACCTCATTTTCGGATGTGTTGAGCACTCTGACTGGTATTAATATTGTACCTTCTGCCTTCACTAAAGTCTTACCAACAATGATGCTAGATGTAACTTTTGTGGGGTAAGGCTCCACCAGATAGAATCGGCAGGTCCCGATGTCATCAGTAAGCTTTGTCCATATTAGTGTCTCGGAGCATGGCGAAAGAGTAATATTTTCGCAGACCATCGTCCTTACTTTCGCAGGATAATCTGCTCCTTCTCCTAGTCTCATAGGAATTTCTATATTCCCATATTTGAGAATCCGCTCTCCGACATCCAGATTTATTTTGTATGTGGTCATGAAGTCTATTCCAAGAATGCATTCATCCATTATGTCTGAAACCAGGAAAGTGTGCGGAAATAGTAGTTCGCCTAGTTGAACATCTAAAGTTATTTCTCCAAACACCTGTGCTGCTGCTCCAGTTGCTGTTCTTAGTAGATATTTGGTGGTGTTGTGAAGCCATTTGTTCTTAACAAGATCTGCTCTAATAATTGATCTTGAAGCTCCAGTATCGATAATAACTGCGCAGTCATGTTTTCCTACACGTCCATATATAACAAGACTGCTATTATTTCTCTGTAACTGACCTACTTGGATGATGACTTCGGGGCTGTCGACTCCACCAACCAACTTCTGCCCCACAAAGTTGGTTTTTACTAGTTTTCCGACTGCTCAACAGGAGAGGCGATGCGACTAGTCGCTGCTTGATATCTAGTCTCTCCACGAAAAGCTTGTTCCCTGGCTCGACATCTTTGGCATTCTTCTTTCCCCTCTTCTTCTGGTGATTCCACTCGTCGACGTTTTCTGCAGTCTCTTTGAAGGTGCCCTGGTTTATTACAATTCCAGCATCGAGGGACACCACGTGAAGGCGGGCTCTGTGATGATTGCACTCTGTTACAAGTACATTCTTCCACTGAAATTTCTCTCACTCGTACTGCACTCCGTGAAGCTTGTCTGGCTGATTCGTATGCTAATGCATAGGCTAGTGCTTCTGCTGTTGATTTCTTTCCTGCTAGCCTTAATGATTGTTGTAAATTTTGATCTGTAATAGCGTTCACAAATGCCTCCGTCGCCACTTCATTGAGAAAATCCGCATTCACGCTGGAGTATGACAGATGCGCTAATCTTTCTACATCAGCCTGCAGTTGTTGTAGTGATTCGCCATGTTTTTGAATCCTATTGCGCAACTGTAGGCGATATACTTGCTGCATGTGTTCATCTCCGTAACGTAATTCTATCGCCTGTACTAATGAAGAGTAATTACGTTGATTTTCAATCGGTACAGTTTGTAAGAGTTCTGACGCAGGACCTCGAAGCGCTAACAGCAGAGCTATAGCTTTGTCTTCATCATTCCATCCACCTCTGAAGCTGCCTCGAATTGTCTCTTGAAGATATGCCACGAATTTTGTCCATCAAATATGGGAGGTTTCATTCTACCTGCACCGGATATTTCAGTTGCTACGCTTAGAGGCTGACGATGCTTTATTCTTTCCAGATCTGCTTTAAAGTTATCAAGCTGTTCCGTGACATTTTGTTGTACTCCCGACACTTGTTGTCGAACTTCCAACGCTTCCTGCTGTATTCCTTCAATTTTCACATTTTGTTCGTCTAATGAAACTTTCAGAAATTTCTTCTGTTCCTCCAAACAAGTTTCTATACAATTCTGCACAGAATTCTTTTGTTCCTCAAAAGCATTCTTTTGTTCTTCGAAAGCATTCTTTTGCTCGTCCAGACGGGTTTCCATAGATTTCTTTTGTTCCTCGAGAGAATTCTTTTGTTCGTCCATAGATTTCTTCTGTTCATCTAAACGTGATTCCAGAGAATTCTTTTGTTCCTCGAGAGAATTCTTTTGTTCGTCCATAGATTTCTTCTGTTCATCTAAACGTGATTCCAGAGAATTCTTTTGTTCCTCGAGAGAATTCTTTTGTTCATCAAAACGGGCTTCCATTTTGCTCATTAAAGTACTCAAAAGCTGTTCCATTTTCATCTCAGGCTCTTCTTCAAATTCGGTTCCTTCCAAGTTCTCTTCGAAAACAAATGTCTCAGGATTCTTTCCTTCCCCTATCAAAGCTTGTCTAAGTCGCTCGACTAGAACTTTCTTTGCACCTGTCGTTTGTAATGAGCGGTTCCCTAGCTCCACTTTCAAATCCTGTATTCGAAGCTCCTCCACTTTGCGCCCCATTACTGTAGTAATTCACTCACAGTTGAATATAAATTATTTTCCAGAACTTTTAAAATTTAACACAATTCCACAAAATTAATCACACTTTTAATTTTTCAGTCAATTGCCATCACTTTATTTCTCAAATATATTTCACTTCTGACACCAGTTGTTGCGAGCGTGGCCTTTGGTTCGTTATGTAAAAACACAATATTAAATAATTAATATATAAGTTCTTTATTTCACTCTAATCATATAAAAGTTCACAAACATTCATCTAATCAACTCAACTCTAATTATCGCTAATACTGTACTTTCAATTATCGCAATCTAATTACATACACTTCCGCTTCTTTATTACTTTCGCTTCTTAACACTACAACGTCTAAGACAAGACTCCTTTTCTGGCGATGACAACTGTTATATTTATACCCTAGAAACTCTCCGGATTATTCTGGAGTGTTCTATTCCAAAAGCTTCTTGACTATTCTATTTGTTCTATTCCTGAACTTTCCTGTAGATTTCATAATCGATTCTCCGAACCTGAAGTCATTTACTCTCCGAACTTGTTGAACCAGTTGTCTCTGTCTATTGCACGTAACAATATCATCTCGACCTTCGACTGTGACATAGTATTCCTTTGGGGTATAAATTTTTTTCTCTCGACTTGATTTACGACTAATTTCGGTATGGCCACAGTGAGGACCCCACCTCCTGTGCCGAACGGTGTGACTATGTTGCCTGAACCATGCACTATCTGTACAGATACGAGCTGGTCAGCCGAGCGGAAGCCTGTCATGACCACATGTGAACATGTTTTCCATGAGGCATGCATACGGACTTGGATAGGCGAACATTTCAGTTGCCCTAACTGTCGACGCCGCATCACGCAACAAGACCTTATTGAATATACTGGTGCCATCCCTAAAAGACCGAAGAAGGCGAAGCCCGCGAAGTCGGCTAGTCGCGATTCATTGCCGACCTTCGACTTACCACCACCGAATCGACGATTTCTATCACCAGGAATGCCCGATTTGCACTCAAGGACTTTTGTAAACCCGAGTCCTCGACGAGATAGTTCAGTGCGTACAGCTCAACACCACACCTCAGCCGCTACGGATGCGCTGATGGCAGGCCTACGCCTACAAATGCAAAAGCTAATACGAGAAGGTCTCGAACAGAGCCTCAATGGTTTGCGGACTGACTTAACGAATAGTATCCGACAACAAGTAGCAGCAGCAATGCCGCCAATGGACTTTGCACGATCTCCTTCGTCCAGGGGTAATCCAAGACCATCGAACGATTTCCCCAATCTGAGGAGACAATCGTTTCAGAGACCATCATCACCTTTTGGTCAGCCTTTTGGTCAGCCTTTTGGTCAGCCTACTGGTCAGCCCAGACCGAACTTTGTCCCACCTCAACCACCTCCACATATTTATCACCCTGCAAATATAGGACAGCGACGATCAGGCAGTCCTATGAGAAGATGGAACCTGACGTATAACGGCAACAACTCAGAGCTCTCTGTGGATGAATTCATTTTTAGAGTCGAAGCGCTCACGCACTCCGCTGTAGAAGGGGATTTTGATCTCCTGGTCAGAAATATGCTTACGTTATTAACAGGACCAGCGAAGGACTGATACTGGTCGATATTACGGCATAACCCTTTTCCAACTTGGGAATTTATCAAAACGGGATTGTCGATTGAATAGGGAGTGCCCAAGGATGATCTAAAAATACGATTACAGCTGATGTCTCGAAAGCAAAAGCCTGGTGAACTATTCTCTATGTATCACCATCATTTAGGGTTGCTGCGTGATCAGCTACAGAACGCCATGCCAGACCAAGAGTTTCTGGAGATTGTCAAATCGAACTTATTGCCTGAGATTCAGGAAAAAATATGCCTGCATCCCACCAATTCGATAAGACAGCTGAGATCGCTTGTTACTCGTATCCAAGCTACGCAGATACGAATTGCTACAGCTGGTAGTTGGAACCCTTACCGGAACCAACGGGTGCACGAAGTTGACAACTTTCAGACCTTGGACCTTAGAATATAGAGACAACAAGAAGTGTTGATACCTGTAAAATTCGTGTGCGTGAACGTGGATTTTTCAGAGTATCATGAAGTAGCTCAGCATTATATTCAAGAAAGAGACAACTCTATGTTTAGCTGACGAAATATCGAAAAAATCCTTCAGTAGATAAGCTATGTATGTTCTGGCGCATTTTTTTAGCTTCCAGGATTTCTCCACCGTCGCTAGGTGGTTTGAGCCCGTGCTAAATGTATGTTTGTGTCTTGGTTGTATGGTTTGGGTCTCCGCTGCGCCCTAGCGGCATTAGCAGGTACTACCAGCATGCTCCCGTACTACGGCTTTCTTAAATAGATATGTGTTGCGCCTAAAAGCAGGCTTTTGGTTTCATTGAGTATCGACTGCACCCTAGCGGGATTAATCGGTGCTACCGGGATGTATCATTTGATCTTGACTGCACCCTTGGTTTGTGCCTTGGATACACCATTGTGTCTTGGATGCACCACTGTGACTTGGGTGCACCATTGAGTCTTGGATGTTGGGGATACGAGATCACTTTCAGCACTCTCCAGCATAGGGAAATAGCATAGGATTTCGATTTTGTTGCTGAGTTCGCTTATTTTTCATCTCGAATTTTGGGGATACGAGATCATTTTGGGGATACGAGATCACTTTCAGTACTCTCCAGCATAGGGAAATAGCATAGGATTTCGATTTTGTTGCTGGAGTTCGCTTATTTTTCATCTCGAATTTTGGGGATACGAGATCATTTTGGGGATACGAGATCACTTTCAGTACTCTCCAGCATAGGGAAATAGCATAGGATTTCGATCTTGTTGCCGGAGTTCGCTTATTTTTCATCTCGGACTCGTAGCCTCTAAGTTGACATTAAGTTTTTCATCTCGAGTTTTGGGGATACGAGATCACTTTGGGGATACGAGATCACTCTTAGCACTCTCCAGCATAGGAAAATAGCATAGGTCTTTGATTTTGTTTCTGGAGCTCGCTTATTTTTCATCTCAGAGATCGTAGCTATAAATATTTCTGAAGTGGTGGGAATCTGTATTGGTGGAGGTTGCTGGTTAAGTTTTATCTGGTCTTGGAGGCTACAATTTGACCTTGAGGTGCCCCCTCCTGTGTCTGGGTGCTGAGGGTTGGCTGAGAGCTTTAGTGGCAATATATAATACTATGACTAGGACTGCCTGAGGTGTCTTGGACTGGGCTATGTTACTTGTACCAAGGCTTGGGTAGAATGTGTATTAAGTAATGATGTGAAATACCCTAACCGAATTTATATCGGGGCTGTATACTTGTCAGCTTGAGTTTAGTTTTAGTTGTTTACTTTAGTATGAGTGCCTGTGGTATGTGGCTAAGGAAACGTTATCTAAGGCGTGGGTGGATGTGTGCAGCTGTGTATATATGCAGATAATAAATGTGAAATTCCCTTAGAAAAACAAAAAGTGCAAGGTAGATTTCAACTATTTTGGTGGATCACTGTGGGTTCTGGGGAGGGGGGGGGGGTGGGGGGAGGGGATGGGGGGGCTGAAGTCGCTTTTGTACTGGAAATGTGACATCATCTTGAAGTTTTCTTTTAGGAGGATACTACAACAACCAATGTAGGTAGGTATGTTGACTTGGATAAGTCCGTCTTCAGGCCGATACGTGACCGACCCTGAGGTCATTGACCTTTGACCCTTGACCTTTGACCCTTGACCTTTGACCCTTGACCTTTGACCTTTGACCCTTGACCCCTGACTCTGATGTCATTGACCTTCACCACGCACACACACACACACACACACACACACACACACACACACACACACACACACACACACACACACACACACACACACACACACACACACACACACACACACACACACACACACACACACACACACACACACACACACACACACACACACCACACACACACACACACACACACACACACACAACACACACACACACACACACACACACACACACACACACACACACACACACACACACACACACACACACACACACACACACACACACACACACACACACACACACACACACACACACACCCACACACACACACACACACACACACACACACACACACACACACACACACACACACACACACACACACACACACACACACACACACACACACACACACACACACACACACACACACACACACACACACACACACACACACACACACAACACACACACACACACACACACACACACACACACACACACACACACACACACACACACACACACACACACACACACACACAACACACACACACACACACACACACACACACACACACACACACACACACACACACACACACACACACACACACACACACACACACACACACACATACATACACACACACACACACACACACACACACACACACACACACACACACACACACACACACACACACACACACACACACACACACACACACACACACACACACACACACACACACACACACACACACACACACACACACACACACACACACACACACACACACACACACACACACACACACACACACACACACACACACACACACACACACACACACACACACACACACACACACACACGCGCGCGCACACACACACACACACACACACACACACACACACACACACACACACACACACACACACACACACACACACACACACACACACACACACACACACACACACACACACACACACACACACACACACACACACACACTCGCACACACACACACACACACACACACACACACACACACACACACACACACACACACACACACACACACACACACACACACACACACACACACACACACACACACACACACACACACACACACACACACACACACACACACACACACACACACACACACACACACACACACACACACACACACACACACACACACACACACACACACACACACACACACACACACACACACACACACACACACACACACACACACACACACACACACACACACACACACACACACACACACACACACACACACACACACACACACACACACACACACACACACACACACACACACACACACACACACACACACACACACACACACACACACACACACACACACACACACACACACACACACACACACACACACACACACACACACACACACACACACACACACACACACACACACACACACACACACACACACACACACACACACACACACACACACACACACACATACACACACACGCACACACTCACACACAGCACACACTCACACACACACACACACACACACACACACACACACACACACACACACACACACACACACACACACACACACACACACACACACACACACACACACACACACACACACACACACACACACACACACACACACACACACACACACACACACACACACACACACACACACACACACACACACACACACACACACACACACACACACACACACACACACACACACACACACACACACACACACACACACACACACACACACACACACACACACACACACACACACACACACACACAACGTCATACTAAAAGATTTTTCCACCAGCCGATATTCAGTACCATGTTATTAAATTAACAACAACAACAACTAACAAATTTCTTCTGAATATTTTGTATGGAACATACTCTTACCAGATTCTTATACAATTTTCTTCTGATAATTAGATTTTTTTTTATAGAACATACTGTTACCAAATTCCTATAAACTTTCATTTTGTTACCATCTAGAACATCGCATTCTTTCATCAAAGCTTTAAATTTAACCCCCTCTCAACCTGATAAGAAAGTACTCAAATATCGCAGCAGTTTCACGTGATCTATTTTCAGATATGTATTCACCCAGCCCAGCTAAACACATTATGACCCCTGACAGCCAGAGCATATAAAGCAAACAACTGATAACAACAAGCTCCAAGCTGGCAAGTAAACGAGACCAGCCCAACACAAGCATGATAATTCCAGGCAGCCATAGCATATATAAATCAAACAACTGATAACACACAGCTCGAAGCTGGCATATAAGCGATCATATATACCTCAAGCATGTATGTTAGAGCGAGGCAGATGTTGTGTGTTAGAGCGAGATGGTTGAAAGGTATGGTATTCACTAAAACTTCCTACTAGATTATGCGCACCCGCCGCACATAAAGTAAACTTCAAGCATCACCAAACTTAATTTATTCTCAAAATATTTGTTAATCCCAGACCTGAAAAAATATAACGAATTGTAAACAAAACCTGTGGAATTCAAGTACGCTTAGGATTATCAAAACACCACATTTCGGTATGAATAGTAGTTAGATCAGTAAAGCGACCTCACCCCGCCGCTAATAGTCCCGTTGAACAACAAGCCTGATAATTCCAGGCAACCATACTATACTCATAGTATATAAAGCAGACAACCAAGCTCCAAGCTGGCATGTATATGATCAAGTCCACCTCAAACATGTGTGCTAGAGAGAGAAAGATGTTTTGAGAGAGCGAGATGGTTTCAAAGTACGGTATTCACTAAAGCATGCCTACAAAAGTAGCCTAGGCTTGAATTATTAGTAATATGAATTACATCAGATTGAATAATAAAAAGGGAATAATGTGAAAATAGTTGTTTTAATTAGTCGTGATAATGAAGGTCAAGTTTAGTACTGCTGCTCCGCAAGTTTATATGATTGATTATGAACCCAGAAAAGGACCATGGGAGACATATGCTCTGGATCGCTTTCGCTTCCAAGATAGGATTAATAGAACTTCAGATATATTGTTACCAATTTTGGATATGAAGCACAGAGAAAAAGTTTATAATTTAAGATTTAATGATGCGAATAAATAAAAAACAATTTTTCATACAACTAATGACTTTTCAATACACACTCCTAGATACAAAAACCATTGTTAACTTTACTTGACGGTATCAAATTACCAGCCACCTGTCCACCGAGGCTTTAATTTGAACTACTTCTTACAAGCAGCCGTGATCTATTTTTAGATATCATGATCACTCTCGGCTTTTTAATCCGCAGTTGTTTTTTTTCAGCAAAAGAAATTTTCAATTATAACTACTCATCTAAGACAACATATCAGTTGTTGTTTTTTTTCAGCTATTGAGAATCTTTCATAAATTTGTTTACTTTACTCGGCTCTGTGAGAATTTTGTTTACATTATTCGACTGCGAATTTGTTTACATTATTCGGCTGTACGAATTGTTTATGCAGTGAATAAAACTAGAAGCATTACACCTGAAGATCAAATATTAGGCTATTTCATACCTAGGTCATCATATCTACCTACGTTAGTTGTTGTTGTTGTTAATTTAATAACATGGTACTGAATATCGCCTGGTAGAAAAATCTTTTAGTATGACGTTGTGTGTGTGTGTGTGTGTGTGTGTGTGTGTGTGTGTGTGTGTGTGTGTGTGTGTGTGTGTGTGTGTGTGTGTGTGTGTGTGTGTGTGTGTGTGTGTGTGTGTGTGTGTGTGTGTGTGTGTGTGTGTGTGTGTGTGTGTGTGTGTGTGTGTGTGTGTGTGTGTGTGTGTGTGTGTGTGTGTGTGTGTGTGTGTGTGTGTGTGTGTGTGTGTGTGTGTGTGTGTGTGTGTGTGTGTGTGTGTGTGTGTGTGTGTGTGTGTGTGTGTGTGTGTGTGTGTGTGTGTGTGTGTGTGTGTGTGTGTGTGTGTGTGTGTGTGTGTGTGTGTGTGTGTGTGTGTGTGTGTGTGTGTGTGTGTGTGTGTGTGTGTGTGTGTGTGTGTGTGTGTGTGTGTGTGTGAAGGTCAATGACATCAGAGTCAAAGGTCAAAGGTCAAGGGTCAAAGGTCAGTGACCTCAGGGTCGGTCACGTATCGGCCTGAAGACGGACATATCCAAGTCAACATACCTACCTACATTGGTTGTTGTAGTATCCTCCTAAAAGAAAACTTCAAGATGATGTCACATTTCCAGTACAAAAGCGACTTCAGCCCCCCATCCCCTCCCCTCCCCCCCCCTCCCCAGAACCCACAGTGATCCACCAAAATAGTTGAAATCTACCTTGCACTTTTTGTTTTTCTAAGGGAATTTCACATTTATTATCTGCATAAATACACAGCTGCAAACATCCACCCACGCCTTAGATAACGTTTCCTTAGCCACATACCACAGGCACTCATACTAAAGTAAACAACTAAAACCAAACTCAAGCTGACAAGTATACAGCCCCGATATAAATTCGGTTAGGGTATTTCACATCATTACTTAATACACATTCTACCCAAGCCTTGGTACAGGTAACATAGCCCAGTCCAAGACACCTCAGGCAGTCCTAGTCATAGTATTATATATTGCCACTAAAGCTCTCAGCCAACCCCCAGCACCCAGACACAGGAGGGGGCACCTCAAGGTCAAATTGTAGCCTCCAAGACCAGATAAAACTTAACCAGCAACCTCCACCAATACAGATTCCCACCACTTCAGAAATATTTATAGCTACGATCTCTGAGATGAAAAATAAGCGAGCTCCAGAAACAAAATCAAAGACCTATGCTATTTTCCTATGCTGGAGAGTGCTAAGAGTGATCTCGTATCCCCAAAGTGATCTCGTATCCCCAAAACTCGAGATGAAAAACTTAATGTCAACTTAGAGGCTACGAGTCCGAGATGAAAAATAAGCGAACTCCGGCAACAAGATCGAAATCCTATGCTATTTCCCTATGCTGGAGAGTACTGAAAGTGATCTCGTATCCCCAAAATGATCTCGTATCCCCAAAATTCGAGATGAAAAATAAGCGAACTCAGCAACAAAATCGAAATCCTATGCTATTTCCCTATGCTGGAGAGTGCTGAAAGTGATCTCGTATCCCCAACATCCAAGACTCAATGGTGCACCCAAGTCACAGTGGTGCATCCAAGACACAATGGTGTATCCAAGGCACAAACCAAGGGTGCAGTCAAGATCAAATGATACATCCCGGTAGTACCGATTAATCCCGCTAGGGTGCAGTCGAGACTCAATGAAACCAAAAGCCTGCTTTTAGGCGCAACACATATCTATTTAAGAAAACCGTAGTACGGGAGCATGCTGGTAGTACCTGCTAATGCCGCTAGGGCGCAGTCAAGATCAAATGACATACCCCAGTAGTACCGGTTAATCCCGCTAGGGCGCAGTTGAGACCCAAACCATACAACCAAGACACAAACCTACATTTAGCACGGGCTCAAACCACCTAGCGACGGGGGCGCCATCTGTGGCGAAATCCTGGAAGCTAAAAAAGTGCGCCAGAACATACATAGGTTATCTACTTCCTTCCTCCACCGAGATTTGTTTACGTTTGTGACAGCTGCGAAATTCCCTGAGTATGATGGCGTAGTGACAGTGAATAAGAACATTTTCCATGGGAGCAAACGTAATATTTTCATCCATATATCTTGTTGCCCCGCTCTCTACATTGATTCTACTACACGGCTGTACTGAGCGTTTACTACAGGGGCAACAGATACTAACACAACCAGAATTTGACTACACAAAATTTGACTTATAACACTTCCTGTACTCTCTATATTCTAAGCCTTGGACCCTGAACTGGCAGTAGCAACAGGCATTGACAACAGCCTAGCTGACGTGTCGAGCATTTCGGCCAAACACACTATTGTATGCTGGAATTGTGACCAGTCCAGTCACTTTTATCAAGACTGCAGGCAAGAGAGACAAGTTGTGTTCTGCTATGGATGTGGACGCAAAAATGTTTTCAAGCCTGATTGCCGCTATTGTAGACAGAAAAACGAGAGACGGGTCGGGAATACCACCACCTCTTTCCAACCAGCGTCGACGTCGCGAGCGACAACTG
The DNA here is from genome assembly GCA_963930735.1 of Dioctria linearis. NCBI lineage: Eukaryota > Metazoa > Arthropoda > Insecta > Diptera > Asilidae > Dioctria > Dioctria linearis. The sequence continues at coordinate 45,698,143 of OZ005743.1, read as the reverse complement.
CAACGAGCACTCCAGTTCAAGCTTTGAACAAGGAGGAAGGTCCGCTCCATTAGCAGACCATAATGACGAATCTTGCAATGTCCCCTGATATCATTCAGTGATTCTGATGATATCAGTAAAACACCTGATAGTACGAACACTCCAAGGATAGAGACGGAGAGCTTGATAGACTTCTCCGCAGATCTTCAAGCTCCCATTTCCACTTCTGGGGAGCCCATGACATTATTAGACACTTCTTTGGAAGAGTCTTCAATTTTCCATGTCCCGATAACACCTACAGCACCTTTAGCTGACAAAGTTATTGAGCAGGAGGTTTGGCTTCATGGCATTTCTATATTAAACCGGCCACCAAGCTCTGTTATGACGAGTGGGCGTGAGCCTGTTTTACATCTGCTGACGCCGTATCATACGCGTCTGCAGAAATACAATGCAGCAAAAGACCGAATCTTCTCCTCAGTGGCGGAGTTAGCTGAGATCATGTTTTCTGACCTGGATATTGGACCAAAAAGGAAACGATCAACCGTTCGTTGGCGGGAATACTGTCGACGGATGAGACTGGAAAGGAAAAAATTGGCACAGATTTCCGTGTCGATGCCAGACGACATTCGACCGTACGCCGAAGTAAAGCTGCTCGGGCGAACTGAGACTGGATTACTTGATAGTGGTGCCACTGTCAGTATTCTAGGTCAGGGGCTCTAGAGAAGCTTGCAGAAGCAAATGTCGAATGGAAGAGGTATGGGACACAGGTCCAAGTAGCAAATGGTGCCATGAGGACTGTGCATAGTCATGTGAACTTGGACGTCACTTTCCGTGATAAGACCCAAAACGTGCATTTTTACGTGGTTCCTGGGCTCACATAGGCACTATATCTGGGAATAGACTTCTGGCATCTATTTTGGTTGGCTTCAGATGTCCTGGGCATAGTCGCAGAAGTGAATCCAAGTGTAATAGCTACCTCTGACACCGACTGCCATATTCTTTCTAGTCTCGATCAACAACGCTTAGAAGCCACCAAACTCTCTAGGCCTGGGAAAAACATCATTGTTCACTCACAAGATTGAAAAGAATGACGCACCTCCGATAAAACAGCGCTTTTATCCGATATCGCCGGCAGTACAAAGTTTGATGGATGCTGAATTCGAACGAATGCTATCGCTGGGTGTGATAGAGGATAGCCAGAGTCCTTGGAGCTCTCCAGTTGTTCTGGTAAGGTAGCCTGGAAAGGTCCGGCTTTGTTTTGACGCCAGGAAGGTCAACTCTGTTACGAAGAAGGATGCCTATCCGCTCCCGCAGAGTCTTCTGAGTCGACTTCCTCCGGCAAACTACATAATGAGCCGGGACCTGAAAGACGCATCTGGCAGATCCCACTAGACGCTGATTCCCGAGAGAAGACCGCTTTTACAGTACCTGGTCATCCTCTCTATCAGTACACAGTGTTGCCATTCGGCCTATGCAACGCTCCACAAACGATGTGCCGCCTCATGGATAAAGTCATTCCTTTTGATCTTCGTGAGAACGTTCTCGTCTATCTAGACGATTTAGTAATTCTGTCATCAGACTTTGACTCGCATCTCACGCTACTATCCCGTGTAGCGGATTGTTTGAGTAAAGCTGGCCTCACTATCAACGTCGAGAAGAGCAAGTTTTGTATCAAAGAGACCAAATACTTGGGTTTCATAGTCGGGAAAGGAGGAATTAGGACTGACCCCGACAAGATCTCAGCTATAGTCGACTAACCGTCACCTAAAACTGTTCGGCAGGTCCGACGCCTACTAGGTGTGGCGGGATGGTATAGACGGTTCATCCCGAACTATGCTGACTTGAATGCCTCGAGTACAGACACCTTGAAAAACCCTAGTCAGTTCAAATGGAAACATGAAGCCCAGACGTCTCTTGATCTTCTCAAACAAAAACTTACCTCAGCTCCGTTGTTGGTGAGACCAGACTTAACCAAACCATTCGTTATACAGTGCGATGCGAGCCAACAAGGTATTGGTGGGGTGCTGATTCAACTAGATGACGATGGCCACGAGAAGCCAATAGCCTACGTCTCGAAAAAGTTGAACTCAGCACAAAGAAATTATACGTCACAGAGCAGGAATGCCTAGCTGCAATCTTGAGCGTACAGAAGTTCCGGCCCTTCATAGAACTTATGCCGTTTAAGATAGTGACGGATCATGCGAGCTTGAAATGGCTGATGTCTCAAAAGGACCTCAGCGGTAGACTTGCTCGGTGGAGTTTGAAGCTTCAGGGCTTCGACTTCACTATTGAGCACCGAAAAGGAAGCCTGAACGTCATCCCTGATGCGCTGTCACGCATTTGTTGTGACAGCCTGACCACAAATGAAGATCCTGGCCCGGAAGTTGACCTTAGTTCGCCATATTTCAACTCGTTGGAATATGAGGAACTGAGGCATAAGGTTAAAACGACTTCTGGCAAACTACCAGATCTTTGCGTCAGGGATGGCTTCGTTTACATGCGGACTGTCACCGACGTCATTTCAAGGGCTCATGATCCGCCACTAGCTACACACGGCGGTATAGGGAAAACACTGGAACGTCCTCGAAGACACTTGTACTGGCCATGAATGACAGTTGATGTCAGAAACTACGTAGGCGCCTGTGGCGTGTGTAAGGAAACGAAGGCTCCCAATACCATTCTTAGACCACCTATGAAAGTCCAGTCTGTGACAGAACGACCATGGCAAAAGCTGTATATTGATTTTCTGGGTCATATCCTCGGTCAGTGAAAGGAAACGTCTGCATTCTCTTAGTTCTTGACCACTTTTCAAAATTTCCAATTCTCAAACCTATGAGAAAAGCATCTACACTAAATGTGTGCCAATTCATCGAGACGGAAGTGTTCCACGTGTTCGGAGTCCCAGAAACGATAGTCTCTGACAATGGAGTCCAGTTTTGCTCGACTCAATTCACCAGATTACTGAATATGTATGGGGTGAAGCACTTGTGAACGGGAGTTTACTCGCCACAAGCAAACGCCTCAGAGCGAGTAAACCGGTCACTATTGTCAGGGATTAGGGCTTATATTCGGAAGGAGCATACGAAATGGAATGAGAAACTGAGCCAAATAGCTAGTTCCCTCAGGAGCTCTTTCCATCAAGCTACTGGTTTTTCTCCCTATCGAACACTCTTCGGTCAACAAATGATTGAACATGGCAACTCCCATTCCATCTTGAGGAACCTTGGAACTCTTAATGAGCCATTGAGAGTAGATTCAGAAGACAAAATGAGATTGATCCGTGCGAGAGTGCAGGAAAATTTACAACATGCATTCGAACAGGGTTCAAGAGCCTACAATCTCAGGGCGAAACCTGTCGATTTCAAAGTGGGTCAAGAGGTATTTAGAAGGAATTTTCCGCAAAGCAACTTCCAACAGCAGACGATTGCTAAACTGGGACGGAAATTTGTCAAATGCCGGGTTAAAGCCAAGAAAGGAAACTCCCTATACGAGCTTGAAGATCTGCAGGGGAAACTGTTAGAAGTCTATCACGCCAAAGACATCAGGCAGTGATCATCAGTCTAGACACGTCGTCTATCTATTATCACGTTTATTCCTGGTAACCCTAAGAAGGCATCCAGCGACCTTCACTGGTAAACTATAGGATATCGCGAAGCCCTCCTATTGCCCCGTCAATGGTGGGTGATATACCTGTTGGAATTCAATCTCATCAGCACACCTCTACCTCTTATGAGTAGATAACCTTTTATAGTCCCTTCCGGATCGGCCTCATTAGGAGGATTTTTTTTTGTCCGTCCGTCTACAACCTCTCGTTAATCGACAACCGTCGGACATACCAGTACTAAATCTAGATCCTGGTAGCCCTAAGAAGGCATCCAGACAGCTTCACTGGTAAACTATAGGATATCGCGAAGCCCTCCTATTGTCCCGTCAATGGTGGGTGATATACCTGTTGGAATCCATTCCTGTATAAGGCTGTCAGCATGTCACAACTTCGACGACGCTTTGGAGACACACCCTTGAACAATCGCCAGTCGGAGATCAGGGTGAGATGTTGCTCCGGGAAAGCTTAGTGATCAGTTCTTTAGGTTGCTGATCGCAAGAGTTCCTCAGCATCTCGGTGGGGGAGGGCAGGGAGACATCGACTGGCTGGAATTTTTAGGTTACCAGCTTGTCGTTGTGACTTTGGCTTCCCACACGGAGAGGGATGTCGAGGTCTGTTCAAAGACTGACGAGACTTCAGGGATGTGTCCTCGATGCGTCATCGGTCAAGTAGAGTCCGAGTGATGAGGAATACGTATTCGGTCGTGGGTCGAGACACACATTGAGCGCCCGCAGCGATGAGGCCTATGTTTAAGACCGGCTAGCTCAGTCGACCATTTTTCAGCGTTGTCTGAGCCATGGGTGGCGCAGACCACTCTGCCCTGTTATGGTCGTAGCGTATTGCATATAGCAATATGCTACAAGAATTACTGAAGCGTGTAGGCCGGCTGCATCTAGCATAAAAAATGAACGCACCCCGACCGAAAGAAATGCATTTCCTCAAGCTGCAGATGACAGGCTGGGGATGACAACGAAGAAGAAGATTCAATCTGTCTTACTTCTCGAGTAAAATTCGCGTGCATAAATGAAATCAGAAAACATCATCAAAAATCCTCAGCAACATCTGGCCCAAAAAGGAATTTCCAAAGGGTGCTGGACAGAGAGAAAAGAAAATTTTGCTGAGCTCTTTGAAAGGGAAGAACTTTTTGCTGCTCCAGAGATAAGTTGGCCGGATTGTTTTAATTCTGGCGTTTCTGTCTTCCGTCCAATTTTGAGATATATACAATTTAACAAAATGCGCTGTTGAGCAAGGAAGTTTTGATGCAGGCGACCAAGGGCTTTGAAATCAATATTTCTCGGACTGGTCGCACCAAGATACATTTCAACAGTTCGTGATCGGTACTAAAAGTATTCGGTGGCATCCACCTTTGCCAGCATTTAATACAGTCATAATGGCGGAATACTTAAAATATGGTATAAACTCAATACTTTTTCAAAGGGGAATATATCCGCCTGAGAGTTTTGTGAACACGCAACAATATGGATTAGCAATTGTCAAAATTCCAACAATCGTTTTCTTTGGACTTGTGCTCCAAAATGTCAACAAAATCCAGCACAAAAGGTGTAAATGGTCATTAGATTTTACTACAAAGAAAAATGCGGATATTCCTTCACCGCCAGATTATAATCCTTCAGTTGCACAAAGTAGATACAGTCGTCAACTATAAAATGAATTTGTAAATTGTTTTAAATTCTAATTTTTATTATGATTACGTTCCGCACTTGCTTATTTAATTTCGTTCAAGATATAAGTGTAGATACAAGTGCCGCTGGGCAATATTATTTCAACTCATCGAATTAGTTTGTGATAGAGCCTACAGACAGCAAGTCGAAGCAATAAATTCTAATTTAATATTTAACTAGATGGCGGATGCTGAAGCGCTTCATCATACCGTGGAATTTTTACCGTGAGTATTATTGATATATTACACATTTTCGCATACTTCGGCTTCTGTAGCGACTTACACATGTAGGACTTCCTTTTATTGATATTCTGTTCATGTAGCTATATATAATTTTGATTTAATACTATATATATATACATATATGGTTCCAGTTTTTGATATATTTACATGTATATACTTTGAAATGATAATCCGTTTAAGTAGACACTTTGTATGTATAATTTAACGATACACTTACCAGTATACATTTTGAATGGATGATCCGGTTGAGTCAACACTCTACATACCTATATCTATATATATGATAATGATATACTTACTTGCATATATATGTCTGATTTCATGATATACACATGTATATTGGAATCCTGACCTTTTGAATTTTTTTTTTTATTTAGTGCTTTATATATAACTAGCTATAGTTGATTTGTTGAATACTACACATTATCGAAAGTATCGGAAGGAAAATTAGATTAAAAGCAATTTTTCTAGTTAGATTTAAAAACGCTTTTGTTACGTAGAGGTGTCATTCCTAATTACACCAAAAAAAAAGTATCTTTTAAAGAAATTTTTTATCAGAATTATAACGTAAATATGAAATTTTGAAAGTTTTGATTATTGTTTCACATCCCGGAATAGGATGAAGGTCGTCTAGGTTCGCCTAGTCTCTCTCTCTCTCACTCTACAGGTCACTTAGGGACTCTGAAGAATTATGCCCGTCAGACTCAGATGGGAGGCTGGGGCAGGCAAAGAAGGCAGAACATCTGCGCCTTCAAAGGTATACAGGTAAGTGACGTAAGGGTCCCTTCAGGACCGGATGTGTGCCGGCTTTTGTTGGATAGGCACGACGAATTTTTTTTTGGTTATGGCTGACGGCTGCGGCAGGTTTTTGTGGAACCTCCCCACACTCTCCGCCAATAGCTGAGGCGAACTAGCGTGCCGCCCTGTAGTCAACGCTGTCCGTCGAGTGATCTGTCAGCTCATGCTGGCAGGCGGAACTTTACGTCCGACGTCAATAACTCAACATACGTTCATAACAAATTCACTACTCACATGGGCGGCGCCACCGGCTACTGAATTGCTATAAGAAAACTTATAATAACTGCCATAGCAGAACAGAGTTTTTGAATTCGCATCGCCACAGTAAGACCAGGCTGTATATGTCGATATCTACAACTTCCACGCTCACAAATGGTGATAATATCTTAGCTAAGACATGCAACTTGTTATGGATGTATGTTGAGTGATGAATGGTCAGGACATGAAGTCCAAACTGCCAGCATGAGCTGACAGATCACTCGATGACAGCGTTAGTACAGGGCGGCACGCTAGCACCTCGGCTAAGGGTGGCGGAGAGTGTGGGGGAGTTCCCGAAATAACCTGCCGCTTGTCACCAACCATAATCAAAAGAAAGATTTTCGTGCCTACATACGAAAGCCTCGCACTCACTCAGTCCTGAAGGGACCTTTACGTCACTTACCTGCATTCCCATGAAGGCGCAGATGGTATGCCTTCTTGGCCAAGCCCCATCCTCCCATTGACTTTGGGTCGCACAATCGTCCAAAGTCCCTTAATTGACCGGTAAAGAGAGCAAACGAGACTAGGTCACCGTCATCCCACGTGTGAGGACCTCAGGATGGTAAAGGAAGAAATGAGAAAAAATCAACTCGCCATTACGTTATAAATTCATTCTGTCTAGTAAAGTACTTTAATCAGTTCTTTTAATAATAAAATTTCACAAGTTCTCATCCATACATGATGCTAGACCTATTTTAGGTACACTGAGCATTGTTCGAATCTAAACTTAATTATGCAAATACATTGTGACAATAGGATCTAACTAAAATAGACACTTATGGCAGAAACACATCCAGGCCTAGAGGCTTCCTCGAGGTGTTGTCAAAATTTCCAACACGGGTTTTTAAATGATGCAACACAAAACCAAGCCAGCAGCTAGCCTCAAGGCCTATCCGCAAAGCTCGCTTTGCTCAATGTTGAAAATTTTCCTCTCTCAGGCCTACTTCTGTCAACAAATGTACTAGCAAAATTACAATGACAGCACCGAGCCTAGTGGTATCATTTTGTTTTCATTTCTCTGAAGCTATCCTTGAGGCGAGCTGCGAGGAAGCCTGAGAGAGGCCAGGCCTGAGGCTTGCTTGGATGTGTTTCTGCCTTTAAGCGACAAGATCATATGATAGCGGACGTCATAGTTGCCTATATGTTTAACTCTTCAGAAGGAAAGAGCAAGATGGCCCGTGATGCCAGACGAACGACGATAGACCTTCTAATTCAATTATTTCAAAATTTGTGGTGCTAAAGTTCAAGTTCAATAATCCAAAACTAAGATAAATACGAATAATACTAGCATCTGTTTATGATATTATTCTTATAAGTTAATGAAAATTTTGTGTTCAATAATTCAAAACTAAGGTAAGTACGAATAATACTAGCATCTGTTTATGATATTAATCTTATAAGCTAATGAAACTTTTGAGTTCAATAGTCCAAAACTAAAGTAAGTAAATCTTTAACAAAAAAAAACAAATGGGTGACACAACTTACATACTTTTGTTGCCGATGCTCCCTCGCTGAGGCGCCCCATGAGGTTGCATCATGTCACTGGATGAAAAAAAAATTTTTTCTTTACAGCTTTGCGCGCTAAAGGAGATACAAAAAGAAACATTCGTAATGTAAACGGACTGTCCTACCTATGTCACAAGATACAATAATAAAAAGAACAAATCTGCTTAACTAGACTGAATCATAGTTGGACGAACATGTTCTCCGTGCGTAACAATTTGATAAACAGAGTTGATTCCTTCCTTGTGCGTCATATCTTTTAGCGTTTGCAAAATTTACTATCTGGTTCCTTATCCCTAGCTGTTGTATCCCGTCTCCAGGCGGCCGTGGTTCAGCTTACCATCTGACCTCTTATTATTTATGTTCGACTTCTTTTATATCGATTGTGCTTAGAGTACACACTGTATTCAGAAGCAGTCAAACATACAAGGATGTATATAGGCACTAAAAGTTTAGCGCAAAATGTCAAGTTGAGATCACTACTTTATGTGATTTTCAATCAATATTGTAATTATTTTGATGTCAGTGTATCTTACTGGCTTCTAACACTGGTGGAGTTTTTTTTCTTTCTTTGTCTTAAAAAAACTTGCTCTGAACTACCGACCGACAGCGGCCTATGACGCGACGTTGTCCTTTGGATAGACACAGTTGCCGAACACACTTTGCCAAAGCACAATTCCTCTTTAATGAGGTCGCACTTAAAGATTCGTGAAAGCATGATGGACTTCATGGAAATTAGATTTTACAATACTTATTTGCTTTTCCATTAAATGAACATTTTCGGTGCTTTGTTTGTCTAAATTATTTAACTTGGTATATATCTCCTGAGCGTCCTTATCGTCCATAGTTCCAAACAGAAATTTACTGGCTCTACCTACTATGTCAGCTAAAGTTTGCTTTTCTCTGATTTGCATATACAAGTTTATGTCCCATAATCTTTCTTGGTTAATTCTTCGTCCCATACACGACACGATTCTACTTCTACAACGGTTTCTAGCTGTTTGCAAAGATCTTTCATTGTTGTCTCGCACTTTTCGATAAATCCCAAGGCTTCCTGAATCATCTGAATTTGCGTGTAAATGGTCCAAGTTTGGAAATATAGGTATGTTGGTGTCAGAGGTTCGAATACCACGCCAGTGGGCTGGAATGAAGTCACGCCCACTTATGCAGTTATTCCAGATATCAGTATGATTATGAACAACCACAGTAGCATGATCTGTAGATAATAATAATTTTAGTTAACTGTCCTCATTTGTTTTTTTGTTTTTTTTTAGGGTAAAATAATTTTAGTCTGGTATTGTGGACTCTTCTTAATTTTCGCCCAATTTGCAGAATGCAATTTACTTCTCTATCTATTCTTTTAATTTCATATGGTACTGTCCAGTTTGGCGATAGTTTGTGCTTTTTACTGGGATTTCATGAAATTTAAATATTTTTGCATTCCTGTCGTAATATTGTTTGGACTTTACTTTGCTCTTGAGTAGTTCTTCCGTAACCTTTTGGTGGACCACTTGGATTCTCCTTTTCCTTCGGGGTTACTTTTGATATTATTAGGGGATAGTGCTTCCATTGGAGTATGCTTACACCCAACATGTGCTGCATGGTTACGTACATGGACTGCTTCTTCAAGCCATTGGTCCCACTCTGTAATGTTTTCATCCACTATGTTTTTTAAGTATTCAATCAAAGGCCCATGTACTCTTTCCAGTGCTCCGTTTGTCTGAGGATGATAGCCAGTTGTCTGAAGTTTCCTAAACCTAAATAGCCTACATAGCCGCTTGAATAGATCGCTAGTAAATTTTGCACCCTGATCGGTAACTACTGCTTTTGGGATCTTATATTTCAACATCAGCTTTTAGAATCCGTTGGCTACAGTAGGTGCTTCTCCATTTAGCAGTGGCAAGCAGTCGAATATTCGGGTTGTGTCATCCAAAAGTGTAAAGCAAAGAGCCTACAATATCGAATATACTTTGTCAAAGGGTTTCTCGGCGACAGAACTAATTACCATAGGCATTTTTGTATTTTTACTATGTTTATTCCAACTACATTTAACACATTGCTTAATAAACTTATGAACATATCCCTTAACATACCTTTGCATTTGTAGCTTTTTCTTATACGCTTATATGTTTTATAAATTCCCAGATGTCCTCCTACTGGTGCATTATGGTAATTACGAAGAATGGTATCGATATCATTTTGCACATTTTCTTCTTCTATCGACTGTGTTGAGCTAACGGAATTAGTTTCGGAGTCTCGTTCATTCACAGTTTCCTTATTAGGGGTTATGGGAAGTATATCTTCAATTTGGGTTACATTATTACTAGCTTAGACCTAGATCTAGTTACTGTCTTTTTCGCTATTTTCCGAGTCTATTCCACGATGGACTTGCGCTCTTATAATTATTTTAGTGTTATTAGGTTCTTCGATTTCGGATTTCGTTGTCCGCGCTATCTCTATCATTTGTTCCTTAACAGTGTATGGTATAAAATACAATGCTAACGACATCGTTCGAAGTTGTCGTCGAACTTAAATGAAAATCACTGACATATAATAAGAATGGACTGAGCCATCCTATCTAATTCTTATAGTCAAAAATGGCACAAATTTTTGCTAAAATCTATTTGTCTCTTTCAAGCTCAAAATGTACACTGAACTGTAACCAATATTGGAAACCGTATGGCTGTATTAATTGGAATGCATTGGAATTGACATAAAAATTCAGACAAATATATTGTTTTTATACGTTTATCTCTTACAAGCTCAAGGAAATTTGACAACACATCTGCAGAGGAGCACATTTTTCAGTAATATTACAAATGAGTTTTTGGGTTCATTAGAACAAGTTTAACTTTCTAAATAATTTTAAATTAATGCAATACTATTTTATAACATCTTTAGTGTTTCCAATCGACAAACAATATTAAATTATGAATCGGTGTGCAATTGTACGAAATAAAGGGTTTTCACAGCCTGTTCAATATTTGTGCCATTTTTGAAGCAAGAACGCTCAGTCCATTCTCATTATATGTCAGTGATGAAAATTGAAATTTGTGTCACGTTTAGGGTGCGTTTAGCAAAATTATGATTTTGGGTTGCGTTCATATTTATTGTTATACGTTCATTGCAATCATATTGATGACATGATAAATTTAAAAAAATATCAGTAAATAACAATGCCGTGGTAAATATCAAAGTTGGTTGAATAAAAAATGGAAGAAAAGTTTATTGAGATGGTAAAACATCACCATATTATACAAAAAAAAAAAACGCATCCGCATAAAAACCCAATTCCGGCTGAGTTTTAGATAACTCTTGGACACACCTCTTCTTCTGTGGGTTTTGTTTTTTATCTTCATTAGCAAAACGGCCACACATGCAATTTTAATAATCTTTTATAATTTATTCGTTGACATTTTTTTCTATTTTTACTTTACAACACAAATAACATAATAAATTTAATTGGGGATTGACAGCTATTGTCGCTCCCATTGTATTTTCACGGACGTTTTGTGCGGCGCTTTTTACGGCGTTTTTATCGGATCGCTCACATTGTGTTTTAGCCTTTAATAACGTTATTGTTCACAGGCTGCTCACTATTATCGCTGGGTATTCTGCTTAATGCATCTGCGTTCTTATATGTATCTCCCCGGTTTATATTCGGTATTATACTCATACTCTGAGAGCTTATGATGGAATCGGATTAGTCGGGAGGTCCGATCTTTAGTATTAAGGATTAATTTAAGCGGCTTGTGATCTGTATAGATTGTAAATTTTCGTCCATATAAATAGCATCGAAAGTTTCTTGTTGCCCAAACTATTGCTAATAGCTCTTTTTCCGTGGTGGGACAATTCCGTTCCGCTTTATTCAATGTCCTACTTGCGTATGCAATAGGTTGGTCCTGGTCAATCTCACCCTGAGATAAAACAGCACCAAGTGCCTCTCCACTAGCATCAAGTGAAAAAATTATCACTGCCTATGAGAAATTTGTTTTATTACTTCATTTTTTTTACCAACTTTAAATTGTTTTTATTTTTTTTTTTACGACCATTAAATTGAAGGAATTAAAGCCGATAAGATTAGTCATCAACATTCAAAAGAAATTAAAAAAAAATCTATATAGAATGTAATAAAAACAGTCAGTATACAATGTCAAGTTCAAAAAAAAAGAAAGACGGACATTTTTGACGTAGGTAAGAAATTTGACCGCCAATGCAAAAAAAAAAACAAAAAGTTTGTTAGTAATAATGATTTCATATATGTGTATAGCATTTTAAAAGTTTTAATTTTATGTAATAATGATTATTTTTTTGTTCATAATTAAGAAGTAAATAATAGAGACTATGTCAATTAGATATTAGGGTTAGAAAGTTAGGGTAGAAAAAAAATGTGAAAAGAAATAATAATATGTAATAACATGCATGTTAAACAAAACAGAATTATAATGGTCCAGAGCTTCTCGAACGCCTCTGTCACGACGACGACGGCGCGTCTTCGCAAGGGGGAGGAATGTTGTAAAAATATTGTAGATCGAACGCAATGCAATGTGATTACACTCATCAGCTGCACAATTTCATGATGACCCATTAAACGCCGCTATGAATTATATAGCTATGAGGTAATCGCAATTCATTTGCGGAACTAAATAAAATTTATGTAATTACAGTGACCACGAATTTAAGCGGCACTGTTTTGAAATTGTACACCTGTGGTCAGTGAGTAAGAATTATTACTCAATGGCCCGGGTAGTACATTAATTCGAGTAGAGTAAAATAAAGTTTTGTTTCTGACCACTAGCGCGATCACAAGTGTCAAATTACTTGTCTTTCGTTACTCACTGATAAGAGCCGAATTACTTATCTTTAAACAGCTATACCTATAGTAATTGTAATAATAAATAACATAAAAAAATAAGTCAAGTGGTTTTTGTTTTTTGGTGATCACAATGCAAAAGAACATTCTCCAGTGTTGTGGAAGTTACGTTGAGCAGTCGCTCAAAATAATCACAACGTCTGCATACATATTAATACTTGTCTTAATTTTTGCTGAAGCGCAAATGAGGAATGGATTTAGAGAGACCGACTTTGTCGAGGACATGAGGCAAGTTTTTGTAAATAAAAATAGACACTTTAGAAATGAGGCCATCAGAAGCAAACGAAGCCAAATATAATACTGGATCGTATTTCATTTACTTTGTTGTTACTTATACAATTAATAAAATAAAGAGAATCGGACCCCTCATCGTCCATTAGCAACGTCCGAAAATTCATAAAATAGCATACATATTGTCGTTTACTGCTTATCATCCGTATGGTCTGGCTGAAATCACTGAAGCATAGTGAGAGCACAGTAATCCATATAAGGGTAAAGTCAAGGCCTTAGAATATATAGCAAACAGGAATGGTTGAATCGTGTAAAATTCGTGTACATGAGCGTAATTTGTCAAGAGCAGGAGACTATACATAGGAGTAAGTGAGATGCTGGATGGAGAAGTTGTCAAAGCTTTGCATAACTGTCAAATGTGCTTTTGTTTTGTGAGCAGATTTGGTCAACTTAAAATTCTTTTGTGGAATTTAACACAAATACCGAATCAATTCTTTTCAAAACTATTTATCTTTGAACTTTATTTAGTGCAAAGTTTTATAGTGCCACTAGTTCCTGTTAAAATCTTCATATCAATTAAAAAAACAGAAATGAAGTGTTCGGTCAGTGCTTGCAAATATAAATTGGATTATAAACTAGGGGAAATCCTGATTGAGGCAACTGCACTATCTAAATTATCTTTTTTGTTAATAGAAGCAGAGATTTATATAAATTAATTATGTGAATTGTTTCAAAATAAAGTAGAAAAAGAACATTTTTTACCACAGATGCTCCGCACAACCTTTGTTTACTTTTTGAAAATTGACAAGTTGTTTAGAATAGGGATGGCGTGTAAATACATGTAAAAATGGACTACCAACACAACCAAAAATTCATTACGCAAAATCTGGCTTATCACCATTCCTGTTTGCTCTATATTCTAAGGTCAAGGCACATAAAGTTCCACTACCGTCATCGACAGCGAAAAGCCTAAGGATTTCGAGTGGATTGCAAACACTGACATATATAATATGGACTGAAAAGTGGGCTCACTTCTATATTGCTGACTCTTTCGGTCTAAGAAGCACCAAGTACCAACTGAGAGAGAACTATAACCAACAAATAAATAAGTGGGTCTGTCGAAATAAATGTTTTTAAGTTCATTATTTGGGTCAATTACTGATAAAATTGTTTTACCAGACGCACTATAGATATGTATGCAGCAGAAATTCGAAAGGTTTTATTATAATTGCTTTTCCAGCTGCGCGCTCATTTTTTCAACTTCCCACCAATGATTTTTTTCAATGTTCACCGGCGTAAGAATTTTGTTGACATTAGCAACTGAGCCCACATGAAATAGAAAGTTAATCAGTCCATATTAGATATGTCAGTGATTGCAAATCATAAAGTTTCACTCCGCTTTGCAATCTGACTGGAACACTGCAAGGAGGCAGCCACCTGGTGCACTTAGCATTATTAATACCATAAAGTAATAAGGCTAAAGAGATGACAAGATAAAGTTTGCTTTGCGAACGAATATTTGAAAGCTCAATCTGAAAGTTTGGATGGAATCGTAAAAGCTTTTCTTGCAGAGCTTGCTTCTGTATTGATTTTACAGCCCACTGTACCAGCAGGCATCACATCAAGTCAAGGCTAAAGTTCACCTAATGACAAGTTAAGAACCTGTAGAGCAAAATTCGAAAATTTCTGGTGTTTTTTAGAATGAAACAAGTAAGTTCATATACTTTCGTCTTTTGCATGAATGGGGGAAAAGAACGTGACTATGCACTATTGTAGTGCAACTGAGACAACGAGTTAAAAACAAAAATCGAGAGAACGTAAGATTACCCGAACGACAAAATCTTATAGAATTCCTCAAAATCCTAGCAAACTATTCATAATAATATACTTCGGGTCACACTACCTCCCATTTTTAAGAAAAAGATAAATTTCTCTTTGGCCCAGATGCTGAAAGGAGATGTAAAATTCCTCTCAAATGAAATTCTCATTTTTCCCTCAAATATCAGAGAATCCAGCAAGAATTTCTCCCACTTAATCTCTTCACAGCAAAACGAATGTAAACAGAAGCACGTGCTGCTCAATTAGCATAGAAATTACACTAACAAACATTGGCCATGCTATAAAAAACATTGGTCGATTCTCTCAATTTTTCAGCAAAAACCGGTCTTCACAAAAGCGCGAGAACATTTTATGATAGTAAAACGTGAAAACTACGACCCTTCTTATTTATTTACGAAAATGAAATATTTGCCATTCTGTTTCATTGCATGCGATTTGCGCTTTTACATTTTTTATCTTTATTCATAAAAGTTTTAAAGAGTTGGATTTTTTTTCTTTCTTTTTTCCTTTTCTTGCCGTGTGCATTTTAAATGTATAACACTCGGAAATCTCCCCTGCTTCCTAACTTGTCATTAGGTCATGGCATTGAATGGATAATGCAACACTACCAAATTTTACCATGGTAGATATTAATACGCATATGAATGTGTTACTTTTGGAAGCTCTTTTGATCCATCATAGAAAAATATAATTGCTTCACGTGGAAGAAAACTTTTGCGATGATATACAACTGCTATGGAGGTATTAGCTGAGTTTTTATACCCTAGATGAAATCTAAAGGGGTATACTAAGTTTGTCATTCCGTTTGTAACACCTAGAAATAATGATGGTAGAGCAAAATGGATTGGACACCCACGCATAATATTAAGTTATTTTGACTTTTGCATGTCCGTCCGTCCGTGCGCACGATAACTCGAGAACGCGTACACTTAGAGAGCTGAAACTTTGTACACGGACTTTAAAAAAAAAAGTAAAATTAAGTTCGAAAATGAGACAAATCGGGCAACTCCTTCGTGGGTTTGCCATACACATACAAAAATTTCGTTTTCCGTTATATATTTGAACACTGCCTGAGAACGAGTCGCCGTAGACAGCTGAAATTTGGTACATGGTGTTTTCATTGTACTAGCAAATAAAATTTCAAAAATGGACTAAATCAGGCAACCCATTCTTGGTGTTACCATATAAAAAATTAGGTTTTTTATGTATACTGTGAAAACGATCAGGCCAAGACATTTTTATTGTACTAAAAACTTCTTCAGAATATGAAATCCTATAAAATTGATTATAATCATTTTTTCTGCCCGACGAACCGTTGTAGAAATATATGCGAAAAACCACTGCAAAAATCAAAATTGCTCAAATGGGTACCCATACGAAATTTCATACGGGCATTCATCTAGGGTAGGAGATTTTTTACTTTGACCTCTATTTTTTTTAGAAAAACGTCGGTTTTTTTAAAAAAAAACTAAACTGTAGACTCTCCTCTTTACTTGGACCTATTATAAATACTCTCTTGGAAGGCACACCACTGTGTTAACGACTGAAGTCTTCGCAATGGCAGCGAAGATAGCCCTTGATATAAAGATCAAGGGTAAGGACATTGCTATCCTTTCGGATAGTCAGGCAGTCTTGATGGCTCTGAGTGGCCCTCGGATAACATCTAAGTTACGGGGGGACTGCAGGTCGTCCGTGGATAAGCTGTGTATTCACAAAAAGGTATAACTTCAGCTGATTCCTGGTCACCTTGGAGATCATGGGGAATGAAAAGGTTGACCTTTTAGCCAGGCCTGGCTCTGCGTTCCTTCCTCGATTATCGGGTCTCTCATAAAAGCGGATGTTCGTATGAAACATCAGCAGAAATGGGCGAACTTACTTTGTTCCCAATAGGAATTTCTCTGATTTTTTCTTGAGGCTAGGAAGGAAACAATGTAGAACTGTGGTTGGCAGCATCACCGGTCACAGCTCGCTTCACACTCATATAACAAGGATGGGAGTAGTTGACAGTCTAGAATATCAGGAAGGAGGGCCTGAGAACCCAACACTTTCTGTGTGCTTGTCCGACCTTTGGCTGGAGCAGGCTGGATATGCTTATATCTGTAGATGAGCTGAAAAACTTACCTTACCAAGACCTACGCTTCATTAAAAGGACTGGAAGGTTTTGGTAAAAGGGTTTCTAGCACGTTAGCCCTGGCGTCCGTGCTTGGGATCTATCGTCCTCTGAATTGACTGATTTCACTGTTATTTGTTTAATAGACAAAAGGTTTGAAAGATCTTTTTGCGAAATTGCCAAGAGTTTCCGAAAAGGCCTTCTTTGTGAAAGAGAATTTTTTACCTAAGTATTATTTTGCGAAATTGTTGTTTCGTATTTCGCTTTTTTGAAAAATGTCTTTTGAGGAAAAACGTCCTTTGATTAAGTGTCTTTTGAGGAAAAACGTCATTTGATTAAGTGTCTTTTTTTTGCTATGCGTCCAGCTGGAGTCATAATGCATAAAGTAAGCAAATATACTAAAAATATACCTTTTAAGGAAAAACTTAAATAAAACATTAAACATCAATAAATTCGTATAAACAATTCCGCAATTTTTTAATAATCCATTTACGTAATATTTAAAAAATAAAAGTTACAATACTCCATTCAAAAAATACTTTCTTTTTAAATAATAGCTATACAATACAGGAGGGAGAGAATTTCGTAAACCTAATGGATAATTTGCATATAAATACAAAGACATTGTGGTGTGTGAGTGTGTAATCACAAAAATATATATATATAAATAACACCAGAATTTAAGGTTGAACCTTATCTCAACAATGAAAACAATATTATTTAATGGTCAATAACCAAACTCATGACGTTTCGTACAAACACAAAATCATCTTCTCTATACCTCTGCTTATTCTAATTTAAATCCTTAATTAACTTACGGCGTGCTTTATTTCCTGCTAATTAAAAACTTTGGACATCACTGCTGTGACTAAAAAACAACCTTTTCACTATACTCGTATAGTTTAATAATTATCCGAAACTTTATACAATCTCATTGTTAATAGTACATAATAATAATAATATTTAAAGATTTTTAATAATTTGTATATAATTAATTATGTAAATAGAATTGAAATAATAACAATTTAATTGTTTTTATTGCAATAATAATTAGCAATTATTCAATGGTGGTTGTTTGAGTATTAACCAGAAATAGGTTACAAATATATTTTATTATTTGCAAAGAAATCTGCAGAGAGTAAAAAATAAGTTGTAGATTTCTTCTTTATAAATTAATTTAAATACAAATTCTAAGCTAAATTTTGTAGTGAAACTCATAGAGGTGAATTTTTGTTGATTATTGTAAATGACAAGATGCAAAAATGTCGCAGTCAATATCAAAGTAAACGAAATTTTAACAATTTTAAGGTAATAAGTAAACTAATTTAATCGTTGCTCCATAAATTGCACAAAGTTATAAATATAAAACTATAAATACTGCCATTTGGTAAGCATGTTTCTCAGTCAGACAATTGACACAAAACTTCAAGGCAATATCTCAGATGTCTCAATTAAAATCAATCAGCTTTTTTGGCTTTATATATACTAACAAAAAAGATCTGCAGAGAAGACACTAAAAATTATAATTTAGCAGCAAATTTATTTACTATTATAAATACTTCGTTAAATCCATATTATTTCAACTGAGCCATAAATATAAATGCACAAATATCTCAGTTGCCTAGTTGATTGGTTTTTTTTTACGCAATACAAAACTAAGGCATGGATGGGTGTAAACTAACTGAAAGAAAGTTGTATTTAATGGCAGTTTGAAATGTTTTTTCCTCTCATATTAAGAATTAATAACAATAAAAAGGAAGGGCGATATCACGATTTTAGCATGCCATTCAAATTGTGTTAGGAGCTTGAATCTATAGTTAGTAGCATAGAGTAAAGGCAACTAAATACTTTGCTTTTACAAATATATGCATGTGTTATGAAATTAGATTTGAATACCTCAATAAAAGCGGCGAAGAAAGGAAAATTAAGATATGTATAATACTTATTTTATTGTGTTAATGCTAATTGATAGCACACGTTATCCTCGTGTTCGTCATGTGCACTTAGTCGAGAATACTGCTGCTGTTGTACCTAAATCCGAGAGCCCCAACTCGCCACACATCTCAACAATTGAACATTAGCAGCACTAGCCTGGGAGAACTATGTATAAAAACCTCGGATTATTCCCTTTCAAGCTCCAACAGACTAAGCCGGGGGTTACATGAAGTAGTACAGGTTGCATGCAACTTCCACTGCCATACTTCTTGCACGTGTAAGCGCTACTGCCATGCAGACAGCTCAGCTTATGATGAAAAATTATGGCAGCTGAAGTGATAGTAATTTGACATTATATAGTTTTCAAGATCGCCGAAGAGAAATTGATAAATTAATACTGGGAAAATGGGATTTTCCGGGATCATTTGCATTACATCATTTACCAACACCTTCCTTTTCATTTTTTCTTGGGTTTTTATCATTCTGCTGCTTCCTTTATTGCTATAATTTTCGAATACACGCATTTTTTAAATGAACTTGCATGCAAGATGATAACACATCAACCGAACTGCCTTCTGCTGTCTGAAATCGCGTTGGAGCATGAACCAAGATAAACCCAAGCACCTCAAGATTCTCATTAATGATCCGACGGAGATCTTAATTGATTGCATGGTGATTTTTTTCTCGAGATTTTCGTTAACTCTACTTGTAATTAGATCGCGATAGGCTTTCAATTAATCTAGTATTAAATTCCATGTGAAAATTTTATGTTTATGGTGTAATTTTAACATTGTGAAACCGTAACTACGAAACAGACGAGATATGGAAAGATCTACAGTGTGTTCATCTCGCTAAGACTATCACAATATGAGAGCATTGCAAACACATATATATATATTAACAAAATAATACAATAAATAAATGTTGGAAATCTGAAAACTAACTGCATACAATCGAGTTCATCAGAGTAAAATGCAACGAAAGAGATTTGAATGGAAACAATGCTAAAAACGGACACAATTTTTTGTATGCCTAAAATTAGATTAAATTACATTAGTATCATTGTATAAAGCTCAGTGATGTATTCGAAATATGTTTTATCTAGTTAAAATTCTTCTTTCATCTTCTTTAAACCCTTCGTGCCACATTCACCATTTCCTTGAGAAATGTTGCAATGGGATGTGCAACATTAGGTAGGCGCCCAATTACCGACTGAAATATGACTACCATCCTAATGACTTTATAATAATTATGTATCTATCTTTTGTCATGCCTCGACTATTACTCGGCACGGGTGGTGTGGGTGCTCATAAAATACAGATTCATAAAATCTAAAACTATTCATTCATTATACCACCAACGCCTATAAAATATTAATTTATTATTTTTCTCGTTATATCATCATGCAATGTGACACACACGAAAATTATTCTAAACAATATTATTGATTTATCACCGCCGTTCTTTAATTCTACTTGTTAATATTTATAGGCATAAATTATGATATTCAGTATGACTAAGAAAAATATTAGAATTCGATAAATCGCTAAGATCTATGGATTCATAATTAATTAAAAACCTCTCTAAATAATTGTTAATCTGAGAGAATAACAATTTTAACAAACCCTCTTTTTACACCCAAGGCCATTCTTAAAATATATACTTCCTAAAGTTAGTAAAAATCTTCGAAGCTCTATTCGCGATAACAAAGTTCTAAATATCACACTCGAATGGGCCAATTTAAGCCATTGAATAAATAACTAATTAGTTATTTATTCAATAAATATTTATTCAATAAATAACTAATTAGTTATTTATTCAATGATTTAAACTCATAAAAATTCAATCTAAACGTCATAAGTCACTTTAAATAATTACGAAATCCATACAATTTAAGACGAAAGCTTAAAAAAAAAAATAATAATAAAATAAAGGCAAAGTTTATAGAACTAACTGAAAAATCACAATGCTCCCTTGATTTGTAAATTGATTTGGATGCGTTAACATTCAAAATTAACAGAAATTGGAAAAGTAAAAGCCCAGTTGCTGGCGCAAAGTTTACAGCGTTGAAGGAATGAATAGTACACAGAATTGGGGTGTATGATGATTTAAGATTATTAGGAATTGGTTGCAGCATAAATGCCATCCTCATCTTCATCACTGGATTCTGTTGATAAGGTCCATCGATAACTCTGATCGCTACCATCTGTTGTTGCTGTACTTCCACTAAATCTGCCACCATCACCACAAGCTCCAACTCCGGCACGCAAAATTGTCCGATTGCCTGATAGTGCACCAACTCCACTATGAAATGATTGTGATCGCAAAACAACGGAACTGATTTTAAGAAAAATATTAGAAAGGAATATTAATTATTTTGAAGTAACCTTTTACAATAGGAGAAAAACACTATGAATTCAAAAAGTCAATTAGCCGCAGCGCAGTAAGGCTAATGAGAATAACGACACAAATGCTTTTAAAGTGTAAAAACGCAGCCATATTTAACCATTTTGAAATTATGAACAAAAATTGTAGTACTTAATCGAATCTGTAACTAAATTTCTAGCTTTCTAGTACCTTATGATCGAAGATCAGTAGCTAAGGCAAGGACACATTTGTCTGGATATCACATGGATCGATGGATTCTAGGATCTTCAGAGTTCATATTTAGGATTTGGATTCTACTTAGTACGAAATGTATAAGATCATAGAAAATCTATCTACTTCTTCACTTCTGGTGTAGAGACTTATGAATTTCTGCAGTCATATTTTTGTCTCATATTTCATGCCTTTTGAGGGTTAAGAGACTGGTGCTGATTTGTTTTCTTCTGAATTGAGCACTGGATTGACATATCCAATTGGGAATCATATTAATTGTTTTTATATAGTGATCTTTATTGGGATTAAGAAAGAAACAGCTCAAAAGCACACCCGTCACTGTACGACTCGATAGTCAACCGCATTAATAGACATTAATAGATATATATATATTAGACTCAAATAAATCTTATCATATCTTATATCGATTCGAATCAGTAAAGTAAATGCGCATCTTCAACTATAGCAGGCATCCGTAACGCGTGAAAATCGAATAATTGAATCTTTTTTAGAAGTTTTATGGACTAAACAAAAGTAGATAGCTCTGCTAACATTCAGTGTGTGAATGCCCTACTAAAGAATCCAAGCGTAGGTAAATATACTTATTTCAGACACGAGGGAAAAAGTTGGTTATGGGAACTAGTTACGTTCAGTTACACGACACCTACGGCTAGTTTCTACTGGCAAATGAAACATTTTATCACGTAGGGATTGGTATAATTTGATTCGGTATATGCAATTTGATAAAGGCGCAATGTCTACTATAGATACAACAAAGACTTTTCATTAAAAATGTTAAATAAGACTCAATTAGCAGAAAAAAATAAGCCGTAGCACCTTTGTTGTAACTAAATGGCTTTTTCCTCCTCACCTTATTTTGCTCCCACAAATCTATTTCATCAACTACTGGATAATCCCTGATGATTTAAAAAAGAACAAAAATAAAAGAAAGTTCTGTTCTAAGGTCGACTAAAGTCTTTGGGTAGATTAACCCACAGGTAGTACAAC
This sequence comes from Dioctria linearis, assembly GCA_963930735.1. NCBI lineage: Eukaryota > Metazoa > Arthropoda > Insecta > Diptera > Asilidae > Dioctria > Dioctria linearis. Next base: position 45,675,483 of record OZ005743.1, on the reverse strand, counting down.
AAAAGAACTGTGGGAGAAACCCAACCCAAATATAAACAAGCACATCCTAAGCACTCGTCTCTCTCAGGAGTAACCTACTCAGGATGGGACTTGTCAACATCCCTGCATGCAGAAGATGCGGGGATGAAACAAAAATGTTCACTCAATTCTATGTCAATATTTGGCTCTCTCCGCTGGGCGATAGTTTCCTTGGGTCACAGCTCCTAAATGAAAAATATGAAGCGGGAAGGGAGGGTTGGGATCAACTATAAATTTTTTTAGAACGTCCGGTCGGAATTTCGGAACAAAATCTCGTAAATCTTGAGAACAATGGTCCTCGTAATAGCCTAGCCTCGCGGGATTCTTCAATCCATCCAACACTTTTATTCAAAGTTGACTAGAAGTCAATTTAGTAATAACTACTGTGACCTGACCTAAACAACGGTAACACTATAGAGTATAAAGTTTTGTTATTATGAACAAAACATGAAAGGTAACTAAAGCTATTTATTTTCCAAATGATAGAGAACTATTACAAATTGACATTCAAAACCCACATTACAAATGGCTAACGATTTTTCACATCCTTAAGATGGAAAATATTTACATCTCTCCTTAATAATTTAATTAGAACGCAGAAGGCCGACGTAGATTTGTTCAGCACAGGCAGTCATACGTAATGGAGGAAGACCATTCTTAGAGAGTAACAGGCAATTACAACGCTCAAAATAGTGTTTAGTAGAGGTATCAATCGGGAGGCGCTGACATGAAACTGGGGCGCAAGGATTTAACTCGTCAAAGTTTCAATCGCCCATAAATTTCGCATGACAAACACAAAAGCACAGTTAAAATAGCTTTGAAATTCGATGAGAATGACACGAATGCTTGCTACTACATCCTTCAACATCCAGTTCCGTCATCCATCCACCCGACTTCAGAGTTTCCGCGTTTCCTAATACACTTAGAAATTACCTCAAAGGTTACTGTGTGGGGTTCCCGTGTTCATCCTGAAAAGGAGCAAAAGCAATCTAAGATCATATGCTTTTCATTGGTTTCACCAATATATAAATACTATCCGCTCAAATACGTCTAACGCATTAATAATATTCCATATATAACACGCCTTATAATTGCTCTGTAGATATTTCATTTTAACTTTTGTAAAAGATGTGATAGATAACAGACTACCGAATCTGTGTGATGTGAACTTCCACATATAAAATATTTCAGAGCAGTAAGAATTAAGATAATTGATTTAAAAGAATACAGCCCCCCCCCCACTTGCATACAACGATGTCTCTCAGCAAAGTCAACTAGACGCCAAGGCAATAACAGTATTTCGACATAATATGGAAAAATCGATACCAACTGTAAATGAGTGAATGAATGACTGCAGCAAGCATAATAACACAAAAACAGCACAAAACGTTTAACCACACGCTGATAAAATATAAAAGCCAAAAAGCTCAAAAGCAATAAACAGATAAATCTTTTCAAATTACTTTGACGATAGATCTACGTATTTTGGACGAGAAGTAATTCGTTCGTAAAAAAAATGGGAAATGTCCTGACACCGTTAGAAGTCAGTGACAAGAAGTCCTGGTCACAAATCTGTATGAGGAGATTTCGGAGGCCTAAAGAGAGTGAGATCTTTTTATAGACCTTATACGAAAGGAAAAGAATCCAAGAAATACCTGTCTGTTGATTTTGTCGGCACCTGAACCACTTTTTTTGCTTCCTCTTGTTTTCGTCGACCTTCAGCAGCGGCCTTCATTGGGTCGTAAGTGGCACGACGCTTCCACATCGCTAACTCAGTTTCTTTTTGTTTCGTTACTAAAATATAAATACAATAGCAATTACATAAAGGAAATCATACACATATATAGGAATAATGAGTTTTTACCAGAAGAATCTCGCTTTGAGCTGGTAGGACGACTCCCAGCAGACTTTATACTTCTGTTACTTGCTCTTATAGGATCTGCTCGATTTAAAGCAACAGAAGCACTGCTTGGGCTGCGCTTTACATCTGCTTTGGCGACGACTAATGTACTTTTAGATTCATTTTTTCTAAGGAAACTTGCTCCTTGTGTCGGTTTATACTTAGATATGTCCAAGTATTTAGGTTGGACTCGTTTATTTGTTCCGACTGTAGTTGCTGTTTGCAAAAGCTGTTTCTTCGCTGAAGCCAAAGAATTAGGAATTTCTCCACGTAGTCGATTTAAACTTGAGTCTCGAGGAACTGATTGACGCATCGAGGAACGTGCTGCACTTTGAGTTGTCCGTCTGGGCATTTCAGGAGTATTAGGGCATGCCATAACGCCAGCTGATGTTGGCTTAGCTTGAGCCATACCGGCTACCTTTTGCTTGCTACGTTCAATTCTCATCAGAAGCGCCTTATTATAACGTGTATTTGTAATCGGTTCTGTTTCCGGTTCAAGCTCCTGTTCTGTATAAAACTCTCGGACTTCATACTCCTCCGATGAGCAATAATCATCTATCAGATCATCTTCATCATTTATGTAGTACGCAATATTATCATCGTAGTCACTATACAACTTCCTAAAACTTGTACTGCTTGCAGATTTTTGAATAGAGTTCTTGGAAACTGGTACGGAATTCTTCGTTGTAGGGATAAACTTCTGTACATTTCTGTTGGTTGTTGTGTTTTTCTGTATCACGTTACCTGTCAAGGGCTTTACTGAAAAAGAACTGGATCTCTTTAAAGGAGAGCGAGAAGGAGCTTGTTTTATCGATGGTTGCGTTTGATCAATGAACGCTTGACGACTACGACGATTTGGCGAATTCATAGCGGCATCAAATGAGTTCTGTCTGGAACGTTGTTTGTTGTGGTAATCAAGCAATGCATTTAGTGTTTCGTTATTTAAACTTTGGGACATTGCGTTAGTTCGATAGTCTAGTGATAGATTTCGTTTGTGGATTCCAGTGCGCCCAGTGTGAGGTGGACTATACTCATCTGCTGAATAGGGTTGTTGCTGGTATTGTCGTCGCGGAGAATCTCTTGTGCTGGGCGGAGATTTACAGCTTTGCAGAGAATCTTGCCTACTTAAGGATTGTGCCAAATTGGATATAGCTGCGGCAGTTTTTTGTAGGTAAATATCAGTCTCGGGTCCTCTTGAATTCAGTGGAGATAAATCTTGGAGGCTACCACGTGTACGACTTGCACCACGTGCTCTTCCAACAGAATGCATTGGAGACGGTATTCGTGACGGACTTAAAGGTGGACGGGAGGTATTCACAACTGAAGCACTATTACTATGAGTTTTGCAAGAGGAAATATTGGTATCACTAGAGTACTCCACATCTCCGATGCGATGGAATTTTTCAATATGCTTATTTCGATAATTAGTTGAATCACTAAAGGTTGTTTCAGCTACCTCACAGTCATAGCTTCGAGACATTTGACTATTAAAATCCTTTGTCGATATACTTCGAGCTCGAGCGTTTCTTGCCCACTCTTGTATCCAGTCGTTCTTAGATTGTGCAGATTTTAATCCTGTTTCTGGTAGTCTTGATTTCGAGTACCCATGATTAGGTGAATTTGGTGTTGAATTCGATTCAACTGTATATTCTCCTTGGTTTGTAAAAAGATTTAATTTATATTCGGCTTTCTGATGATCAGTATATGTACTCGGACATGTAATTGCATTTGCCCTTAAGCTACCCTCCATGCTAACGTATTCCGAACTGTCTATCTGAGATTTTGTGAGACTATTTCTCCGATTCAATCTAGGGTGAGGGTCTAGCGTCAGTTTCTTACTTAAAATTCCGCTGGTTGTTACGCTTGTGAAAGTTCCTGTGTCTGTTGGTGAGTTTATCTTTTTATCCGGTGATTTAGTGTTCTTCACACGGGATTTGATTTTTTCAAGATAAGATACTTTTGGTTTCAAATTAGTGGAATCATGGTAGTAACTAATTTCAAGAACATTATTTCTACGGCGATTTTCGGATGTCGCTGATAAAAGTGGAAGATCATTTGGTCGCATCTGCCCTAGGTCTCTTATAATATTTGTATTACGTTGCAATTGTAAAGCTGATCTTGTGGCTTTATCTATGTTCATTAGTTCCTTTTGCTCTTCTGTGTAGTTATCGCCATCTAATGTATAAGTCCCTGCTTCACTCACTGAATCTTCTACATCCTCATTTTTACTATGCTCAAGAGGTGGTTCCGGGCACGCAAATTCGAATTTATTTAAAGCCATTTGCATAGCTGTCGAACGTGGAGTAAAACTAGAACTTTGTTCATTTCTATTTGGATATTGTATTCTATTTTTGTGGGCGACTTGCACAGGAGCTGTTGCTTCCAAAGGTGTTTTAATAGTATCAGAAGCTATTCCTGCCCGACATACTTTTACAATCCCAACTGAAGGTGCTTGTTTTATTAACTTTTCAGAAACATTTGGTGGTTCGAATACCTCCTGTGTACTAGATCTTGGTGACCAACTATGACGCTTACAGGAATCACGAATACCAGATGTACTTCTCTCTCTAATTCGCAATTTTACTTTATTTACATCTGAACCCTCGGTTCGAGATTGCCGACTTTGTGCTGCCATCACTCTGGGAGCTCTGGGTGTTCTTGGAGTCACTACAGCAGTGGTTGATGCCGTTTGGTCTTCCAGCTTAGACAAATATGCTCCTCTTTTATGACGATTCTGAAAACGCTCCATAATATTTTTATACTTAGCTGCAGCAGCTGAAGATGTAGCTGATTCTCCTTCTCTAAAATCAATCGTGAAAGAAAGACACTGCTTACTTGGTGACTCATCTTCAACTATTTTGAGCTCATCACCTGTCTGCGAAATTTCATTACCATAATTCGCACAAATTACATCATCGATCTTTTTTAAATTTTCTGGTGTCGCGTCAGCTTTTTCTTTTTCATCCAAATCATCCTCAACAGTAGCCACAGAAGCAGCAGCACCTATTCCACCACTATCATCTATCAAATGATCAGCTACAATGTTCCCAGGCACATGTAAGGTATCATGCTGAACAGCATCTTTACTTCCGTCTGCTTCTTGGAGATTGAATTTTTCACCTAGACCTTTTCCAACAATACACTTGTCAACAACAGTTTTTGCAACATTTTCACTTGTATTTGTGCTGTCAAAAATCGCACTTGTCTCAATTTTATTGCCTGCATTACACGATAATTTTGCAAGCTGTTCTGCACCGATTTCATCCATATTTTTCTAATTTACAATCTATACACTAATTGACCTTTTAATAAATTAATTCATAAAACTTAAAACATAAATATCTTCGCTCGTTGTTAAATACTTGAAAATAATATTGTGATGTCATATTTAAGAGAACACCCAACAAGATTAGAGATCGACTAGTTTTATTCACACTTAAAAAATAAAGATTTTTTTACATCCTGTTCACCTTTAAATAGTTTCCATTAAAAGGGACAGAATGTTGAGAATTCCACTATCTTTAAAGATGCTTGCTCAACTTTATTATTAACATGTAAAAATCAACCTATGTGTAGGTTGCCCATCAAAAGTCACTTCATTGCATTTTTTCCGCATAATTTTCGATATTGTTTCAACACATTTTACGGCAAAATTCCTATATTACTTTATTGCACAACTATTTATCTAACTTAGGAAACTCAATTTATTGAGTTTCTATGATATTTTACTTGATTTATGCCTTGTTTCACGAGACCAACCTAAATTTCTCTGTCCTCGCCCGTATTAAATTTCGTTTGTGTGCAATGTCGTGTCGATGAAATGTCAAAGATTATAAAAAAAAACACATTTCAAGAAGTGCAACTAACTTCATTATTGCTAAGGTAATGCAGGTCAATAATTCCAAATAAATAAAAATTTACATATTCATATACATTTCCTATCAATTCAAATAGTAAATTCATGTAAAACAAGTGCATTACCATTTTATGATTTTATATTCACTCTTAAAATAATAAAAGAATAATGGAAAAATGAAAAATAAAACCAAGATATCATGTCAATAGAAGGTATTAGAGAAATAGGTACCAGATTAACGAAACCAACATTGTACTAAATATTTAATTATTTGAAATTTTTTAAGAAATTACTGTTCATTCTCTAGTAATTTACTTTTGTTGGTAACGACCTTGTTATTTAAGTCTTCTTATGTCATATTTCATCATTTATGCACAAATAAAAGTTTTTTATTCGTCTATATATATATATATATATATATTTGATGAGATGTAAAAGTGAGCGTACTTGCTGCAGGTATTCTTGCATTATGTTGAATTAACATTCCTCAAACATTGCTGTAAAACAGTGTGTAGTTTATCCTTAAACCAAAGTATTTTAGATCGATAAAAACATAAGACATTTCAGCACAATTTAAATATAAAGTTACCTCATTCACTTTTTCAACATCAATGATTTATTCTGTTTAACTGGATGTTTACATTTACCAGCAACGTTTTATTGAGGTCGTTGAAAATGTATGACGTATACAGTTATTTTGGTGCAATGTACTTTGAATATCTATGTAATTAAATATGGCATAACTGTATTAAATGCGGCTATCGATGGATTAGAAACACTTAACGGTCAATTACAGTAATATCAGAAAAAGGGGTAAATGATCATATGTATGTTTGGTGCCTCAACAGTAAGGGCCGTATTCACCAAGCCATTTAATTGAAATTTAATTTAAGTTCTATTTTAGTACTCCCGTTAAAGAGGGTTAGGGCTCACTTAAATTAAAATTAAAGTTATAATGTCATAATGTTCTGAATCTTGACATACAAAGCAATTAAGTTCGCGATGACATTGATTGCACAACATATTCCCTGAGGCAGTGGGGACTCAAACTATTTACAATATTGAAGACCACTAATTTTTTATTTTAGATACTCAAGCGCAACCTAGTTTGCTCGAACAAAAAACTGAAATGTGAGCGATTTTTTGTAGCCCAAAAATATACCTGATACAAAAGAATTAAATGCAAGAATTAACTATCCAGACTACAGTAAACATTATCACAGTAAGTATACAGCAAAACCGAACAATGCTCTGGAATCTCGGCAAAATCATCAATATAAAGAGTAATCAGCAAGGATCCTAAGTTAGATCTTTGAGGTACACCCGAAAGAACTGGTTTAACTTTAGGACAACTAGATTTAGAAAAAAACAACGTTTTTATGGTTTGGCAGGACTGAATAAAATTTACAACAGTGCTTCTTTACTTGAATTCATGATTTTAAACGATCCACTGTATGAAATGACTTCAACAAGTTCAACAAAGATCGTGGGATGCGGATTATTCCGTCTACTACATTCAATCAAATTCATAAAACTAGGTAGATACTGTGATAATTGAGTCACCATTAATCCATGATCATCAATGAAAGATCTAGGATGATCTTATAATACTCGTTTGACTACTTTAGATAGCACCGGTAGTATGCTAATTGGTATTAGATCTTTAAGACCACGTACCTGATTAGGAAAGGTGGAAGTCATGACTGCCGTGTTAAAAATATGCGGGATACGTCCAACAAAAGAATATACAGGATAGGTTCAACAACCAGCCACGGCATTTATTTTAGAAACTGAAGATCAATATTACCAATGCCAACAGCATTCGATTTAAGAGACTTAATGGCAGAAATTAATTCTACAAATGAGTTATTACGAAGAGAAAAACGGGGAGCTGGTAAGAAATAAAAATTTGCTGAACCAGAAACATTTGTAGACAGCTATTTATAAAGAAATCGTTTAACTCATCTGGATCGAATTACAACTTTGGTTATTGCGCTACATCACTTATTTTAAAGTTTCCTAAACATGTTTTGGGGGGCAATGGAGTTCGGAACAGCAGATTTTAACCACAGATCGCACACCCAAAATATCTTAAAAATGTAGTTGGTTTGGAATGACCCAAATGATATGCTAACATCACATCATCAGAAATCGCATTGATAGTGATTCAGCAGTTGTCTATAATCATTTTCTTCATTTATATGACGTTGTCATCGGTTGTTGATGTGCTGGGACTCTTGGAAATGTTTGTACTATTTGTAAACATTTGTTTTGTTCATGGAAGACTCGCGCAAAACTACATTCGACGTTTCCAATACGATGTTGCACTTCATTCCATTCTTAAAGCAAATTTGAATAAAATTTCTTTCATTTTTCCACACACATCGTCAAGTACGGCAAAAGTCATGTAACCTTTTCGACAGCCACAATGCACAAACTCCGCCTATATTTTTTGATCACATCTGGCATATACAGGATGTCCCACTTAACGTATTCCTTTGCAATTTTTCTCGAACATGTGCGGAAATAACGAAAAATTCCTAATAATAAAAGTTACCCCGTATTAATTCAATTCAATACAATTATTCTTTATTACGGCCCAAGATACAATAAGATTAAAATCTTTTATTAGTATCCTATATAAAAAAAGGTATAATAATGGACTAAAATACTTATAGACTACCTTAAAATAATTAGAACTAAACAAAGAGAAAAAATATGTACATATATATAAAAATTGCAAATTTAAATTTAAAAACATTAAGAAAAGTTGAAAAAAATATATATATAAATATCAGAAGTCTAATAGGAATAAAGAAAACCTAAAAAAGAAAGAAAAAGAGATTGAAAAGAATATATGAATTACATATAAAGTAAGAAAAATTACATGCAAATGAATGAATACAGATCCCGGATTAAATCGAGAGCAGCTAAATCGCACAATTGAGGAGAAGTCGCCTGAAAGTGCCGAGCGAGCCCCCGCGCATTGAACCCGGGAAGGTAAACTGTTCCAGAGGCGAATAACCTGAACAAAATAAGAACCAGTGAGATTAGTTGTACATCACGGTAGCAGCAACTTGCGACCCCTAGCGGAATGTAATGGTTGCAGAAAATCAGCTAGATAAGGAGGCTGGCCCAATAGCAATACCCTATAAAGAAAAACCGGGTTCCTACGCTTCAAATATGTTTCTACAGAACAGCCCTGTAATGAGAGACTGTAATAGGATACATGATCATATCTTCGCAGTCCGTGAATAAACCTAATACAATCATTGAATGTCACTCTAAGTTTTCTAGAGCACACAGAATCTAAGGCGGGGAAAATAAGGCACCCATTAGTGAAATGAGGGAGCAAGAGTAGTTTGACCAGAGTCATACGAAAGCTTAGTCGCAGGATACTAGCATATAGCCAAAGACGACGAAGGCCTGCATAGATTTTAGATAGTATGGCACTTATGTGATCACATCAGCTCATCCGGCAATTAAGGTACACTCCAAGATTTCGAGCCCTACTAACATATGGTGTATTGATGCCATTAAGTAGAATTTCTGGCAGACAGATCAATTTGTCGCGGATAGAATGCAATGCACTGGGATTTATTAGGGTTAAGACTAAGAACATTGTCAATTGACCAGTAGTAAATTCTTTGGAGGTCACAGTTAATGCGGCTTACACATTCTTCGATAAGACCTATGGGACGACTCAAATAAAGCTGGACATTATCTGCATATAGGTGGACTTCCACGTCATGTGTCGCCTCTGGAAGGTCATATATGTATAAACTGAATAAGAAAGGGCCAAGAATAGATCCCTGGGGTACACCACAAGAAAGGGGCAAAATATCTGAGGAATGACCATTATTCAATATGACACGTTGGGATCTACCGAACAGAAAATGTTTAATTAAAAGAATGGCAGAATGGGAGAAACCAAATTGCGAAGACAGTTTCATCAAGAGCCTTGTAAAGTTCTTTTACTTTACGTTGAGATCTTAAGACATGGTTCTTGTACCTTGACTTAAGTGATGGGTATGAGCGGTACTTTAACCACCACACCAAATCTGAAAACTAGAAAATTAGTAAATCTGCTTTAAAGAAACTAAATACTTCACGCTTGCAAACAGACTAGAATTTATTTTGATCTAACCAATCTATTTAAATACAATAAAACAAACACACAAGAATTACGTATCCAAACTTACAGATAAGACGCGCAACTTGCCATTTCGTTCTCACGAAAGCTTTCGCACGCAGTAGCATTGCGGTATGTATGTATGCACATCACAGGTGCGGTGTCAACTTGCGTCTGCTATTTTATGATTAATTTTGCTTACTGTGCGGAAAACTTTCGTGAGAATTACAGAACATTAATTTTTTGTATGAAATTAAACTTGAATCTTATGGTTTTATTTTCTGGAAGTTAATGGAATGCGTGAACCTTAACATCCTCCCCCCGTTGAGCTCGTTCAACTCTCCTGGTCGATGTTGATGACAAAGTCTTGATGAACTTGCCGAGGCCGAGGCTTGGGTTTCGGTTTGTTGCAAGGAGAATTACAGCCATCCCTCCGGAATTTGTACAGTAACCAGGCAATAATAATGATGACCAAAGCTAGTCCAATGTAGCCGACAGCCAAAGTATGCATCGTATGGGTAGAAATTTCATATGGGAAATCGAAGCTCTGCGTTTTAATTCGAGCTTGCAGCTCTTGTAGTTCCCTTAATTGAGGAAGATAACGATCCTTTTCTTGAATAAGGGATGCTAGTTGCTCTGAAGTTGTAGTATTGAGAATATCTCCTAATTTAGTGTAGGATAATCTTGAATCACTGGAGTAGATGTGGTGGCCCTGCAGAGTAACGAATTCATGTTTAATGATGCATCCAGGCTGAATTTTCAATAGGCCGGAACCGTTCAGCAGTGTTGATACAGTTTCATTTTCACAAACAGCGTTGACGAGGGTGTTCTCCTTGAGGGCGTAAATCCATTGATTTGTGTGAGATAGTTGAATCCATATTGGGTGATTTTCTATTGTGATCAGGTGACATGCTCCTGGATTGGAGATTCCATTTAAGAGGTCAGATTCGCAGGAGCAGACATTTGCCTTCCTGTGATACACTGGATGAATTTGTTTACATAGGTGTGAATCTTTCTCTGTATGTTTGCATGACGCCAACTCCTGATCTGTCAAAGGATAGTGTTGGTCCCGGTGTGAAGTATTCGCCAAATGTGAAGCGCAGGGATGAATAGCTATAAAAGTGTCATTAATGTACAGTGGCACCGGTAATATTCTGAAGAGATCAAATTGTTCGATGTTGATGAGCGGCACATTTATTTTGAAGATGACATAGTTGTTAATCGCTTGCCCTTCTACAGTTATCATTTTGTACAGTTGCAGAATATTCTCTTGATTCGCGGGCAGCCTCAAATTCTGAGGTAGGTGAGTTTGTATGCGCAGTGTTTCTTCCTTCAGTTGTGATGGTGAAAGCAGCTGTGGAGGAATTTGACCATGATGGAAGTCGGTCAAGACATCCACAATTGTCGAGTGAATCTTTTGCAAGTTGTTAGAAATCAGAGTCATTTGAATAGCCAATGACGTAAACAACTGTAGTATTCTGTACTGATACGCTTCGTCCCCAGTGTCGTTGATGCGGCTGATCAATTGGGTCATTTGAGCTTCTAATACACGAAATCTGTGGTCCGTAGCCTTCTGATCTCGTTTGATTATGTTGATTGTCGAATCAATAATGGAAGTTTGATTCTTGATCAGCAACATCAGATGGTTTTCATTTCCCTTTATGGCATCTTCTGCGTATTGAGAGTCGAGCACTCCGAATAGTGAATTGGCGACATTTCCGACTATATTTAAAACAACTCTTCTTTTTCGGTTGGTTGGACCTTGTATTGGCAGTAAATCGTTGTCGTTTCGTAACTCTTCAAGCGCATGTTGAAATTGAGTAGTTACGGAACTACATGAAACCTTCTGATTTATTTGATTGCAAAGATGTTCAAGCGTCCTGGTGCCACTTTCAAAGGCGTTAAATTCTGTCCAGTATGGCTCCAGATCATAATAAGCTACTAAATTCCATTCGGTAGAGACTAACTTCGTAGCTCCCAACTGCTCAAAATGTATGCCCGGTCGTGTATCGAATTTGGATACTTCCACTAGGCTACCTCTAATAGCGGGTGCGAGTAGGCAAACCAACCATGCCGATACTATTAAAGATCCGAGTGATGTACGTGCCTTTTTCCTTGGAACAGTTGTGGAATGATCGTGTGAGTTGCCTGTTGATTGAATAACATCGTTCGCCTCATTGCTTGATGGAGTTTTATGACTCTCCTGATCTATGGGCCCTTCATGGGAGTGTTCTGCTTCGGTTGGCAAGGGTGATAATCTGTGGATAGGCCTTCGTAAAACACCTGAAGCAGTGCGTACATCAGCCACTCTAGCACAGCTATCTGTTCCCTTGTGAATCAGTAGTATGCGTCCTAACGGCCATTTCATTACAGGAGTGTTGTCTTCCTTTATGACGACAATTGTGCCTGGCTCTACGTTTTCGCAACGATTCTTCCACTTGAAACGGTGCTGAAGCTCATTTAAATATTCATGGGACCAGCGACGCCAGAATTCTTGTTTGAGGTGGGACACTAATTTCCATCGAGTTAACAAGCTTGTTTTGCACCGCTTCGACATGGAATCAACGGGAGCAGTCAATGGCTCACCTATAAGAAAATGGCCGGGTGTTAACGCTGTCAGATCATTGGGATCCGTCGACATCGATGTTAAAGATCTTGAATTTAGTATAGCTTCAATTTCGACAATCACAGTTTCTAGTTCTTCATGTGTCAACGATGCTGATGTCATGCTTCTTTGCAGTAAATATTTAGCCGATTTTACTGCGGCTTCCCACAAGCCACCGAAGTGTGGAGTTCTTGGGGGTATGAAATGAAAATCGATGCCGCGTGAGCTGCAGGATGAGCCAATTTTTTCTTGTGCCTCACTTGAATATATTGTATTTGATAACTTGTCGAGTTGATTTCGTGCTCCAACAAAATTGGTGGCGTAGATTTTTGCAATTCCCTCTCCGCCCAGTGAAACGTTTAAGGGCAGCTATGAAGGCCTCTGTGGTCAGATCTCCGACAACCTCCAAGTGCACTGCCTTCGTGGCGAAACAGCAAAAAATTGCTATATAGGCCTTTTGCGGTTTTTTTACCTCTGATTCGGTAATGTATGTAAACCGGGCCACAGAAGTCAACGCCTGAGTTAACAAACGGTCGGGCAGGCTGGATCTGATTGGCCGGCAAATTTCCCATTATCTGTGATAGGAATTTAGGCTTTGCCTTAGTGCAACGTATACAATGTTGAACTAAGATCTAGCCAGGGTCTTGCCCTTAATTGGCCAAAGGTGTTGTCTTATAGTAGCCAGTAGCATTTGTGGAGCGCAGTGAAGGTTCTCGTTATGCAGGTCCATCACTAATAGTTTTGTCCACTGGTGAGAATAAGGAAGAAGAATGGGATGTTTGGCGTCGTAAGAAAGACTTGATGCCTCCAATCGCCCGCCTACACAAATTATCCCAATTTCATCCACAAACGGTGAGAGGCTGCTAATTGGGCTCTTTTTATTGACTTCCTTCTGATGTTCAAGTTCACGAAACTCGTCTTTAAAGTTGGATTACTGCATTAATTTTATAAGAACTTTAAGTGCAATATCAAGTTCCTTATACGAAAGAGCTATCTCCTCTGATGGTGGGGTGAGGTTCTGGGCCTTTAATTTGGTGCAATTGAAAAACCTTAATGCATAGGCAGTGATCCTCTGTAATCGTCTAAAGGAGTTTCCGTGCTCGATTTGGTGTAGTGGGTTAGATAAGGATAAATCATTATCCTTGTAACCGGTAGCAATGGCTGATGCTGCCGCACGTTTTCTTTCCACGTCACATGAAATCTGAAGTTCCTTTCGCCAGGCAGGAGGCCATAGTGACTCTTCTCCATGCAAGTAGGGAGGTCCATAGAACCAGAGGTTATGTGTCTTCAGTTTGTCTGGTGTTGTACCTCGTGATAAGACGTCGGCTGGATTTTCCCTCGAGCTGACATGGCGCCATTGCTGAGCAGTTGTCAGTCTTTGAATTTCGGCAATACGATTGGCGACAAAGGTGTGAAAGGATGAAGATGATGAATTAATCCATGCCAATACCACTTCGGAGTCAGTCCAGAGGTAAGTAACCGTATCCTCGCATTCTAAAATGCGCTTCGCACGGTTGACAAGCTCGGCAGCCAGTTTTGCGGCACAAAGCTCGAGCCTTGGTAAGGACACCTTCTTAACTGGTCCCACTCTAGACTTGGCACATAACAATCTGACAATGATTCTTCCATTAGTAATGATCGATCTGACATATATAGCAGCACCATATGCCCTTTCGGAAGCATCTGCAAAGGCATGGAGCTGTGTTGTTCTTGCAATTTCATTCGCAAAGATGTGCCTGGGAAACTGTATCTCCTCCATGTTTCTTAGCCCTTCCTGAAATTTGATCCACCTTGTGTGCAATTCCAATGGCAGGGCCGCGTCCCAATCCAATTTTAACTGCCAAAGCTGTTGAAGGAAGATCTTCGCGGTGACGATGACAGGTGACATCACACCCAGAGGATCAAATAGTCGTGCTATGTGAGACACAACACTTCGCTTTGAAATCTTGTTCAATGCAACGCAGTTTGGTTTGATGGCAAATTGATCGGACTTGGGTAACCATGTAAGCCCCAAGGTTTTTATTTTTTCTTCCTTTTCTTGTGCGAAGTCTAGTTGTATTGCTCGATCCTCTGAGGAATGCCTTGTAACAAGCGCGGCTGATTTGTACACCATTTCCTTAGCTTGAATCCTCCTTCTCTTAACAGGGATGTAAGCTGAGATTGTGTTTGGATAGCCTCAGATAGACTATTACTGCCAGTCATTGCGTCGTCGACGGAAAAATTTTGTAGAATGGACGCTGATCCCAAAGGATGTCTCTGAGCCCCACTATGAGCTAAACGTTGTAGGCACTTGGTAGCCAAATATGGGGCTGAAGCTGTTCCATAAGTGATCGTACGCAGTTGATAGCATTTTAGTGGCTCATTTGGATCGCTCCTCCAGAGAATCAGCTGATACTTTCGATCCTCTTCTTGAATTAGCACTTGCCGGTATATTTTCTCAATATCCGCGGTGAAGACGAATCGTGGTATCCGGAACCGTAATAAAATTGAGAAGAGATCGTCTTGCAAACTAGGGCCAGCATGCAGTACATCATTTAATGAGAAGTTGGATGAACTCTTCGCAGAGGCATCAAAGACCACTCTAAGCTTTGTGGTGCTGCTGTCGGGTCTGTAAATACTGTGATGTGGTAAGAAGTAGTACGGTGGTGTTATTGCCTCAAAATTAACTTCCTCCATGTGACCTAATCGGCTATATTCCTCCATAAAATTTACGTATTGCTGTCTTAATTCGCTGTGCTTCGATAATTTTCTCTCTAGTGACATGAACCTGCGTAGAGCTACGCTTCTGGAGTCACCTAACCTCAAAGCACCATCAGCGAATGGCAATCTTGCTATAAATCGCCCACTAGGGTCCCGCTGCATTGTTTGATTATAATAAGCTTCACAATGACTTTCTGCTGGTGTCATCTGAACATTAACTTCTTCAACCTCCTCTAGTCGCCAAAACTTCTCAATAGCTTGGTCCAGCGCTTGGTCTTCAGTGCATATTCCGCATGTCGTTGTGGTAGAGGAAGTTCGTCCTATTTTTCCCGCAATAATCCAACCGAGCAGTGTATTCTGCATTGTTGGTAGATCTTCTGCCAATTTAATTTGGCCTATTGATAGGAGCTGATGATAAAATTCAACCCCAAGCAATAGATCAATGTTGTCTGGGCGGTTAAGGTTGGGATCTGCTAGAGGGATGTTCAGTGGTATGCTCCACGTAGAAATGTCCAATACTCGAGCTGGTTACGGCGAGATTATGTTTGGAAGAACAAATGCTTCTACTCTCGCAGAACAGCCATTCAATCTGGATTGAAGCAGCACATTTATCCTTTGTTGGGTTCTTTGTCTTCCTTGGCCGATGCCTTCTATATGTACAGTGTCAGCTGTTGTAGTAAGACCCAGCTTCTTGACAATGCGCTGACTGATGATGTTGATCTGAGAACCCGAGTCTAAAACTGCTCGACATTCTAAAATAGTGCCATTTTGACCTGTCAATTTAACCCTTGCTGTACTTAGCAGTACATAGCTTCGCTGCAGGGTATTATTTACCACTGTACCTGTGGTGGACGATACACTTTAGGTACCACTGGTTACCAATGAATGTGTCGGGTTAGCTGAGCGTAACGAAGCTTCAAATTCTCTTGATGTGGAGGAAATTGAGTTGGATGGCGAATTTAGTCCTTCTTCTTCCTTTAGGTGTACCAATGTATTGTGTTTTTTGTTACACCTCGTGCAAGGTCGTAGATGGCATTGGGCTGCACCATGTCCTGATCTCATACAATTAATGCACAATTTGTGACTTCTTAGCAGATTTAAACGGCTTGACGGACTCATTTTCAAAAATGTTGTGCATTGAAATAGCTGATGGCTTCCCTTGCATGACACACATGATGGTGTTGTAATGGCAACCGAAGTCATTGGTCTTGCGGTTGGTCTTCTCTGATGGTCGTCTATAAATGACTTGCCTTTGGTGCCCAGAGCTTCGAGAGACTGGAGTCGATTCTCCAAAAATGCCAAGAAATCCTTGATGGTCTGAAGATGTTTGGGATTTGGCAACGATTGTTTGTAAAGAGTGTGAGTAGTCTTGTCTAGTTTCTTCATGAGGATATGAAGAAGCATCGGATCCCAGTTTTTAGTGGACACTCCTATATTTTCTAGAGCTAGTAAGCATTCTTGCGTGGTATCGTGTAACGACTTGATTGCAACACTTGGTGTGTTGTCAGAAACATGACTCGGCTGTCCCAATATTTTATTGAGTATAGCAGTAACTAATAATACTCTTATATTGTTGTACCTATCTTGTAGCATTTTCCAAGCTGTCAGGTAGTTCTCTTCTGTGAGTGAGAGGTGTCTGAGTTTTTCTGCCTCGCCTACCAAGTTTGTCTTCAAATACCACATCTTTTGGCAATTCGACAGTGGCTGGTTATGAACCATTTGATTGAAGAGGTCATAAAATTGTCGCCACTTAAGATAGTCGCCATCGAACCGAGGTAGAGTAATTTTTGGGAGCTTTAAGGCTGGGTGCATGCCTTGATGGATGGCATGCGTTTCAATTGGTATTGACAATCCGTAAATCTTAATCGATAATTGCTCTAGAGTTTGCTGTACTCTTTTCTCTAATTTTGTGTATTTGGCTGTGTTGTATCCCAACTTGCCTCGATCTTCAGTTAATTCCCATAAAGTATAAGATTGTTCTTCGATCTGGAACCACTGTCTGCTAATAATATCGCTTTTCAGATTCAAATACTGTTTAATATTTGTTTCGGTGAGTTCAATGCCGTCAAGCATGCGACTCAGGGATTGCATTATGCCCTCCTGTCGGCGTAATATTCTGGTCATCTCTGTAGTGGACGTCAAATATGATTTAGGAATGGCCCCCTTTTTCCCTTGATCTTTGGAAACCCTTTCATGAATTTCCTCTGGTGAGGATTGCGCTGTTGCGCCATTTTGATCGTCATTATCGACCGGTATTTCAGGGCCTGCCAACTCTTGAATGTGTTTGTGGTACTGGCCATATAATGCGATAACCTCTTGGTAGTAGTCCTGACTGAAATATGGATGATCGAGTGGTGGATCATCTAGTTCTCTGATTTTATTGTCAGTTGCCTCAAAGGCACTCCATGCCTGCTCTAGTTCGCCAAGTCTACGTTGATAATAGCTTGCTGTTTTCCTCTCATATGGATCCTTTTTATAATTTCGGATAAGATCCTCGATAGCTTTTCCGTGCACGGCTTGCTTCTTGCTTAGTTCATCCATCGTTTAAAATTGTTGATATTGCTGAATGATGATATTATGAACGAGATTTAAGTGTTTCACCTAAATTACGTCGACTTTGATGATATGAATGAGATTTAAGTGTTTCACTTAAATCACGTCGGGATCACCAGAAATGTAAAGTTCTTTTACTTTACGTTGAGATCTTAAGATAAGGTTCTTGTACCTTGACTTAAGTGATGGGTATGAGCGGTACTTTAACCACCACACCAAATCTGAAAACTAGAAAATTAGTAAATCTGCTTTAAAGAAACTAAATACTTCACGCTTGCAAACAGACTAGAATTTATTTTGATCTAACCAATCTATTTAAATACAATAAAACAAACACACAAGAATTAAGTATCCAAAATTACAGATAAGACGCGCAACTTGCAATTTGGTTCTCACGAAAGCTTTCGCACGCAGTAGCATTGCAGTATGTATGTATGCACATCACAGGTGCGGTGTCAACTTGCGTCTGCTATTTTATGATTAATTTTGCTTACTGTGCGGAAAACTTTCGTGAGAATTACAGAACATTAATTTTTTGTGGGAAATTAAACTTGAATCTTATGGTTTTATTTTCTGGAAGTTAATGGAATGCGTGAACCTTAACAAGCCTCTTGTGACAAACACTATCGAATGCTTTAGATAAATCTAATAAAAGCAAGATGGATATCATATCATTATCAAGACAGTTGCGAATGTCAGTAGTTACCTTGAGTAGAGTTGTTTCCAGCTGTGATGCGAGCGAAAGCCTGACTGACACGAGCTGATTAGATTGTTTACACACAAGTATTCCTGAATTTGCCAGTACATTAATTTCTCCAGGATCTTAGAGAGGAAGCATAATAGACTAATTGGTCTAAAGTCGGCTGGGGATGCACGTGAGGCGCATTTAGAAATAGGTAAAACGTTGGCTTATTTACAAGTCGTTGGAAAAGCGGTCGATGCTAGACACGCATTAAGGACATGATGAAAGGGGCCTTATAATTATTGGCTAGATTATTTTGATAAATTTCAGCGATACTTGATCATGACCAAATGCTTTAGATTTTACAGAAAAAAACCGCCTTTATCACCCTTCGCCTTCCACACAACGCAAGCTGAAACAATCAGAGTTCTCAGATTCAATAAAAGACGAGGTGACCATGATTGAAGATTATCACTACCAGGTGCATGATGAACTACAAAGTAGTTATTAAGAACATTTGGATTAAATTCAACGCTTTTAGCGTATTACGCAGATTTTGCCATAATGTTTTAAATGGTAAGTTACAATCAAATTTTTTACGATAGTAAGATTTTTTGCAGCCCGTATCTTGGTATTAACTTTATTCCTGATTGTAGCCTATGGCACTCACTGGTTCTGCAGCGACGATATCAAGAATAGAGATATTCCCGTTCAGCGATGAGAGACCTTATTTCAGCGGTAAACCAGGGGCAGCCCTAAGACCTAATTACTCTATGGCGCAGAGGCACATATCTGTCAAAAAGATTATGAATAAAGGATCTAAAAAGCTCGATTATTTGGTCTACTGATGTAATACGAGATGTCCTCCCAATGCAGCAATTGACAATTTTCAAACAGAGCCTCAATATCAACATGAGAATAGTCGCGAAAGAAAAATAGTTTTTAAGGGGCTATATTCATTTATCAACACGTTGATGGACAGGAACAACAGGTCATGATCAAGTATACTAGAGCTTAGTTGATTGAAAAATAAAGTAGAAGAGTGATCAGATACGAGAAACAGATCTAGCAATGAGGGGTTAAGAGTATTGAAAAATGTGGGTTGAGAATTGACTACGGTTAGGTGGAGAGACTGGACAGTTGACAGAAATAGCTCAGTTTGAGCACCGTTTCTAAGCAAATTAACATTAAAATCACCTCCAATGATAACTTTAGAATAGTGCTGTACTAATTATGAGATGGCACTGCAAAATTCCTCAGAGGCGTCAACACTAAAGCAGCCAGGCGGACAAGATACACTTTTCGGCACTTGCGTCAACACAGAGAAACTCAAGGAGCCCGGAACTAGAATGCGTAACCACTCTAGCCTTAAAGCTATCTCTCACAAAGACCGCCACACCACCACGCACTCTATTCCTACGATCAAGTCGGAAAACATTAAAATCTGAAATAGATACAAGGGGCGATGGAATATCCTCGCGTAACCATGACTCAGTTTAGAGCTGAGTAACATTTCCCTGATTTCGTTAATTTTAGGCCGAATACTACGAGCATTGAAACAGCACACATTAAGACCACCAGTGCGGCCACAAAAAACATTAATCATGATTCTTATAGTGTTCAGAGTACTCACATCACTCATCCTCCCACTACCAATCGCAAGCTGGGCTCCGCAAAAAAATGACGACAATACCTCCGCAACGATAAAGACTGCCGAGATCCGTATTCATCCATATAACAAGTAAAATGAGGAAACTGAGCTAAGTAAAAATCATTTGAAATATTAGAACAATTCAAAAGACAGAAAGATGCAAAAAAAAGCAAAAAGTCATGATTAAAGCAAAAAGTCATGATTAACTAAGAATTAAAGTATCAAATGTAAAAATAAAAGAATAAAAGCTAAAAGTCTAAAAATCTAAACTACATATAATAAAATTCAAAACAAAAGCAGAAAAAAAAATATTTCAACAAATTAGTTACGTAATTAGATTCAAATAAGCACAGTTTATTGCACTCCCAGAGGCATTGGTGAGATTACTCGTCTGTTATCAGTTTTTCAGCGTTGGTGATTCTGTATAACTTGTCTTCCGCTCTCCATCTGACGTAATGCAACGCCAATGCAGCGCGCAATAACTTGGAATTACGTGGTGTTATATCGTTTATGTGTACATCAGTATCAGAAGCAAAGCCAGACAAATGTTTTAGTTTCAGCCTACCGTGACGTTTTAAAGCAGAAAAAAATGAATTTCGTTCGGCTGGACAGGAAAATTTTACAATGATAGGACAGTTCTTTGGTCTTGAGCTCAAACCAAGGCGAAAGGCAGCAACGAACGGAGAACATTGATGTTTTATTACCTCTGCGATGTTCTTGACGATATTGATAGGAATCTCCTTATCAATTACGGGGATTCTTCGAATTATTATATCGGAGGCTCTCAAAGAGCGGCGTAAGTCCTCTGTTTCATCTGTTATAACTTCATATTTCATATTATGAAGCTTATCAAATTTATTCTCAAACTCACGGGTCCTCACATCACACTCAGTTTGGATCCTATCTACCATTGCTTTACAGGCAGTAATGCCCTAATGCGCTCTTAATGAAGAAATAACTAACGATTCATTAGTCTATAACGTAACCCCCGCAAGATACAAGCCATGAACAAAGTCGAAAAAAGAGAGCAGCAGGCCGGTCAGCAGGCGACATCCACAGTCTTCTTGCCTTGTCTAACTGAAGGAGTTTTTCATATAAAAGTTGCTTGTATTTTGTTCAAACGGTATAATTTCCGTAAATTTGTTCTACATGCTATTTTTTTAAACTATTAGAAAGAAAACATATTTGGCTGTAATTTGTTTTAACTTCATTTTGGTGTGGGAGCGACAGTTTTGGGCTTTAGGACCTGTTTAAGATGAAATTTTAGTTTTTGCTCCATGACGAGTATACAACAAGCAGTGAGAGTGAGCTCTTACGGCATGCTGTACCCGGCACGTTTAAGGCCTTTTAATGTGTCGATGCCTTCGGCAACTTCATGGCTTGTATTATATTCCGGGGGTTACGTCTATAATAATTCATTATAAACTGCATACACACAGCCATTTCTTTATGTGCTGTCAAACTGGTTTTGATAAACTTATATTAAAAAGCAATATGGATCGAATTAACGCGATAAACTTTGTTTTTATTTATTTTATTTTTCAATTTAACAATTTTCAAATGAGAAAAAAATTAGGTATTAACAAGAACTTGTGGTTTGCATCTCTTCTTCTTATTTTTCAAATCGGCAGATGCATAGTGGAGCTCCAGATTTACATTATATGCCAAATCTAGCACAGTTTTCCTCATTATAGCTATAATGAAGGAAGAAAACACTTCATTAGTGTACTTCATTATCATCTGATTTTCGAGCATAATTATTGTATAGTATAGCATTACAAAACTAAAAAAATAAATTACAGTTATTGGATGCTCGAATTCATATTCAGAGTTTTCCACATTCTGCATGGAAAAATCTCTGAAAATTCATTCCGATAAATTAATGGTGATTTACCCTTTTTTAAGGCAGAGGAACAGGAGAACTCATCCCAAGCACGGAGGCCATGGCGGTCCATTTTGCTGTCCTGCTAGAAGCCCATTCACAAAAACCTTCCTGTCCTCTTAATGAAGCACATCAGGTAATGGTGAGGAAGGTTTTTCAGATCATCTACAGATAGAAATGCAGACTGTAGAGTATTCAGCCTGTTCCGGGCGAAGCCCGGAAAAGCACACAAGTGTTCGGTTTCTCAGGCTCTCAGGCTCTCCTTCTAGACAGGACAGACAGTCATTGCTGTCGACAACTCCCATTCTTGTTAGATGAGCGTGAAGTGAGCTGTGGCCGGTGATGACGCCAATCACTGTTCTACATTCTTTCCTTCCGAACCCATATGAAAATCGGAGATATTCCTATTGGTCCCATCAAGAAACAGTTTTATGCACCCACAACTACTCAGGTTCTTCCATCTCTGATGATGCTTCCTATGAAAATCTACTTTGATGAGAGACCCGATACTAGAGGTGGCAGAGCCAGCTCTAGCTAAAACGTCAGCCCTTCATTCCCCATTATCCCCATGTGACCAAAAACCCACAGAAGGGACACCTTGTTGTGGATATACAACTTTTCCACAGACGACCTGCAATCTCCCCCTAACTTAAATATTATCCGAGGGCCACTCAAAGCCATCGAGGCTGTCTAACTATTCGAAAGGTTAGCAATGTGCTTTCAATTGATCTCCATATCAAGGGGTGTCTTCGTTGGCATTGAGATGGCGAAGGCTTCAGCCTGGAAGACAGTAGTGTGTCTTCCAAATGAGTACTCCATCCCAATGTCAGGTTCAGTAAAGTAGACATTTGCCCCGGCTCCCTTATTAGTGAAAGAATCGTCGGTGACAATTTTTAGAGCGGACCGGGAAAGGCTTGATAAGGCACTTCCCTTAGTCCACGATATAGGCAAGTTCACAGATAAGTGACGCCCAAAACGAAGCTCAGGTACCATCGCATCACGTGGCATACTCCCAGAGGGTCTTCCAGGTACAGCACATACGTCAGAGAGCAATAATAAGAGCCAGTCCAGCAGTCCTCCCAACATCCCAATGAGCGCAATCTGCACACGGCCCTTTTGGCATTTGCCTGAATAACAAGATCCAGGGGGTGGTTACCCTTACTAGGTTCCCTATCGTGATCATGAAATTCTTCCACGAGAAGTTGCACAATTTTAGTTCGAAGTCTTATCTTTTGCCAAGGAGATAATGATTTAACATGTTAGCAAGCTATTAAAAAATGTGATTTTGACGTCTGTATCTTTCTCCATCCGCATCTTGAGAGTATTTTCCTTTCGTGTAAGGTATTGCAGTTTTTCTCTTTCCGCATCCAAGAAAGCAGGACCAAGGGATCCATATTTTACTGTCATATATAAATCTACTGAATTTACTCGCGATAAATGTTACCAAAGTACTCCACAGAAGAAAATTTACTAAAACATCATTAAATCTATTAAGCTCACCCTAGTCAGGATAAATGTTACCAAAGCACAGCACAAAAGAAATAACAACTCATTTCCTGTGTGCAGTGCTAGGCTCAGTGCAATGGTTGTTGCAGGGGGCGATGCAAGGTGCGATGCGCCACTGTGGCCATTTCTATTTGAGATAATGGACAAATTTTATCATCGCACACCAAGCTCAGGGCGGTGCGATGTGCGGTGCTTGGTGCGGTGCGCTGTTGTGGCCATGCCCTTACGCTACAAAACAGAACTTTTTCGATATCTTCGCACATTTTCGAGAAAAATGCCCAGGGAATACGTTACAAACAAAATAAGTAAATAATTTGATTTATATTTTATTGGTAGTATAGCATAGTCTAAAAATAATTTATGTTAAATTTATTCAAAATGGCAGCCACGACTTTTAACACAAGCAAACCTTTTACGACAGGCCAGTTATCAATAGCTGCACCCACAATATTCATGTATATTTCTGTCCGTGCTTTGCAGAGAGATATCTTTAGAGAGTTTAAGCTCTAATGAGGCTTAGCACAGACGTCTTCCGCTAAAACTTACCATATTTTGTAATTAAAAGGACTAATGTTTGGACTGAACGAAGAATAATCTTCGTGTTTTTATACCCTAGATGAAATTATAGGGTATACTAAGCTTGTCATTCCGTTTGTAACGCACAGAAATAAAGCTGGTAGAGCAAAATGGGCTGTACATATGTACACCCACGCACAATATTAAAAGTTATTTTGATTTTTTTATGTCCGCCTATACATTTGTTTGTCTGCTTGCCTGTCTGTCTGTCCCTCCTCGCGATAACTGGAGAGCGCGTCGACATAGAGAGCTGAAATTTGGTACATTGTGTTTTCACAGTAATAGCAAATAAAATTTCAAAAATGGACTAAATCTTGGTATTGCCATATAAAAAATTTATGTTTTTTACGTATACTACTGAAAACTTCTTCTGAATATGAAATCCTGTAACATTGGTTATAATCATTTTTTCTGTCCAACGAACAATTCTAGAAATATATGCGAAAAACCATTTCAAAAATCAAAATTGCACAGATGGGTGATGAAACTTCATACGGGCATTCATCTGGGGTATCATAAGAACTGGTCTTAGACCAATTCTAGTTTTTTTACTTGTTTGAAGCCAATTTCGTTATTGGCTAACCACTACTCCTGGGTGCTTTTGGTCTTATACGCAGGAATTGAACCCTGCTGGAAGATGCAAAAGGATGGTTTTGAAACATTGTCAGCGATAAAAGTTTTACGACATTACTAAGAATTGCACATTACTAAGAATTACATCTTGGTAAGCTTCGGCACAGAAAAGAGCGTGAATTTATCACAGAAAAATACTTCAGTGAAGCCAGAATAGGACACCCCCACCCCAATCAAAATATCATCGGCGATGTATAGTGCACTCGTTCAATATGTGGAAAAAGTGTATTAGATTCTTCAATACTGTTCGCGAACACTCTGTCATATCTCCAACGGTGAAATTTTTTTCGTCGAAAAACAGTATCTCGCGAAGCTTGCATTTGCAGTATGCTTGAACAACGCTGGTGATCTTTGAAGTCGCAACGTTTTCAGGCTAGCATTGAGAAGACGTTCCGTATTTTTTTCTAAAAGCAGGAGTTATGTTGTCGTCTCAAGATAGTACAACTAAACAAAACGAAAACGTAATAAACGCCTGGGAAGATACGAAATTCATATTCCCTCAAAAAGAATATAGTTTAATGAGGAGATGTACATTTTGTATCTTCACTATTTATGAGAACTGTCGACATCAGAATATGAGACACCGACCAAAGCTCTCTATGTACAGAGCAATTTAAAATTTAATAAAAACTTACTCTTAAGATAGACGTGAAAGTACAATCACTCTAAAGCGTGATTCCCGTTTTTGTTTTCCATTTAAATTTCTAACAAGCTAAGTAGGTAGAGTATTAGGAATAGGAATTTTTTGCAAATAAAAAATAATCAATTATAAGTTTTTGTTTTGTTTAATAAAATAAATCAAATTATTCACGTAGACCGAGATCTTCATTTAGTATTTTTTAACAATACTTCTGCTCAAGCCCATCTTCAGAGCTATCAATTTTTATTTTTGCACAGAATTTTTCGCCACCATCGTCTTACCGCTTTAATGAATGCTGTAGTGCGTACAGATCAAGGTTGACCAGGGTCGTCTGCTTACTTCTCATCGATTCTTTTGTGGATTTTTCCTATTCGATTTCTTGGAATTTTGTTACATTTTTTTTCGTTTGTATTGTTTTATACACTCGATTCGAGTTCTGGAATAAGACCGCAGATCTTTTCTTGTCCTTAATACTAAAATCTTCGTTGTAACGTTTGATAGTGTGATAAACAACCTTCTTTTTAAATAATGAGAAACAGTTTAAGCATTGTACTCGGTGACTATCCATAATGATGTAACGCAATTACTTCGTCAAAAGTTCTAGAATTTGCCAGAACTTAAGAGTAACATGTGATATTTAATCATCTGTATTTCTAAATTCCGTTGGCAATTTCTGCCAAAAAACTTACGTAATAGGTTAGGTTAGGTTAAGAGTAGGGGCGACTAGGTCACTAGGACCCTGCAGACATCTTGACCAAAGTTGAGCTATCGTGTCCTTCCCTGGAGTGGTTAGGCTAAATCTAGCCGTTTTACGAGCATGATTATTACCTTTGGGGTTAGTTTGCAAACCGTATTTGGAGATATAAATGCTTCTCCAGTAATTTGCAACCTTAAAGCGGTAAGCGCGGGATACTCACATATTATATGCTTCGAGGTTTCACACTTTGCCTATTTTCTTCAAATAACCTGCTGTAAAAAGTATACTATTTTAACTTGCTCCCCCAAAACTAGACTGACAAAACCAGAAGTTTAATCTGCTTTGTCATCTACAAATAAGCGAGTCGAGTTCAAACAAAGAACATCTAAGAAGATGTTCTTTGGTTCAGGTCAGTATAGATTATTTACTCGGGTGGGGTTTTCCCCGATGGCTACATCATGCCATTTTCCTAAATTATATTTTATTACTTTATTGCGGAGCGGTATTCTTGAAGCAGTATTTCTGTCTACCCTGACAACGATTCAGTACATTGGTGCTCACATTCAAAACGGATCTCTTACTCTGTGTTTACTACAGGCAATAAATGCGAAATCTTCTGCTAAAAGTTCATGTATCCTACACTCGTTAACTCTTTCGAAGTAAAATCTTTTTAGTTTTAACAACCGTTGGAACTTCACGCCTTTAATGTGTAGGTGCTCGAGAATGTTAAGATGTCCCACACCGGAAGGAATGTGATAATCTGATATTTCCCTTCGAAGAAAACTAGCCGCTGATTCGCTCTGGATAAATAATTTACATAATAGTATAATGTATATATATATATGTGGGAATTCATTAATAACTATTCGTAACTTCTACCCTACCAAACTACTTCTAACCACCAAATGAAAAACGACGGCAACACTGCAAATAATAAAAAAAGCTTCGCTGTCATTTGAAAGAAAAAGAAGAACATTCGATATTCAGCATTCAGTCAACGAAGAAGTATTTTTCTTGAACGTGGAAAGTAAAATTGAAGTAAATTCCAGTAAATGTTAACTTTGTCATTTTTTTTATTACAATAAATTTGTTGTATCGTTTTATATAAATTTCCATTATTACAAATAATTAAATTTAGAATCAGTGAATTAATAAACATTGTATTTTGAAGTTTGATTATTCGGTCTTATTAATTTTGGAAATCCCACATATATAATAAAAAAAAATCATCATCAATAAATTGTTTCGATTTGTTTTTATTATTTCTTTTTAAATATCTTAAATACATCACAAAAATGCTGGAGACAAGGAAACTACAAGAAACGTAAACAATTCAATGAAAGCTTTTTTTTTAAAATAGAGGAAGTGATATTTTCCATTTTATCGAAAAAACATACAATTTATATACACAAAGTTCATTAATAAAGCAAAACCGCTATTTTATACATAATAATATGTTGTAGTTATTTCGTAAAAATAAACATGTAATTTTCATTTTTTAAATTATTATTTTCATTTTTATATACCTTTCCTTTTAAGGACTATAATTCTCTCTTTCTCTCAGTGATTTTTAACAAATTTCTTGCTTTGTTTATAATATATTGTTTTGTTTATTTTTCTTCCGATTTTTTGTTGTTGTGTTTTCCTTTATATATATATATATATATATATATCAATATATAGATACTATATTTAACATTTTGCTTTTTATACAAAGTTTAAATTTCTTTATATTTCTCTAGTAAAAGGATCTTTATTTATTGTTTTAGTTTCATTTTTCACTTTTTTCTTTTTCTCTCTTCTTGCTCTCATTATTTAAATTTTATTTTTTTGTCCTAGTGTTAAAATTCTTTTGTTTTTTTGCTTTAAATTTGCTTTTTATTTAAACATTACGAATTCCTTGTTTAATTTGTTGTGTTTCGTGTTCAGCTAAAAGTTTCGTTTAAATATATTTTTGTTTTATTTTTTTTCGTGTGTCTGTGTTGTTTTTTAAATTCAGTTATTCTTCTTATTAATTATGTTTTTTTTTATATATATTTTTTATTAATTTATATAATATGCGCAGGCACGCACGCACAACATTTTTATTCTCTTTATTTATTGTGCAGAAAATCATAAAACTTGGACTAAATTATTGTAAACGATAGATATAGGACAAACAAATTTTAAAATTGTTTCTGTATTTTTGTTGCGACTATTTTAAGGAATCGACTAGAGATTTATTTGTGAATTACAGTAAAATTTTATTATCATTATTAACAAATACTGGAAATTATACGATTTCTTTTGAATAGTATTAAGATGTTACCAACTCCATAGTGGAAACTTTTAAATTCTTTCAGAGTCAAATCTATAGTGTTAAAACAGACCACTGAGTTCTCTCAATAAAATCCATTTTTATAAGCTTTTATATAACTTTCTTTGTTGTCTGTCTGCTACAAACCTTGCGATCGAAATTTCGACTAGTTCTAATTGAGCCAATGCAATATAGTATATCTAATAGCGTTCTAAGTCCAATATGGCATGGATGAGTACTTTTTTCTTCCCAATCCCCGTGAAATGGGTATTAATGAAAGAACTTTACGAGTAGAATAGAATTGTAGACTTTGGTAGAGATGGCGTTCAAAAGATTAATCCAATATTAAAGCAGTTTAGCTATGACACGGTTGAAAGGAGAATGCTACAAATAATATTATCATGGACATCTACCTACAGTACAAAAGATGCAAGTAGTTGTGTAGATCATGCTCTCGTATATTCGGCATCATTTGGTATTTGCAGAAGGCCAGAGTAAGAACACAAGATGGACTTCGTGTTGAATATCTCGACTGCAAAAAATAAAATCACTTGAAAGAAACCATGCAATTATAACGCTCTGGCAGCAATGGATCGTATGTCAGAATATCGATTACACTAAAATTGTTTTTAAGAAAAGATTTTATTAAAAAAGAATGTACTAAAAAGTAAAAAATATTTTTTTTTCCTATCAAAAAATAATATTTTTCGTTGGATAGAAATAAAATTGTCTTAGCAGAAACATCTTAAAATTTTTGAATTCATACATCTGGAAACTAAGATCTTTGAAGGATTGGTGGTGGTGGCGGTGGTGGGGGGGGGGGATGAAGTTTTAGTACATTTTTTTTAATAAAAGCTTTTCTTAAAAAATATATTTTTTTATATAATTGTTATTAACCAGATCCTTGCTGTAGCGGGAAATTATACATAGGAATGAAATTTTTTAAGCACTTTGGGTGGACAACATTCAGTACGTTTACATGAATACTTGAATACTTGACTTGAAATCTACTTGAAACTGAAGTAAGGTTTTTGGTTGAATTAATTCCAAGTACTTGACTTGAAATTTTTTTGAAATTTACCAAAAAATACAGCCTGATTGTCAACAATAATTTTCTTTTTGTTCCACTTTACCATTTTAATAGCTCGCAGACATGAAAAATGATCAAGTACTCCAGTTACGTTTACATGAATTTTTTCAAGTAAATTGAATAAAAATTTTGTGATTTACTTGACTCTAGTATACTTGAAGCCAATGCGCATTTACAGGACATTTTGATTATTTGATCTCTACTTAAAGTATACTTCAAGTATTCATGTAAACGTACTGATAGCAGAGTTGCCACTCAAAATATACAAAGAGAACCATTTCGTATTCAAAAAAGGTATAAAGTGCAAAAATAGGGACCAAAAGATTTAAGTAGATTTTAGATCCATGATTCCAATTTACTTATATTAATACATCTATATATCTTTCAATGTATTAAAGTATAAAAAGTCCTTCTTGAATAGAAGCAGTCTAAAAAGAGATGATTTGGAGGAGTGCAGATTTGCAGAAAGATAAAGAACGAGACTTATTTTTCCTTTATAGATAAGACGAAAAGGGTCTTCTTTAAGAAAAAAGGACCGAGGGACCAATTTTGGTCCAATTAGACCAAAGTTGCAACCCTATGATAATTCTTCTAACTAAAGGATGAGTTGAAGAGAAAACACTGTGTGTAAGATAAATCTGAAATTGCAGATCTAATTGTCTTAAGGGCGTCCTATTTGGGAATATTCAAAAAAGAATGAGATAACTCACATACATCGTCACTTCATGTCAATATATACTGATGCTGATATTTTTTGCTCCCCCTGGAAATATTCTGTCGTACTTAATTCCGTAAAAACGTCCAAACTGGAACCGAGGAGAAGATTAAGAATTCAAACCCTACTTAATTAACTGTATTCTTGTAGCGGAGATTGCATTACTTGTGGAAAATTCCCAACTGATAATCCGACTAAGAGCGTTTTCATTATAATTTCTCAAAGTAGTGTGTCATGATAGAGGGAAGTTCCGAATTAAAAATTCAACAGTGAAGTTATGAGTGAAATAATAAATCGGTAATGAATTCGAGGCTCGATTTTAAAATATTGAAAAATCTACATAAAATGTTAGCTTTATTGAAAGTGAAAAATTCATATGGGAGATTTGAAAGTAAATTCATGACAGGCCACTATTTTCGACCGAACTTGAATCATAACTTCGAAACGAATTCAAACTATTGAGGAGAAAAAACAACATACATTTAAAGATTTCGAAGATATTCCACATAGGCTGACTTAATTCGGATCGTGTCTTTTATACAAGCTCGAAGTCCAAAGGTTTCACTTACATTAAGAATTCAGTCCGAACTCATAGCTTCGGCATCGACCTCAGGTTTCGCCAATTTATGTCCATCTCAAATTTGCTCTGAATTCGGTTCGTAATGTTTGAAGGGCTAGTTCGTGTATGAGTTTAAAACTGTGCTTAAAGGAATTGATTTACTTCATCAACGACGAACTGGAAAACCAAATTCAAGGGGTTACCACAAATCCGTCAGCATACGCTTGTGGGCAACCAAATTCAAGAGATTACCACAAATCCGTCATCATATATTCACGACCCAAGTACTGAACTATTCGACAATACTTCGATTTAAACATTGGTTCTCCTCCAAAACTCTATTAATTGTGCATAAAATTTAAGCAAAAATAAAAGCTTTAAATATACAGCGAAAATTAAGTGTTGTTACGTATAAAATTCGTGTAAGTGTGACTTCTCTAAAGGTGCGAGGACAAAACCGCATTCAAGAAAGGAAATTGACGATGTTTCTTTTCAATGGAAACAGCTACGAAATGGATATTTTATGTAAAGACAGCATGTAAAGAACATAGGAAGCAGTATCGTAAAGAAGTAATAAAAAAAATAAGTTGTTATTCAATAAAACTCTACAAGGGCAAAACATTCCATTGTTTTGCTATTGAATTAAAGTATTTGAGTTTATTATCCTTCTTTTTTCTCTAAAATTTTATCTTAGTGCCCGCCTTTATTGAGATTTCAGCAACAAGCACAACAATAATTTATGGTGGGTTTAACACAAACTAGAAATTGACTTTGATAAATTTAATTTTTTATACTTCTTATCTCTATATTCTAGCCAAAAACAAACGAGAAGACATGACTCGCCAATTTGTAGCTGAATTTTATATAGTTATTAAACTGACAGACTTTTTGCTTTCGAAACATCAACTAACTCTAAAAGAGTTACAAAATGCATTATTACATAAAATACATAATCCGCTTCCATAAAAAAACGAAATCTTTAATGAATTATACCCTAGGAGATGGCATTTAAGAGATATCAAATCTAATTTTTGAGACAAGAGCAATAAACCTCTGAGAAACTGTAGAAGAAATGACTTGGTCTCACCAAAATGTACAACAGAAAAGTAACAAGTTGGATTATACATATATCAAATATATGTATTGTGTGTATGTATATCTTGTAAGATGAAAGAAGTGTACTATACTCTTAATATCTGTTTTGATTTAAATTATACAGATAAAGAAACATCTTCTTCCTTTTTCCAAAAATCTTAAACACAGATATGTACTATGATAAAATACATATAAAAGTTAATCTGCTCAGGGGTACTATTATAAATTCTAAAAAAAACCGAATTTCTACCAGAGACAATTGTTTATATACAAATTACCATTGAAAAATGCGTCTTCAATAAAAAATTGTGTTGTATGTTAGTTCAAAAATACGGTCGCTGCCTAAAAGCTATCAATACAGTATATAAGACACACTTCGTCTTATAATGAACTATAATTCTCTTAATGCTGTTAATGAGACATGAAGTAACATATTATGATCTTATAATTTACTCATAAATAGTATGTATGTATTTCATTTTGAGAAATACGTAATGCCAAAAGAACTGGAATTGTATGAATTTTGAAAGTTCTCTAAAAGTCTCAGTTAGAGGAAATAATGTAATTTTATGTCCTATTCTAAATTTTGATTCATAGAACACTACGAGGAATTAACTAACAGATTAGACAAGGCGATCACCAACATTAAGAGGTACGCAAGATTGTAAGGGAAGCTTCCAATATAACTTTAACTGTTCGCTAAATTTCCTTGTTTATTTGTCAACATTGAAGTTTGAAAACAAATGCAGCGAAATGGCAATCAGTTGATCAGAAGTGTATTTTTCCATTTTATCTCTGAAACTATTATAAATAAAGATCTCCATTTCAGCTCTAAATGAGGGCACACACACGGTCAGTGATATTTGTCTTTGTCAAGTAAAATTTATGAGCTTCCACAGAATGCACATGATACTTGATGAAAATCAGAATTTTACTGATTTCTTTCAAGTCTTTATCAATATTATTTGAACTTTTACTGGATCGTTGTTCACACGGTCAAGTATCATGGAGCCCTCAATGATCATAAATAAATAGGAATGTTTATTTTGACGTCAGATATTTTGTTCTCGTATTAAATTTACTTTTAAAAGCATCCTGTAAATTGAATGATAACTAAAAAAAACTAATTTTAGCTAATTGGTTGGTTCTGAAGTGAAAATGAAAAATACAAATGCGGTTTACATTCTTCAGAGGTGAATTTCATTAAGGAAAGTCCTTGTAATAAATAAGTTCGAAAATATGTATTATTCGTACAATTTTTTTTTATTTAATGTACGTACTCTCTCAGTTTCTATAGTTACATAGCTCTGTTCCAGAATTGCCCTTTTTGGAACACTTTTAAAGCAATCCGGAAATCTAAGCAAAACGCTTGTTCTTCATTATTATTTCATAAAAAATATAGCTTATTTTTCTTACTGGGACAAATTGCATAGATGGCATAGCCGATTGACTAGCTCATCGAAATTACTTAGGTGTTTATGAAGAGGACCAACATTTTCTTTTAAAAATGACGGTCTATATAATTGGGGGCGCAAAATTTCTGCTACTCACTATTTTAATTTTTTTATACATCATAACAGAGAACGCATTGAACTGCAATTTACTTTTTTCAGGGTGAAAGCATTAGTTTGGGCTTTAGAGCTTTTAAAATAAAATTTCAATTCAAGCACCACTATAATTTCGGTTGGTAAGTGCATAAAAATACTTAAGTCATCATACTTTTGGCTTGTATCACTTATATAACTAGTAGGAAATGTGAAAAGTGAAAGGTAATTGTAGCGCATTCTTTTAAGGATTTCATTGTAAGCTCCATTTGACCTTTTTCTAACATAGACATGTCATTAGACAGGAGCACTCGTTTTCAGCTTCGAAATGACGAAAAATGCCGGTCCTCGTTTTAACTCAGTATCATCACATAACTGGAGACTTCAATTTTAACTTTGAAATTATTATAAATAGAGATCTAATTTTTAGTTAAAAACTCCTTTTTTTATGATTATTCTAATGAAAAAAAATTATTTCAGAAAAAAATAATTGTTTGAATACAATTCGATCAACAACAGGAACAAATTTAATGAATCATAAATTGGACATTTTAGCTCTTTGATCTCACTGAAATCTAAACATAATTCGATGCAACTTAATTGCTCACTGAACGGAGCTCGCACAGCTCATTATTAAAAGTGAATTCAAATTAATCTTTACTACAATCATTTCCTTCATTCAAATTGTAATTTTAGTTTATGTATACTAGCCAACTGAAGATGGCGCACAAACTGATAAAGTATTTTGTTTAAAAACTTGAGTTTGGCTACTTTTTTCCTTTATTGTTTGTTTTTTCGAAAACGGTGCTGAGCAATGACGAGTAGTAGCAAATTTGAATTACACTAACGTAAAAAATAAAAACCAGAAATGTATAAGCTCATCATAATCAAGCTTAATTGACGATGCCTACTGACATCCGATAGATGAAACTGATATTGCCTCTGTTTTAGTTTTTTCTGTACTGGTTTGAAAAGATAAATTTCCGAAAAACAACTGAAAATAATTCATAGCAGTCACTCTTACATAATTATTTAATAATGAGGACATTATTTTTCATTATAACGATTCAATTTTACCTCATTTAGTAGGTATTTGAGCTCATAATGAAGTGTAGTGTGTGTTTGTGTGTCACAATAGTATAAAATTACAAACACAAATCTCTTGTAAAGGTACAACAAATTACAATAAACAATTTTTTTCTCTCCCCTCTTCATTAGTATTATTTCCAATAAAAATAAAACTGAATTCAAAATTCGAAACTTAATTAGGTTGGAAATAATCGAAAAGAAACGACAAATTGAAAAAAAAAATAAAAAAAAAAACAGGAATATTCGATACCGCGTCCATCTTCTAAACCGAATCTCTTCCGTCATGTTGTCAAAATGAAAATAAATTAAGCATCTGCGTGTACACTTTGTACATGTGTGGTGAGCGTATATTTGCATGTGTGTCAATATATATTTTTGGTATTCACTGAAGTTACATAAGGCTAGAGGAAAATTTTTCTTCTTTGTTTTTAATTAAAATTTTTTTGTTTTTGTTTTTTTTTTAACAAACTTTAAAGGTTAAATTTAGTGACTTAAATTCTTCTTTCTCTTTAACATCTTAATTTTCACTTTCACTAAGATAAATATAATTACGAACTAAAACGATAAAACGAAACAAAACTATGCAGTTGTGGTAGTGTGTGAATTGTTACTACTACTGCTATTACTACTATTGCATTGTTGTAACAGATTACTCGCAGTATTTGGGTGTGTGCTACTATGGTTACTGTTATTATTATTAAAATTCATAACACCGCCAATATGGCTGCTATTAAAACCACCACCGCCTCCGCCTCCGACTCCGACACCGGAGCATAGGGTTCCACCGCTAGTGGCGCTGCAGTAGCCTCCGTCACAGTCGCTGCCACAGCCACAACCAGCACCGCCACCTCGTATATCCGTTGAATCACTGAGACCTTTCATTGCTTCCGGTTGGGTACAGATCGGTTGAACCGATGCATCACCATCGATCAAACTGCTCTCTTCACTGGCGCCACCACCAGCAGCCATCGACGTCGTCGTTGTGCTACTATTAGTTGTTATCAATCCAGTATCACCACTGCCCTGCAGTGTACTCGTACTTCCATCATCTGTTAGCCGTAAAGCAATCTCTAGATCACGTAAAACGTCTGTTTCTTTTTCATCTATTAAATTGAAGCGTCTATGCAGGGCGGTCAAGTGGGCAAAGGTTAAGTTAAGATGCGTATGTAAACCTAAGAGGGCGATTTCGCGGAAATGCGCCGCATAAAGATGAGCTATCACATGAAATTGCAAGCGTAGAATTTTTCGGGCTATGCTTTCGAACGAACTAGGAAACTCGTTTGCGTACTTTGTCGGAAATATTGACTCGTCGCTGACTGTTTTCTGTGTGAATGTCATAACGTAGTCGATGTATTGAGGTGCAGCGACTCTTGTTTTTTTCCCCTTCTCATCAAACCATAAGTACGTTCTGTGAAAAACAATCGAGAAAAATAGTGTAAATTTTTTATATCTAATATTATATATTTACTCACCTGTTACCCGGTCCAGTCATATCCGGACAGCCGGATGTTGTACAAAATTCACTAATCGTTCCATAAACTAAATTGACGTGCTCAAAGAGTGCTAGTGCTGAAAATTAAATAAATTTTAGACTATGTGTGTACATAAATTATAGATTTATTTTCTAGGAAAGGAGGATAACTCATGCAGGAATACAGGAATAATCATATAATTGATTTGATTTATTACTTGCTTTAAAGTGCGCCTACTGACTCGGACCGGAGTCCATTTTAACCTTAGAAATCCAAGAGACTTGATATAAGGAGAATCGTCTACATAGATCGACTCTAAAAGCGCGTCCACACATAACTAACATTCCCCAAATGTTTGCCAAACATTTGTAAAACGCTGATCAAATATTTGTCAAACTGTTGTGGGATGTCTGATGGGTGGGTGTGGACGCAAAATTTTACATTAATGGATGTTTATAAGAGTTCCATTTTATTCCAAATGAAATGGAAAACATTATATGTTTGTTAAAGTTTGAATTTCTCATAATGAAACTGCATAAAAATATATTACTATGTGACTTATTCCCGCTTCGAAGAACCTCCACTTGGTACATGATTTATTCATTTGAAAAATCAGTAATAATAATTCTTTACGGTCCCTGCTTTGAACAGTACTTTCATTTTGGAATTGTTTAATAATATAGTCTTAATTATGAATGAGAAATGGGACAAGATAAATATAATAAAACTAATAAAATTGCTAGATTCTTACGAAATTTCGAAAACCGGACAGATCGTCAATTTATCATTTTATAACCACTGTAGTGTAACTTCTGTCTACAAATTTTCTGTTTCACCAACTCCTTTTCTGAAAATTGTCTGCAAATGTTGAGGCAAGTACGACTAAAAATGCTGCAATGCACGTTACTTTACGTGGAGAATACATTATTAAAACTGAACATTTGGAAACCTCTTTTCACACAACTATGCTATCAGATATTTGACAAATGTTTGACAAACATTTGATAAATATATGACAAATATTTATCAAACATTTGTCAATTGCGAACAAATTGTTTGTCAAATATTTGACGAATTTCTTTTCTCAATGTTTGTTATGTGTGGATGCACCTTAAGTCGGAAGCAAATTTGGATATAAGCGATTTCTGCGAAAATGTTTTATATGGAAATGGATATAAATATGCTTTCGAAAATCATAAAATTTCCAAGCTGTTATCAGGGCTATTGGTACATAGTTACCTTCTTGATTCTCTTATAGAAGAGATAGAAGGAGATAATCATCTGTTCAGACAGCCAGGTTGTCACGGTATACTGACGAACAAGGTACAACTCAACTGTCATGTTCATTGTTTTAAGGAATTGCTGCAGATTACTTGTACTTATTTTTAATTTTGTTGTTGCTTTAATGTAAAGTCTGGCTTGGTACATAGCTTTTTATCAAAGCTTTTATAAATCTCGTTGATACTTCCAAATTACTAATCAAGGTCCAGTAAAGACATCTTCGATAAAATGTGGTACTTTAAAAAAGCTGCCGGATCATGCAGATATTCTGGCGAGAAACAAAAGAGCATTATAAACTTGCAAGGTCTATAGGAGACAGAGTTAAATTCCGAGTTAAGTAATTTAAGCCCTTCGAAACCCCAAGTGTGCGCAGTAGTTTCTCTAGCCTAATTTCAAAAAAGGCATTAGAAGGCGGGCAAGTGAGCAGCCTTAGTATGCATATAGTTTAGTTGCTAATAGTACATTTAAAAAGTATATCTCCACACCAATACGGCAGTTGGCGAATACATTGTTGATTGCAAACATGGAAGGAAAATTTCACGTTCGTGTAAATAAACATTATCGTCTGAGATGATTTGTCATAATACCAGAATGCTGCCTTGATGTTGGTGTCATGATGAGGTATGAAGATTTCTTTTTTCCACCACTTTGCCTAAGCTGCGAAATTACAGTTTATTTCAGCGATGACTTCCACGTTCGATACCGAGCAATTACTTCATGCTTGGAAAGAGAAAAAAAAATTAAAAATTAAAACGAACGACTAAACAGTTCCATACCGAAAATTCGTCTATACTTACATATCAA
This sequence comes from Dioctria linearis, assembly GCA_963930735.1. Lineage (NCBI taxonomy): Eukaryota > Metazoa > Arthropoda > Insecta > Diptera > Asilidae > Dioctria > Dioctria linearis. The sequence continues at coordinate 45,637,507 of OZ005743.1, read as the reverse complement.
AAACGAACGAATAAAAGTTCGGTTGGGTTTGTATTAAACGGAAATGAGGTTATATAAGGCCGTTTGCACATCGAAACCACTAAACCGAAAAGCACAAATTTTGTGCTAAACTAACAGAAATTTGCAGCAATACATGTAATACAATATTGGATATTTATTCTAATTACTGTTTCAATAAAAAAATATCCATATTTAAAGCTTTATTTCAATTAAAACACATTTTTATGTTTATTCGTTTTCGAGAAACAAATTTTCGTTCCGAACAGTCAAGTATATTTTCGTTCCATACTATGTTCCACAAATGAACGAATAGTCTTTTCGGTCTTATATAACCTCATTTCTGTTTGATACAAACCCAACCCAACTTTTATTCGTTCGTTTTTTATATGTAAGCATAAACGAATTTTCGGTGTGGAACTGTTTATTCTTTCATTTTCATTTTTCGATGTGTAAGCGGCCTAAGATCGAAAAGAATATTCGTTCGTGTGTGGAACATAGTATGGAACGAAAATATATTTGACAGTTCGGAACGAAAATTTGTTTCTCGTACGAATAAACATAAAAATGTGTTTTAATTGAAACAGTAATTAGAATAAATATCCAATATTTTATTACATGTATTTTGTTAGTTTAGGACAAAATTTGTGTTTTTCGGTTAAGTGCTTTCGTTTTCGTTTTTCGATGTGCAAACGGCCTCAGTTTAGTATGGAATCGATCTAACAAATTGGCATAATACTGTCTCGTGCTAATTTGTACCTTTTTCTTGTATTCAATAGATTATGCCATGCGATTCTTAGAAAATTGCGACCATGACCTTTCAGATCGATGAAAACATTTTTCGCTTTCTTATATGTACCTATATGTTCGTCAGGAGAAATTCACTGTTTTGGTTGCTCTTTCATGTTGGCAGTTTAATAATGAATTCATCAATGGTTACATAGTGCACCACAAAAACTAATTTGGATTGCACTTGAATATGTCCAAACATGATTCGAAATGGTTGTGCGACTCTGTTCTTGATCTTCATGTGTGAGCAAATGCTGTATTCATCTCTAGTCGATAGTTTTCTTATGACAAAATGTTTATGCAGGATATGAAAAACCCGCCTTCGTCTGAAATGTTTACCATCTTAGCTATCTCACATATTTTCACTTGACAGTCGTTCAATACAATATCATGAATTTTATTTACTATCCTTTAGTTGTGACTTAATTTCTAAAAAAAAGTTTAACTGAAATAACCTAAATATCACGCGAAAGATATTTAAGAGGCTTCGCCTGGATGCAAAATACATCTTAACAGCCATTCCGAAACCAATCACATTGGAGTCTGACCATCTCCGATTTGGATGAAACTTTCAGAGTTTGCATCGAATATGAAATTATCTCTCTTATTTTTTTTTTGTTTCCCCCTGATTTTCAAAAAAATCATATCTCGTGAATGCAGCTAAATATTGTTCATAAAAAAATTCTGCTGTTGTTAATAACAGTATTCCTAAGTTTCTCCGAAATCGGAGTTGGCTGTGGTAAGACGCATCAGTCCCAAGTAGGGGCGACGACCACATGGGTGGGTACAAGACGTCAGTAGCTCCCAAAGGAAAAAATTATGGAGCCAGCAGCATCCAACTACATGTGCTCTTTTTGACCTCCTACCTAACAAAATGTTGATTCCCCTATCGTTCGGTTTACACTCTGCAGTATATTTAGCTAAGCCCCTTTTGTCCTGTGCTTTCGAGGGAGAAAGTTTTTGAACTGTCAGTTACCGGTTGGGTTAAACTCTCTTTTAAGTTTAAAAACTTATTTAACATTTATCTGATTTTCCTTTTGCACTTTTTGCTTGTTTTTAGATTTCTCTTTTATACACTCTTGTTTTTTTTTATATTATGCAATAATTTTATATTTTTTACCGATTGCGTGAAGAATGAATAAAATATATGTATAGGGTAATTCCATGTAAATGTCAACCCAGAGAGCATTTTTTCATCTTTCAATATATATATAGTGTTATATATCATTTTAAAGATATTTAGATTAGTTTTTACAAAATATTACTCCAAATCCATAAAAAAAAGGCTGCTAACATGACGTATTCAGTTATCAAAAATGTCTTATTATTTTCCTAAGTTTTCATATTCATATTTTATCAACAAAACTGCACCTAACAATTCAATTAGTTTTGCCGTTAAAATATGTTCCTTCTTCTGTTTAGAAAAATATCTTTTTTTTGTGATTGACATAAAAATTAATATCTGCAAAGATAAATAATGTTCATTCTGATTTACTTGTTATGTTAGTCACAAAAATATAAAGAAAGTTGCATTCCTTCCAGAAAATCATATCTTTTTTACTTTTTTTTCCCTTGATGTCTTCAATGTGATGGTTACAGTTAGATCGATGTCATTGAAAAAAAATAATTTTCTTTTTTTCTGTTAACAGTACATGTGACTAACATAACACCACTGCTTGTGACTAACATAACATGATTATTTATGAATTAACTATCTTGAACAAAAATTGAAATAATTTTGAGAATAAATAAATATCTACTTAATTTCTCATTTATAAATAATTTTCCCACTTTATGTAAAAAATGTAATTTTTTTGAATTGGCAACACTCAATTATTTTGAGCTGAAGTGCTGAGCACATGTGACTGGCCACATGTTCATCCCGCCATAACTAGTAGACATCGGTCTTGCGAAAATTGTTAGTTGACGGGTAGACCACCATGGATGAGATCTTATCGGGGTGTATTCTTTGGCCTCCTTTCCCAACAATGAAACCCAAATATTTTGTCTCTGTAATACAGAACTTACTCTTCTCTACGTTGATAGTGAGGCCAGCTTTCCTCAAACAACCCGCTACGCGAGCTATAGAACAAGATGAGCGACAAAGTCTTGTAACAAAATTAACAGATCGTCTAAATAGTTGAGAACGTTCTCACGAAGATCCGACGGGATGACTTTGTCCATTAGACGGCACATAGTTTGTGGGGCGTTGCATAGGCCGAATGGCATCAAGTATGTGTACTGATAGAGAGGATGACCTATTACTGTAAAAGCGGTCTTTTCTCTGGAATCAGTGTCTAATGGCATCTGCCAGAAAGCGTCTTTGGGGTACAGGCTTGTAGACTCAGAAGCGAGTCTATCTGCGTCTTCTGAATAACGAAGTTGACCTTCCTGGCGTCAAAACAAGGCCGAACCTTTCCAGGCTTCCTCACTAGAACTACTGGAGAGCTTCAAGGACTCTGGCTCTCCTGTATCACACCCAGCGACAGCATTCGCACTAATTCGGCGTCCATCAAACTCTACTCTGCACTGCCGGTGAAATCGGATAAAATCTCTGTTTTATCGGAGTTGCATCGTTCGTCTCGATCTTGTGAGTGACAAGAGATGTCTTTCCTAAGCCTAAAGAGGCGAAGAGACGGAAAATGTGTTTGATGGCTTCGAGACGCTGATTGTCTTGAACAGAAGAACATGGCGGTCAGTGTCAGAGGTAGCTAATTGGTTTGGCATCACTTACGCAACTATGCCCAGAGCAACTGGAGCCAACCTAAATAGACGCCAGATATAGTGCTTGTGTGAGCACAGGAACCACGTGAAAACGCACGTTTTTGGTCTCACCACGGAAAATGATATCCAAGTCCGCAGGTCCATGAACATCCATCATGCCACCATTATCAACCTGCACTTGCATGTGATACCTCCTCCATTTGACATCTGCGTCAGCTAGCTTCTCCAGAGCTCCCCAGCCTAGGATGCTGATAGTTGCACTATCAAACAGCCCAGTCACAGTTCGCCCGAGTAACTTTACTTCGGAATACGCCCGAATGTCACCTGGCATCGACACTGAAATTTGGGCCAATTTCTGTCGTTCAGATCTAATTCGTCGGCAATACTCAGCTGGAAAATCTGCAGAGAAATCTATTAGGTTCGCTGCCTCTACTAAAGTATTACTATCATTCTTCGGACTGTCAGATGGATTGTTAATATCACTAGGGTCACTGAATGATATCAACGGACAGTCTATTGGTTCGTCGATGACCATGTGGCCACATGTTATGTTAGCCACGTTATGTTAGTCACAGGTAAAATTTATCAAAACTTTATATTTTTGTGTTATAATTAAAATTTGTGTCAAATTCGCACTTAATAATATAAACTACAACCTTTCACAAGATACTATCAGAGGAAAAAAATTAGTTTGATTTTTCAGTTTCAGAGAATTATGACTATGAAAATTAATATGAAATCCTAGTGTTGCAAATCTGTTATGTTAGTCACATTGAACAAAATGCTCTCTAAATGTCAAATAATAATAATAATTAATCTTTTTTTTTTATTTACCTGCATAAAACCATCTGACCAAAGAAGATTAACACCCTGTTTAAGATATTTTGACAAAAATAAAGTTAGTGTGATAGAAAAGACATTAAAAAAATCATTCATCCGTTATGTTAGTCACCATGGAATTACCCTATATACATATTTTTTTTTATTGGTACCAGAGAAACCCAAAAAGGCCTGCTTAAACAAATATTAACTGTACCCGATAAAAAAAACATTATAAAATTATTATACGTTTCCTCCTTGGGCATGTAATATGGAGAGTTGGCCGCATATAATTCATACACAGATTTTCTGAGTTTATATGAAATTAGATCAGTTTGATTTTTTTCAAGGGTTTACGGCAAGCAGAATCCCAGCCGTACTGAGGCTTCTGCTAATACGAAACTCTTGCATTTCGAAGCCCATTGCGGGCTTACACAGATTAATTCACTTTGAATTAAATTTTTCTATTTTTTTTAGTCTTTTTATTTTTTTCATTTTTCCATCTTTTATTTCAATTTGTTTTACGAGTCACACAGTTTTGTTGTTTGGGACCTGTTGATGAGTCGAAAAAGACTTGAAACTTTGTCGCCCTAAATAAAATGATTGCGTGATAATGAATAAAATATTTTTCTTTTTTTCTGTTTCTCTTCTTTTTTTTATGCTTTTCAATGGTACCGGAGAATCCCAAAAAGGCCTACTTGAACAAATATTATATTTTATCTTCTTCAGCATTTTTGTTTGTTTTACTTTTCTAAGCTTATTATGTCTATAAATACATAAAAATATGTTATTTAAATCCCCATGTTGCACCCCACTGAAAATTCAAAAGCCGCCGCCCCTGGCCCTAATTGATCGTTTTTGTGTGGAATTGTTGTTAAGTTGTCGGCTTACGGACCAATCCCCATACAAATTTTCCCAGCCTCCATTATTTAGTTTATTTTGCAGTTTTATTTTATTTTATATCACTGTTATTATATTTATTACTTTTAATTTCATTTTTATTACTTTCACTATGTTTTTGTCCTTTCTTTATTTTTTTTTCATTATTTATTTAATATTTTTATTTTGTTTTTCACTAATTTAATGATTAAGCAAAGATATATTTATATATTCCACGTTACTGATAAAGGGGAGTTTACCGTTTATAAAGTTGAAAAAATCGATTTTTTTTTACATAATTATCATCCTGAGAGTCTACACAGAGAGCAGAACCGTCCACCGGCTGAAAATCAGGTACCTGAAGCGCTCAGAGTACGCTTTCTGGGGATACCTTTTCTCGCTACCTGAAGTGTTAATCTTCAGATTCAGCACAATCAGTTTTTGGAGAAAGAACAACGGTCTCTGCATAATGCTGGAATAGCTGCAGTATGCTGTCAACGATTTTTTATAACGTTAAACTTTATACGAGTTTTTCTGGGAACAACATTTTCAGCGCGCGGAGAGCTCCACAGCTTCAAAGGATGAACCGATTCACATGAATCTCTGCGCAATTGAAAGGAAATTGAATTTGCGGGGCCATCAGGAAGCGATTTTTGGCGAAAATTGATTTGATCCATTGAGCAAGAAAAAAAAACAGGACAGAAAATGTTTTTTTAAACGGCTGGCATTTTGTTATTCAGAGGTTTTTTTTGAAAACGAACCACGGTAGGGCCCCCTAAATTTTATCTGGCTTAATCATTTTCAACCCTATTTGTTTAGGATGAACTGGCGGAGCTGTGGAGCGCCCGCGCAAACCAAAACACGCTGTGCACGGTTTTGTTTGATGGGAGCTGGAGCCGCCATTTTGGATTTTTTGTTTATAAATACAATTGGAATTTACGCTCCATTGATAGAAGATTAAAATACGTTAAAACCCATTTACAAAAGTATTGATTTTATGTAAAAAAAAATTTCGAAAGTTCATGACGGTAACCTCCTCTTAATTTTGTTGTTGTTATAATTTTCAGGTGGATATACCTGTTAAATATACAAATAAATGAGTGGAAGCTGAACTGGAAATCATGAAGAAATAGTAAATTTTTACAGATTTTATTTCGATCAAACCATTTCCACAAACAGTGAAGCAACAACAGTGATGTAAAAAAGATGAATACATATTCGGAAATGTAGGTATATGAAAATCTTACAAAATTTCTGCACACTAAATATACATAGTATAGGTCAGTAAGGTACATTATTTAGGTAAGACTATATTTATTTCTATTTCTATTGTCCGAAAGAGTCCCGATGGAATTCTAAATATTATGGAATAAACACATTCCCCACTCATTCACTCCAATCATTTCATTCAAGAAATATGAGGATGACGATGGTGGTATCAACAACTTGACCAATCGATCCCAGGGAAAATCGACGCGTTTTGTTGAATAACAAAACATCGCAATTGCAAAATCAAATTTTTGTTTGCCTGCCAAAACATTATTATTCAGTTGACCCGAATTAATTTGCTGCTGCCATGACAGCTGACGATATAAATAAAATTATCACATTTAAAGTAAAAGAGTAAAAATTCAGGCACGAAGTGTAACAAAAACAAGGTCAGTAGCGACAGTGGAACAGGTGATTTGAATAATTCCGAACGAATGTCGATTACATAGCAGCAAAGCAAGGTGAGAACAGAATATGTACGTCGTGTATTTGCGCTATGGGGATGATAGGTCCGGCCGGATCACGGGTTTACAGAAAATAAAGTATGCTAAACATTTTCCACCATATTCAGAGCAAAGAAATGTTGTTTTTTTTGTTGTTTGTGTCGACATTTGAACCTTTTACAATTTTTTGTTGTGTTGTAGTGGGCAAATTAAATGGAAATGGGACTAAATTACGTCACGGCCGTAATGTAAAATACCTTGCTCCCTGTAGAATATTATGGGCCTGACTGGACGATAGTTACGATAACAAAAATTTTGATTGTTTATCGCTGATGGGAGGGGATTGAAATAAAAACGAATTTTGATTAAGATTCACCCGAATTGTACGTATATAAAAAAAAGCTTTTAGGAAAATATTTCTAATCAATCAACATTTGGTCCCAGCCCCCGCTGTTAGTGTTGTATTGCTCGTCCTGATTTCCTATAGTCGACACTGCGCCAGAAAAAGAATCATTGTGATTCGCACAGTTTCATGGCACCATTATCATCACAGAATGAATTCTTTATTGCTTGGTTACGCCGCCGTAACCTTTATTAAGATACTATAGGACAGCGACATTTTCACTGACGACCTATAGTCTATGAAAGGAAGATTCTATAGAGCCATACATAATATTTTCACAAAATGGAAACGATGAAAATTCATCAAATTGCACAGTTGGAGCCAACGAAATAATTCATTCACCACAAAGAGAGAGAATACACTTAATACTGCCCTGGCATATTTTAAGGTTGAGGATGGATCATTTTGCAGTTTTAATTATCAAGAAGAGAAGAGGCACACTCAATTGTTTTGTAGGTGAGAGCATTAATTTCAAACTTAATGTCCTGTATGTATAATCTAATAAAGAGCTTTTGCTTTTTGTCTTTCAATTGCGGTGCTCGCTGCTGTTATTGAGTTTTTTTTTTTTAGATTACAAAAGATTTGCGACTATTATAATTATTGATTATTGGTTTCGATGTAATTCGTCTGAAAATTCCTCAATTTTTGACTTGATTCATCTGCGTAGTTACGAATAGACAAAATATTTATGCCAGATGAAATCAAATCATCCTTTCTACACTACAACTTTAGGATAACGATATTCTGGGACAATTACCAACAAACTCACCAAAATGGTGCACTTTTCCTAATAAGCGACAGATGGAAGCCCCATAATTACTGCGGGCTAATCCACCATAGCAAAAACATATATAGAATTCAAGAAACTGAAGCAGAGCCCTGGATTGGATATATGCATGTGGGGGCACTATAAACGAAAGTGGAGTAAAAAAAAACTGCAGACAGCGTAATTATTTCTATCAAATTTCATGTGACAGGTTTTAACAGTTGACATCCAAAATTCATTAAGCTGTTGTTTCAGTAAGTATGTCCTGCGCATGCCGATCCCCTGTTACGCCTCCACGGTCTCGACCTGGATGTGCTGTCAAAACCCAGTGGGCCGCTTGCCTGGGAATAACCAGATGTTTACGCACCACGCCCACGGCAGCATTGGAGGTTTTGATTGATTTATTGTCACAAGATCTCCATTGCTGAAGTGTAGCGGCAATTAGCGCTGTCAGGCTCAGAGCGGAGGGTTGGTAGACGGAGAGGAGTTTTGCACATTCGAATATACTCGAGAAGATAGACTGCAGTGATTGCATGGAAGAAACTGACTATCAAATATCTTTTCCAACTTTTACTGGGGTGACAATGCAATGATGTCCACCAGGAGCGATGGGATGGAGATGGTAGTAACATCCGATATCTCGATCTTTACGGATGGATCCAAGACGAGTGCAGGCACAGGGGCTGGAGGGAACTCTAGAGACTATCAGAGGCATGAGTCTTATAGACTGCCGGACAAATGTAGTGTTTTTCAGGCAGAGCTCGTAGCGATTTACCAAGCAGCAGTACTGGCCCTTATAAGCAGAGTCCGCACGACATATCTGCATATACGTTGACAGCCAGGCAGCGATTAAGTGCTGGATGCTATGCTGGTTAAATTAAAATTGGTGCAGTTATGCAAGACCAGCCTTGAGGAATTGACTACGTGGCACAAGGTGTTCCTATGCTGGGTACCTGGCCACAGGGATATCCCAGGCAACGAGATGGCTGACGTGTTGACCAAAAAGGGAAATGAAATGAAATGGATAGCTCCGCAGCGATAGCTTATGTGAGGATCCCGATCGGAGCTATAAAAGAAGAGATTATCGGGGCGCCTACTAAAAGGCAAGCCTTCTAGGGAAACCTACCGTATCACGAGGCAATTATGGCCTACATATGACAGGAAAAGGACAAAATAACTGCTTAATGGCAATAGAACATATACATATAAGGAATCTAGTAGCTGCCATTATGGGTAATTGGGCCATAAAAGACCATGCTAGATGACTGGGTATAGTGGCGAACGATTTCGGCAGGAGCTGTAAGGATTCAGAGGAAATCGAATCCATCCAACACGCGCTTTACGAGTGGATATTAGGTAGCTACTTCTTTTTATGGTCGCGGGAGCTGCAAAGAAAAGAGTTCAGACGCATCCTGAGTTTCCAAGGGAAGCAGGATGGATGTAGGGCGACTTTAAAGGTTATCCCATGAGGACAACGGGCACAATGTACCTACTGGTGGTCTAAGTGAAGCAGGCAAGGCACTTCCAGCTGCAGCCCTCTTATCTAATCTAACCTATGTCCTGCGCGTAGTAAATATAAAAGTCATATCCCGAATCTACTCCGGCCAATAAGCAATACTATGCACATAAGTTGGTTTTTGTCCGAAGTGCTGGAAACGTTAATGTACATGGAGGAACATATAAAACCAAGAAATTGTACAATTGGCAATCGGCGAACTTTTAGTTTTGTGTTTGGCATAATTTGGAAACAGCTTTCGTTTGAAAAAAAAGATTCTCTTCTAGTCATCAACCGTCCAACTTGGAGCATGGAAGCCTTTTGTTTGCATATCTTTTCGTAAAGAGCGGTTGTTTTTTGTCGCAAATCATATTTTCAAGTTTTCCTTGCGAAAACTCTGTGATGTGAACATGTCCAGAACGTTTCTCAGGAAATGGACTGAAATAACGGACTTTAAGATGGTATTTTCATGGCGGAGTTTTGATAAATTTGAAACGAAGTATTCTTGATGCCATATTTTTACTCCTCGGGTGTTAAAATTGGAAATTTACTGTTTTCAATACTATTATAAATTTGGAGCCAAGTAAAGTTAGTTTTAATAAATTTAATTATATACTTAATTTATCTACCTCCACGTCTAAGGACATTCGATTAGGTCCGTGCAAAATAAAGAAAATTTTTTTTTTTTTTTTTTTTTTGAAAAATCGTTTACATTTCTCAAGACTATAACTAGAGTCCAACGATGCTCAACATTGGATTGGATCAACAATCGATATGCTACGATTTATCCAAGTCTTCAAAATAGGCAGTTGTTTCATCGACGACCATCATTTGGTGTAAATCTCTTTCCACCAAGCCATTTCTTAAGATTCGGAAACATGTCCGAGGGAACTAAATCTGATGAGTCGAGGGAATGCGGAAAACTTCGTACTGTAATTCTCACAATTTTGGTGTCGCAATTGCACAAGAGCCAACTTTGCGTTGGTTTGGAGTAAACTGGAAAGTAACCTTCTTTTTCATCAAATGTGGTTGTTTTTCTTTATATTCCTAAATAAACGTTCCAGCAATGATGTGCAATATTTTCCAGTTATCGTTTTACAATTTTCCAGAAAATCAATAAAGATTATGCCATCATGAACATCCCAGAAGACAGTGACGATCGCCTTTCCTGCTGACAGAACGTTTTTCATCTTCTTTGGAGCTCGTTCGTACTGTTTGTATTGTTTCTTGCTCTTAGGTTGATCAAGATGTATCCAAGTTTAATCAACTGTTATAAAACGGCGAAAAAATTCCATCGGATTTCATTGAATGAGGCCAAAACTATTCTTACACAGTTTACTCGTTCACGCTTTTGATCAATTGTAAGCAAACGTGGCACTTATCTTGCGAACAGTTTTCTCATATTAATGTTCGTGTAAAATATTATACATTCGATCATTTGAGTTGCCCATAGCTAGTGTCTTAGCAACTTCATGTACCTACTTTCCGTCTTCTTTTTCCTTCATCATATCATGGATTTCATTTTCGCCAGAGTCTTTACAGTTGTGATCTTAATAGGCCGTCCAGAAATCTAATCGATAGAGCAGCCCCACCATAATATTTATACAACTTTGCTTTGGTTTCCTGTTCCGTTTTGCCTTTCAAAAAGTAATATTTAAACGGTACACCATCCATTTTTCAAAGATCACAATACTAGTTCGACTCAAATTACTGCCAATAACAGACTATATGAGTCTGCTCTTACAAGAGACGTCGGAGACTGAGAATGTACTATACTACAACAGAACAGGCGCCACTCTTGACTTTGCTGCACAGACTTATCAAACAGTTATTGTCCTATACCTTTACGCAAGACAGTACTTGATTAGAAAATGTTTACTTCCAACAGATAAGATCTATATTATTCGATTCTCTATTCAAAAGGCTCATATCCTGTATTTTAAAGGATATTGTAAGGTTCCAATGATAATAAAAATTGCAATCGATTCAGTTCCTATGAATAAAGAGTGACGTTCTTTCAAACTCAATTTGCAGAATTGTAATGAAAACATTTAAAAAGACACACACACAAAATCCATTAAAACTTATCCGGATGTGACCAGTATGAAACGACTAAACTCTAATCTGGCAAGTTGCCGTAGCTTCATGCGTAAATTTTCCAAGGAAAATACTTTATTCAAATGAAAAATGTCGTTGTTTATATTTTTAGATCCCGCATTCCGGGAAATTGTTAATAAATTAAACAACGAAAATAATTTCGTACGTAGGTATAGCAACAAAGTACACACTAATAGTGAAGACTAAAAGTCAATGTACCCCTAGAAATCTTTAGGCATATTTGTTTTTCTCATTCCATAAATCGCACAGAAATGTATACAGTTAGTGATGGTAGCCATTGTACCATTATACCAAAATTTTCAGAAAAAAAATAACTTAAAATTTGTAAATTACTTAAAATAAACGTGCGAGAACTAATATTTTCTTATTACAATAATTTGATGAAATACAAAAGGAAACGCAATGACCATGAAAGTTAGCCAAAGTGTGAGTCTAAAAATAATCACCATGAAAATTTCTTAACACGGAAAAGTCAAGGTGAAAACAAATTCTAGTATTATAAACGCATGAAGGAGACTTCTTGATGCGATTCGATCAAGTGTGAATGGTCATTACGTGAGGCTAATGGTAGAGGATAGGAAAGGCAAAGTAAAACAACAAAACCGAAAAACAGAATTAGTCTCATTAATTTGCATATCAATGAAAATAATATAAACAGACGAGGGAAAACTTGTTTTTTTTTTATGATACATATCCGTGATCCCGGGATACGTTCTTAATTTTGGAAATGTTAATTCATTATTTATTAACGTAATCATATAGTGGTGAGCTAAATGTAAAATGTCATATCCCAGCAAAGATTTTCTCGGGTTTTCGCATTTGCGAGAAGAACAATCCAAGAATTTTTCGGTTTTACGAATTAAGTATTACGAAATGTTTCCAAAAATTATCGGTTCATGACTGATTGTGCATGACAACGCAATCGTGCTAGTGACATTATTTTTCTAGTAAATATTCGGCTGAAAAAAAAGTTATACAGTGAAGTGAGTGCTGAGAAAATGAAATTTTCATTTGGTAAATGTTAAATGTTTTTCATAGTTTACTTGCTTATTTTGATACGAGTACTTTTCACAAAGGGTAGCTTACTCGTTTTCGAAATCGAGTAGTTTTTACGAAGAAATCTCGAATATATATAACCCTTATGTATAACGCGAATACACGAAAAATCTTCCAAAAAGAACCGACAAGACTAATCGAGCTCGAGTCGAGTCGAGTACGACTTCGGGATCGAAGTCAAACTTCGATTGAGCGAATCGCTTCCGATTCGATCTCTTATCGTAATATTTGCTGGTTGGAATACTTAATAGTATATGCACGTATACATAATTGTACGGATAGTGAAAGCATCTATATAGAACCAAAACCCTCGAGAGAAATACTTCCCAAGGCATGAAACATGAAAGTTTGCTTCAAATAGCTCGTACGCTGCGCCCTAAACTGTTTACTATTCGTCAAAGTAACCTAATGACAAGTTAAGAAGCTGTAGAGCAAAATTGGAGAATTTCTGGTGTTTTTTAGAATGAAACAAGTGATTTCATATACCTACTTTCGTCTTTTGCATTAATGGGGAATAGAACTTGGCTTTGCACGATTGTAGTGCTGCAACTGAGACAACGAGTTAAAGGCAAAATCGAGAGAACGTAGCATTACCCGAACGACAAAATCTTATTAAATCCCTCAAAATCCCTTCAACGTATTCATAATAATGTACATCAGGTCACACTACCTCCCATTTTTAAGAAAAAGATAAATTTCGCTTTGGCCCAGATGCTGAAAAGAGATGTAAAATTCCTCTCAAATGAAATTCTCATTTTTCCCTCAAATATCAGAGAATCCAGCAAGAATTTCTCCCACTTAATCTCTTCACAGCAAAACGAATGTAAACAGAAGCACGTGCTGCTCAATTAGCATAGAAATTACACTAACATTGGCCATGCTATAAAAAACATATTGGTCGATTCTCTCAATTTTTCAGCAAAAACCGGTCTTCACAAAAGCGCGGGAACATTTTATGATAGTAAAACGTGAAAACTCCGTCCCTTCTTATTTATTTACGAAAATGAATCATTTGCCATTCTGTTTCATTGCATGCGATTTGCGCTTTTACATTTTTTATCTTTATTCATAAAAGTTTTAAAGAGTTCGATTTTTTTTCTTTCTTTTTTCCTTTTCTTGCCGTGTGCATTTTAAATGTAAAACACTCGGAAATCTCACCGTCATTAGGTTAACTTTGCTATTCATACAGAAAAATTGTCTTCTTACTTTCATATCTTCCCAACCGTAATCAAATTTTTATATCGTTCATAAAAAAATTATTTAAAAAAATTTATCTTAACCAAATGACTACGATTCCCCAAACAAAAACTTTCAGCTGAGTAAATGGCAGAGTAGAGGTGGAGTGAGCTTTAACCAGAGTAGCGTGTATGCACAATAGAGAGTGAGCTTCATTCGGATTTTCAAAATCATATGAAAATAGATTATCATGTGAAATATATTTCAAAACAAAACACATTTTGTCGATTCGTACAATTTAGTTAACGAAATGGTGTTAATTTACAAAGAATAATTCTATAATAACACTAGAATGAGCTATGAACAATTTGAATTATCACAAAATACAAATTAAAATTTATTACGGACACTTTCGAAATGAACGACTGCCATCTATATTGCATTGAAAAGCCAATCCGAACATAAGAAAATTTTAATTCTAAATTGACTTTATTTTGTTAAAATTGAATCATAGAAATAATAAATATATTTTTAATTTCTTTGTAAAAATTTTGTTTTTTGTTTTTCTGTTATAATTTATTAATTTTCGTTAGTTAAAGTTTGTAATGATCAGTGCAACATCTGTTAGAAACTAGTATTTCGAAACAAATGTTAAAAGCTTTCGAAACTATCAATGTGAGATTGGGAATTGTTCCAATCTGACTCTACTTTGTGAAATCCACTCTGATGGGTAGTGCGAAGAACTTATATGAGAGTGCAAGCTTGAGGAAAGGAGAGAAAATGCAATCTGGTGACTCCACTCTATTCTGTCATTGTAAACGCTCATGATGGTCCTTCTATTAGCGAATAAGTTGACTTTTATGAATTTTATATTGTGAAAAACGAGAAATTACTAAAACTAAATATAAATGTTTCTAAAATATTTTTATCTTTGTTATTATTTTTAATTAATGTTCTACTGATGAAAAAAGGGTTACATAATTTTTTTTTTTTTTTAACTTTTTAACTTTAAAAATTGAATTTTCATATCGAAAAATCAGCATTGATCTTGACAGGTACATGTTTATCGCTCAGATATCAGCCGCTCGAAGCAACTTCATATTGAACAGAAGTCAGTGCAATACCACTTTAAAGGTTTTCATTCTTTGGTTTCTAGCGAATTACGCGCGCATCTGCCCCACCTCTCCAGGCTGAACACAGGCTACGAACCTAATATGTAGTCCGGGAGGTAGCGTTGCATTTTAGGTAGTGTTTTTATGTCGATCGATTGTTATCTTTTTCAATAGAGATGGTATGACCAATAAGTGAACCAAGCGTCAGCTGACGCACCCGCGGTGAGTGTGGGTGTGGGAGGCTGCGAAAGTGGTAAAAACAATTTTTTTTATGCCGGCTGAAACTTTTTGTTTTTTATAAACAGTTGACATCATAGTGAGTTGAAAAAAATCGTCAGCTGCTTCTTGGAGGGTGGATTATGCGTCAGCTGCTCGCGTGAACTTGTAAAAAAACACGTAAAATAAAGTAAAAATAATAGCCTGGGAACGCATCGGCGTAGACAACTCAAATTCGGTAAATGGTGTTTTCATAGCTGAAAAGTTGGTCAGAATATGAAATTCTATGAAATTGCTGATAATTATTTTTACTGTCCGACAAACCGATCTAGAAATATATGCGAAAATCCACTTCAACATTCAAACTTGCTTGATAGGCAACCATACGAAATTACATATATACGGGCATTCATCTCTAGGGTATCATAAGAATTGACCAGACACATATATTTTTATCATAATGCTCGGCAATATACATAAGTGCTCTTTAGAACGATTTAAGAATTATAATTCACATTGATTCCGGGAATTCCCCAAAGATTCGTCAATATTACAATATTATGAAGAAGTAAAAAAGCTAGAACTGGTCTTAGACCAATTCTTATGGTACCTTAGATGAATGCCCGTATGGAATTCCGTATGGTCACCTCTTTGTGCAAATTTGAAGGTTGAAGTGGTTTTTCGCATATATTTCTAGAACGGTTCGTCGGACAGTAAAAATAATTTTCAGCGATTTCATAGAATTTCATATTCTGACGAACTTTTCAGTACAGTAAAAAGTCTAGCACTGATTGTTTTCACAGTATACGTAAAAAACCAAAATTTTTATATCGCAACACCAAGAAAGTGTTGCCCGATTTAGTCTATGTTCGAAATTTCATTTACTATTGCTATGCAAACACCATGCACCTAATTTCAGCTGTCTATGTCGACGCGTTCTCAGGCTATTACTTTATTTTAAGTATTTTTATTTACATAATCCACCCTCCGCGATGCAACTGACGATTTTCTTTCAACTCACTATGATGTCAACTGTTTATATAAAATAAGTTCAGTCGGCATACTATTACTTAAAAAGTTTTTTTTTACCACTTTCGCAGCCTCCCACACCCACACCCACCACTACTTGAGCAGCTGACGGTCGGTTCACTGATTAGTTATAGAGATCAATTGTCGATATCAAAATCAGCCAGCATACTATGACTTTTTTCATTTGCAACGCTACCTCCCGGACTATAAGGGCCATTCCAACATACTTCGACTACCTCTCGAACAAATTTCTGAAGCGACGTCACCGATTTGGCTGAAATTTTGTCAGTTTATTGCTTCCGCTTATTGAGCAAAATCGAAAAATAGAACAATTTTGTCCTTTCGACCACGTAACTTCAAAAATTCATATCTACGGCTATACCTACCAAGCCAAATTGAATGATATGCAGCGTTTTAGAGGCGATAAATTTCAGCTTTTGCAGAAAAATTCCCTTGGTTCAATTTTTGTAAAAAAAAAAAACGCATATTCGAGAATAAAGGTTTGTCTTTTATCCTTGATGGGATATGTGGCGGTTTTTTATATCTGGAAAGGCCTAAATCTAAGATACAATCTGTAAAAATTTCGAGTTGGGATCTCCATGGGTTCGCTATAATTATTTTATTGATGAAAGTCCGATATTGCGCATAGCCTCCAAAAACTTTAATAAAACTTTGCAAAATGGCACAACGTCACATCGATGATCGACTTAAATTCGTCGAAAATTTAATCTAAAAAGAAAAACTTTGGGAATAGGTCATCTTCAGCGGCGAGAAGAAGCTCAATGTCGATGGACAGGATGATGGATTTAATTTGTCCTGACATGATTTACGGAAGGAAAAAAGAATCGTGCCACGAAGAGCACTTGAGTTGGTGTGATGAATTTGGCAGCTTTAAAAAAAATTATTGGTATGGTGGAATTAATGCTGTCGCTTATCAGTAGCTTCTAAAAGAATATCTATTGACTTTTGTGACAGTGGCGGAAGAAGAAAACATTATTTCCAGTATAATATATCCACCAAAAACTGGTTTCAGGATTATGGAATCCAATTATTACCATATAACCAGCCCCGATCTGAACCCTATATAGAAAATTTGTGAGGCATTTTAGCGAGGAAAGTCTATGACCAGGAGAAGCCATCCATTGAAAATGTTGGAGAACCCAACGAAACAATAAGAATTGCATGGAGCGAGATTTCCGATAGAGCTTTAAATAGCCTTGTAAATAGCGTTCCGAGTCGATTTTATTAGCTGTAAAATCAAATAAAGGAAAATGGACAAGGTATTGAATAAAAAAAAAATTCCAAACATTCATTGAGTTTATAATTTTTCACAGAATTTAAAGAGATTTTTTTATGATTTTCTAGGCGTGGTATCTAAAAAACAACCACAATTATTTTAAGTTAGGTATTGCCTGCTTTTTTGCTAGACCTAAAAATATAGTTGAATCTATAATTATTCACAGCACTGTAGTATATGGTTTGCCATTAAGAAAGAAATTTCATTTTAAATTCCACTGTATTATTTATTTGTCAAAAACAGAACTGACATTCCTTGACAGGTGACAAGTAAGAATTAACGAAAATGAAACGTTACACATTCAACTCTGACTGTGCATGGAAACGATGAAAATTCATTTTAAAAATAGTGAAAATTTCACGGAGATAATTCATAAAGCTCGTACTAGTTTCAGTCGTGGATGAAGCAGGTTTCAAATTGCTGGATGAGAAATAATTGGAAAGCCAATCAATAAATTAGAACGCCTCGCCCAAGTATGTACTACAAAATGCCAGTTCTGTCTACTTCAAGCAACGAGGTAAGAACTAAAGGAGATGCAAATGAGGAAATATCACGTACCCATTTCTAACACATTGACACTGATATTGTTTGTACATAAGCGCCGTAAAATTTGTACACCTGTACACAATTGTACAACCTGTTCGCAATTTTAATCGCTTTTATTTTCACATACTTAAAAGTATTTACTGAATTTGCAAACATGGAAAAGTTCAGTGATAAAAAGTTTTTGAGTAATATTTGCTTCGTGGCTCCTACGGTTATTTCATGAGTTTTCCTGCGTCAATGCGCCAAGCCCAAATCAAAGCAAACGTAAGTATGGATCTGACAGACCAAAAATGGCGGAATGAAACATACACAAATGCAGGGAAATTTTGGGTACGCTCATGTACACGGGTCGTACATATGATTGCATCTCCTTTAGTTATTACCTCGTTGACTTCAAGACGTTCATTTTTTATTTTCCATAAAAATCTTGCAATGCAAGCGTTCAATTTACGTCAAAAGGTTAACACCAACTACGGCGACAGTTATTTGTAGACAACCTATTCCAAGACTGTCTAGAATTCTATCCAGTAAACCAGTAAGCTTTATCCCGAAGTAGTTGAAAAATCCGTCGCAAGATTTGAAACAAACAAAATTAGCAAAAGTGAAGCTAAAAAATATATATATATATATGTTTATATGATATTAAATATAAATTGGAAAAACATACAGGCGCTGATTCTATGGACAAATATAAGTAGACTTTCCATAAATTGAATTATACAACTTTCAAGTGTGGTATTTTCCTTACAGTTGTTGCACTTGACTGAATAAGTAGTTGTACATAATATTGTGAGCAAGAAGGAATGTTGGCTAAAAAAATGAAGTTAAGCTAATTTAACATAATAAATGAATTTTTTGTGAGCTTATCTTATTTGATTGAAATTTCAGGCTATTAAATCAGACTCCACTTATTTTAGTTAAAATATGATTTGAGTCCGCTCAACTCAAATGATGAGTCCGCTTAAGCGTGAGTCCACTCAAGTGTTGAGCGGGCTCAATAATTAGGCCGACTCGATGCATGAGTTGAGTAAAAATTTGAGTTTTTTACAAGCTTTCATAAAAGGCACCCTGAAAGGGAATGGATCGGTCAGTGGAGCATAGATAAAATGAAAAAAACTTATAATGCGGATGATATGAGTCCGCCTTCTTTTGGAAGAAATACATACGTATATACATATATTGCTGTACAAACTTCTAGGGGTACACAAAATAAAAATGGTTGTCAGAGACAAATCCAAGAATTCTCGTTGAATTTTATTCAACGAAGAATGCTTGACTAACATTGTTCATGCTTCAACAATGGTTGTTTAATTCTTTTGTATCACCACAAGTGGAGACAAGCATATAAGACCGAAAATAATTTGGCACTGAAATCTATGCTTTTATTGGATAACGCCGAAGAGCTCACTTCTGAATCGCAAGTTAAATTTTTTTGCTCATTTTAAGTGCGTTGTTTGATTCAATAAGCTGTAAAGAGTCGTAATTTGCGGGTCATGACCATAAGTCAAACAACCGATGCGTTTTGCCGACTATGTTGGTATATGTACTAAGTTTGTCATGCATAGAAATAATCCTGGTAGAGTAAAATGCATTCGGCACCTACGCATACTTAATATTGAAAATGGTTTGCATTTGTCCGTCTGTCTGTTCTCACGATAACTCGTAACTCGTAACTCCTTTGTAGGGTTGACATACAACAACTTCGATTTGAACTAGATATTTGGCCGCGCCAACGTAGAGAGTTGAAAATTTGTACACCGTGTTTTCATAAAAATTGTAAATGCAATTTCATAAATCGAGCAACCCGTTCATGGTGTTGTCAAACAAAAATTTATGTTTTTCACGTATACTGTGGTATATGGCCAGTCCTAGACATTTTTATTGTACTGAAAAGTTCTTCAGAATATGGACTATGAAATTCGTTCGTCCGTCGTTGGAAGCAAAGGAAGCACTACTTTACTTGACAAAATAGATAACTTCATACATATAAGACAAATCAGTTACATTAAAATATTCTCAGAGACGCTGAAATATTTGCCGGGCCTCTACCACCCAGCACGACATCCAACCTCTGATTCGGCTCGTCCAGCAAACTGCATATAATCGAGTAATTTGGATGGAGCCGCTTTCGTCTCAAACTAACTGTAGCACAGTTAAACAACAGAGACACTGAAATTTTGGCTACGTCCTTCTAACAGTAAATTCAGCCCAAAAAGTTAAAAACATTTAACTTATCGGACTCATATGAATGCAAGAGTTTGCGTAGGTACATTGCTAAGGGGACGCTGAGCAAAAGGTGGCGTTTTCACAAATTATTTAAGCCCCTGGTGGAACTTTTATTGAATAAATTCTAAAGCTCTAAGGGGCTATGAACGGATTAGATTAGTTGATAGGTTGAACGAAAAACATGATTGCCAAGACCAGGGTTTGAAATATCACTCCTAACGGAACGTGTTACTCTAAGAATAAGGCTTCTTCCGGAGCGTTATATTTTAAACTCCTTATTGATTAACTCCACCTAATTTGAAGTAAATGGTCCACACCGAGGAGTTCTCCGTCTGCAGTTTTTGAAATGACCCAATAAATTCTAAGCACAATAAGTGGACATTTATTGGCAGAAGAAGTTATATCTGATATATAGTTAAAGTTTTTTAAATAAATCCTAAATTAAACTAAAATTTATTGAAAAACTGAAATTTCTGACTATTTTTGCTCGGTATTTGGTGCATTTTAGTGGAGCTAAAGCCAGGGGATAACCATAACCATACGAAATTACATAAGGGCCTTTAACCAGGGACCGAAAGAGTTATAAGAAATATTTTAAAAGTCTGGTTTTAACACTCTGTTATTGATAGTTTATATTTTATCTCCTAATGAAATAGTTAAAAAGAGAATTTTATTTTCTTCTGAGTAAATAACAGTCTTATCTTAAGTTTTATATTTCTCTCTCGGTTTAACATTTAAAAATGAGTTTTATTTTTTCTCTCAAAAAATAAAACTCAAAATTCGAGTTTTTCATTTTTCTCAGCTTTTAACAGTTAAAAATGAGTTTTATTTTTTTCCTCAAGAAATAAAACTCCTTAATTGAGTTTATCATTTTTCTCAGCATTTAACAGTTAAAAATGAGTTTTTTTTCTCAAGAAATAAAACTCCTTAATTGAGTTTATCATTTTTCTCAGCATTTAACAGTTAAAAATGAGTTTAATTTTTTCCGTCAAGAAATAAACCTGTCCGAGTAAGGTTCTTAGGGAAAGAAAAATTGGAATCGGCAACCCCTTCTTGGTGTTGCTATATATAGCTTAGGTTTTTCACTGTAAACGGCCGTTTTAAAAAAAAATGTAAATTTAAATTCAAAAATTGGACCAATCAGGCAACTGTTTCGTTGACAACAAAAATAGAGAACGTCCATTGATAAATTTTATTTCCTGAGGAAAATAAAAAACTCTGATTATGAGTTTTATTTTTTGAGGAAAAAAATAAAACTCATTTTTAATTCTTATAATAGACGAAATATGTAAAACTCTGGCAAAGAGTTTTATATCGCTGTAAAATAATCTAAGTATTTTTTTTAACAGTTAAAATTGAAATATAAAATATATGTCTTACAATAACAGTTAGGATTGGATTTATATATTAAAATTGAAACTTTCTTGATTTCAACGTAAGGCAGCTAGTCTAAGTGCTGTACATAGACCCTTTTTGTACTACGCTACTTCCTAGAAAATTTTATGAAAGAGTTTTTTCGCTCTCAAAAAAATAATAACAGTTATTTTCGGTCACTGCCTTTAACCAATGTATCGCAGGAATTAGTCTTAGACCAGTTCTAGCTTTTCTCCTTGTTTTTCATTGTTATAGTTTTTAATTGAAATAGCAAGTAGCAAAGTCTTATTTGTTCTCATTAGCAAGCATAACGTTATTCGGAATACAACCAGCTGCTGCTTAGACTATTCAGTGGAAAAATCCAGAACGTATTAATCGAGGCTCGTGAGCTTGGGTAATCGTCAAAAATAAAAATGCCTGTAGTTGATAGGTTGAACGAAAAACATGATTGCCAAGACCAGGGTTTGAAATATCACTCCTAACGGAACGTGTTACTCTAAGAATAAGGCTTCTTCCGGAGCGTTATATTTTAAACTCCTTATTGATTAACTCCACCTAATTTGAAGTAAATGGTCCACACCGAGGCGTTCTCCGTCTGCAGTTTTTGAAATGACCCAATAAATTCTAAGCTCCACGTTCAAATATAAATGATCACACATCGGAGTAAGTTGTAATCTCTCATGAGCGAGCTTTTTCCATAGTACCCAGCTTTCAAATGAAGATGGAAGACACAAGATCATGTTTCTATCTGATAACTGTATCGATATGATTCAACAAATTGATCAGAATCCTATCAGGATTACAAAGTTGACTCTTATATAAAACATCAAAAACATTGAAACCGGACGGAAGACTTATGTATGTATGTACGGCCTTAAAATTTCTTTCTAATAGTGAAAATATGCTTCATATGTAGCTAGAATAATCTAGACCAAGAAGTCATTGGAAAGTATTGAAATCGTTTATTTCCGGAACGGTGGAATTTAGATGATACTTTACCACTTCCGATATATGTAGAGCATCTTAGAAACCTGTCGTATAATGACAGTGTGGCTGTGTGACAAGCTGCCTTGATTTAGGCAACACCAATGCATCTTTAAAATGAAGACTGGCATCCTTAAGGAAGCTTTTAAATTGGCTTAAAGTCAAAACAGAACACTATTTTGTGATTTTTCGGGTCGCCATACAAAATACCCTGTACATAAGTCTATGTATAGAAAACTAGTAAACATGGTAGAAATGAAGTTTGAAGAAATTTAAAAAATACTGAAACCCTAAAACTCTTTGATCATAACAAATAGAGAAGCAAACCAGAGAAAAACAAAACGAATAAATGGGCATCCGTACGAATCTATTGACCGCAGTTTTAAAAAAGCATAGACTTAAGAGCTGTATATTAATCGATTACTTTAGCTTAAAATTACGATTACGTGGAGATTGAAAATTCTGAATTACAATTATAATTACTTAGGAATCCTAATTAATTTTTCTTCAATTACAATTACTAGTAATCAGAAATTAAAATTTTACTCAATAAAACTATTTGAAGAGTTATCAGTCATTACTTCCCGATTATGATTACTCAGGAGAAATTCATTATTATAATACTTCACGACTATTTCGCGGTTACTTACATTGATTTGGATTTACTCTTTCGTACTATGAAAAGCAATAAGAGGCTTTTTGAGTCATAAACGCAATTGAATTACAACAACAAAAATATCAGTAAAAGGATTGTAAGTAGTTATAGTTATAATAATAAGATTCCTTTTGAGGAATCATAAAATAATAATGATGAAGTGAAGTAATCCATTGATTACTTTTCAAATGTTTTTAAGGAATTTAAAGTGATTGCATAATCGAAAACATATCGCTGTAAAATTAATTTTCCTGTGGAAATCATTTATTACGTTTACGATTTCCTATGAGTAATGATAATCGTAATTGAATAATATTTTTAAATACTTATCATATAATCGTAATTTTAATCATAATAGTTAAACTAAATTATAAAAATCTTCTTGATGTGCTACCTTTTGAATAAATATAAAATGTCATTGTGTTTTCTCAAACTGCACACAACATTTTTGAAAATGAATAAGGGAAAATGTTTATGCAGAAAATCCGGATATGGGAAATAGTCAGGATATTTATAATATTAAACTGCAATTACAAATTATATTGTTTTGTATACTTACTATGCGATGCTAGCCATTCGTTATAGTCTAAACCAGCTGGAAGATCAACTAAGGCTTTGAGATCAGCATCGGGTAGCTTACGTTCTAAAACGCTCTCTTCTAAGTAAAGTTTTGTATCTGTGGAACTTTGATCACCATCTCGTTCTTTGCGGCGGGCTTTTCTGTAAAAGAAAACAAAAAAAAACATTAAAAATAAATATGTATACATATGAACATAAATAATATAGATAGAGTTGTCTTATTGACTATAAATTAAATAAATTTTCTTATTTCTAATAAATTTTCCCAGGCAATTAATTATGTACACATGTCAATATCACGCACTAAAAAAAGCCCAATCAAACGTCTAGAAATTGACCGCTGCAAGTATGTATGTAAGTAAGTATGTATGACTGTAGATACATAATAAAAAAAAACCAAAAAAAGGTCACAATATCCTTGCGGGAGGAAGATATTGGGTTTTCTTTTTATGTACCCCCTTACAAGGGCAAGGAAATAAATCCGTAAATTGGTCCCATTTTGGACATTCTGGGATCGATATTAAATTGGTGGGGAGAAAATCTTTGAAACGAAAACATTTTTTTGGGAATTTTAATCTAAGCACACACCGAAGGATGATCCTCTTATCGTTGTTAAGAAAATTTCGTATTTATAGGTGAAAATATACATACATACACAATAGTGTTCTATAAATAGAGAAAGAAAGAGCCTAAAGACGTTAGATATAAAAACAGAATGAATAAATCTGGACCATTAATTAGAAATTGTTTCGGCTGGTAATCTTAGCTCTTGTATAGACGATAGGAAGGTATTGAAGAAGATTGGAGGAGTGCTGAGATCTTTTATTTTTTATATTTTATATTTTTTTATATTTTATTTTTATTTTGTATTAGGGGTTATGAAAAATTACTATGGGTATATACAAACACTGCTATTCGTCATTGTTTTATTGGCTCATAATAACATCCATCAACTGATGGGGAGAGGTATTGGCAGCGCTGAAGAAGAATATTTTACTATGACCTGCACATACATGGTATTGTAAAAATTTTGTAACATAATAGAACGCCTGCGCCTGTGTGGTTCAAATGGAAATTAAAAAAATATATATATATTATGTATGTATTTCCCTCTCAAGGTTCCTCATCTTAATTTCCTTTTATGTTTCACGGATATAGATATGGCTGACAAGTTTTTAGTTATTTGGAAACTTTTTTCATTCAATTTTCCTACAAGAATTAAGAAATTATTTTCGGAAGTTATATTATCTACCTATAGACTAGTGCCAAAGCGGATTGTGAAGGCTAAAAGAAAGAAAATTATACACCAGCAAGGACTATCCGGAAAATTTAGTGAAGGTTATAATTAGGAGAAAAAACAAAAATTAAACAGGAGATAAAGTGAAATTGTGAAATGGGATGGGGGTGGTGGTTTAGGGGTGGAAAGTGGTTCTTTGTGATTTGCGGCGAAAAGTGACCACCTAACGGAAAATATCCTTCACAAAAGTTGTAAATAATAAAAAATCTAAAACTTTCATATAAGGCATTTTTCAACATAACCTCAAATTTTCCGACAAAATGCAGGAAAACCGAGATTTCGGTTTTTAATTTTTTGCTACCTATCGCAAAAACAATTCAATTTACATGAAATTTTGTAAAAGTATACCTTTTTTTGTATTGAGTAAGCATGATTTTTTTTTAAATCAGGAAAATAAGTATTTCCGAGATATTTACACTTTTCGAGAAAAAAACAAAATCTTCCACGGAAAACTTATGAGTGTTTTATTAGATTTAAATATTCTATCCGTAGTCATTTTAACCGTTGAAATGTCTACCTTGCAATGGTCTATATATGTATGTTGATGGTTTATTTTTGAAGAAACCACTTAAAATTGAGAAAATCGAAAAACACGACTTTTCGAATCGCAAACTTCTCAATATTTTTTATGATTTTAAATTTTTTATTAATTCTGTTAAAAAACTACTTATTTTCCTGATTTGAGGTTATGTTGAAAAATGCCTTATATGAAAGATTAAAATTTTTTTACTATCTACACAATTTCTTTTTATCTCGTGCTTAATTTTATGTTTTTTCTCTTAATTATAACCATCAGTAAATTTTCCGGCTAGTCCTTGCCTGTTTATAATTTTTTTGGTTCAAAAAGCTATTGACACCAGTCTAGCTACTAGGGTAGAAAAACCCAAGACTAGTACAGGGTGTTCAGAATTAATATGAAACCATCGGCCAAAAATACGAACTACTTTCGCTGTCAAACATTTTAAAAAACAGCAACCCAATCACACACACTTACACGACAACGTGTGACAAACAAACATAATGTATCAGATAGGTAAATCACCCATATGTAGGTTATGTCTAAGAAGGATGAAACAGTAGAGCAAGTCTTATGCAAATGTGAGGCCTTACACAATGTAGGTTCCAGGCTTTTGGCCTTTTCTAAAGGCTGCCGACATTGAAAAACTTCATCCAAAAAATACTGCTCTTCCTAGGAAGAGTGGGATTGTTGGATGAACTGTAAGAGGTGCACAATAAGCTAATGAATGACTGAAGTGCAAAGAGCACTCGGCCCGCTAAGTCTTAATCTAATCTAATAATGATTTATGAACATTTAAATACTTTTATATCAGAAATCGAAATATAAACAAAATTATCACAATATGGCGTATCTTGTGACATGTTATTAAATTAGTCATTTCATATTCATTGCGGAAATGCTTAGCTAGCAGCCTAAGTGGTAGATATTCAGATCTCTAATCAAATCTGGAGGCCGAAAAGGAGCTGGATTGGGGCGCTTTTGTTTAAGCGGAAAAGGGCTGTAACGTATATTTTACGTTACCTACATAAAAAAAAAATTAAAAAATTAAAATACGCACGAGTCACAAATTAAATGACGCTAACACGCTTTGAAAAACAAAACAAAATCACGCAATTACTGTGCATCTTCATACTAATAAACAAATTGAGCTTTTGCGTGTGTGCCATCATCAAAATAGAGTAAAAAAAGTGTCTCTGTTTGCGCAGTATATAGAGCACAAGCACACGCGGTGTAAATTCATGAAGCGTTTTATTTTATCACGTTTACACGTGCTATGCTTGTAGTTAAAATCTTGGCTGTTCTAGTTAAATTCGGCGTTAGCTCCATTTTGTTGTTGTTAACTTTCACCCATTATAGTTCTTCTGACTAAACAAAATTTCGTTGCCTCGTCATCGTGACTCGTGCGCTTTCTGCTTGCTAAAGCTACTAACTGCAATATTATCTGTCGTCACTCGCTCGTTATAAAACAATTTAGAAGGACTGGAAGAGCAGGGAACTGCGATGAAGTCCCAAACTGAAGCCGCAGATAAAGATAAATCAAAGCGCATTGTTCGTGGAGTGGTGTTGTTGAATTGTTGACTAGGTCACGATTTGCAGTGATTTTTATCTTTTTAAAGCTTACACAAAAGTGGGTGGGGTACGTGACCTGAGAGAGAAAATTACTTTGAGAAAAAACAAAAAAAATTTTTTTTAAGATAATGAGTCACAAAATGGGGTGAACAGCCAGCCTAGTGGAAAAATGTTTACAGAAAAATATATTTTTATTTGACTCTCACAAATTATTAATATTGTCCTTTGTCACTTTCATAATAAGAGGAAGGACAACAGACAAATGGACAAATGATGTACGATTCAGAATAAACAGAGTAAATTGATGATAGTTCGTAGATAGTTGGATGTGGACCTTATTGTAGGCGGACGTGTGCCATTCATTCTCAATTTTCTGTATTTTCCATATTTCATGCATGCGTTGTTCTTTGGGTTTTGAGAGCGATGACTATTTTTATTTTTGTTTATTTAAATTTTTGTAGCAACAGTGAAATTTTAAGTGAAAAAAAATAAAAATAAAAATGTTACTCAATAAGGGTATGACCATAATCAAATCAGGCTGTTGGGTATTTAAAAAGTTTCACTTCCGTAACTGATTTTTAAGACATTAACCGCTGCGTCGACCACCTGAACGATAACACGAACATAAATTTTACATAGGTAGATAGGTAAGTACGTATCCTCCGAAGAATATTTAGCGGTTGCTAAGTATTTGTTGTGAGCCGGTTGTTTGTTCTACGATGAGCGATACAGTACTTGCACAACTCAAGTGAATTGAGAATGTCTTCTGTACTTGGAAAAACTCAAGTATTATTGAGCGTGTCTTCGAACCGGTTCGATGGAAAACACGGGATCGAGATCGATGCAGCATCTGATTCCAAACGGGCATCTCTGTGTCTGGGTGCAGGTTGTCCATATGAGAGTCTGGTTACTACAAAAAACCTAATGTAGTTTTTTTTTTTTTTTACTAAATAAAAAGACTACCTAGTTAAGTCTTTTTACATTCAGCAAAGTGTTACTAGACGCGAATTTCGAAATTAGTTTTCCTAGGTTTACAAAATGGTTGGTCAAGTAATCGGAAATGTAAGACCCGGCACAGACGCGCTGCCACCAAAAGAAAAGAACAAGAACAAGATCTTCAAAAACGATTTTCCAACTTCGGTGCAACAATACAAGAAAAATGCACCAAATAATGATCAAAACAAAAAATTAAGTTAAGTTTTTCTTTTAGCCCCTGGCAATTCATAGTAACAGGATTGTAGTAATCACGAACGACACTGAATATACACGGTGTCCCAGACTAATAGGTCAATATTTTGCCAAATGATTCCTCTCGTCCAGACAAGTAAAAATTGTATGGCAGGGAGGAGGGGGAGGGGGGGGGGGGGTCACCCTGTCGAGTTACAGGGTGATTAGTAAAATATTCTCTTTTTTCATTAAACACCCTGTATCTGCAATAGTACACCCTGTACGGTCTATTTTAAGACGGCTTGTATGCAGAACTTCATGGCCTTTCCAACGGCTGGTCAACCACCCACGTACCCCTCCCCACTCCAGAATTATAACTCTTCAAACTCAAAATTTCGGGGTTTTTTTTTTTAATTACCCCCACTGACATACATTTTTGTTATGAAATTTCGAAAGCCCAGAGTCTCCTCTTTAATTTAACCTAGTACACTTATGCTGTATCTGTGACGGTTAAGGAGTTATTAGCTCTTAACCTATTCAGGTCACAGATAATTTGTTCCCTTAGTGACTGAAAACACGTCAAAACACGTCATTTTATAAAAATATCGTCTAATTTTGGTATGACCTGAACAAGTTAAGAGCTAATAACTTTTTTTTACGGCTACAGTTAGTACATAGGGTGTCGTAGGTTAAATTAAAGAGGAGACTCTGGGCTTTCGAAATTTTGTAAAAAAAAGGTGTACGTTAGTGGGTGTATTTAAGAAAAAAAAACGGAAAAATTAAGAAAAAAAACAAAAAAAACCGAAATTTTGAATTTGAAGCATCATAATTCTGGAGTGGGGAAGGGTACGGAGGTGTTTGAACAGTCGTTGGAAAGGCCATGAAGATCTGTATACAATGCCATCTTAAAATAGACCGTACAGGGTGTACTTTTGATATAGGGTGTTTAATTAAAAGAGGATATTTTACTAATCACCCTGCAACTCGACAGGGAGACATATTGTCCCCCCCCCCTGCCATACAATTTTTTACTTCTCTGGACGAGAGGAATCATTTGGCAAAATATTGACCTATTAGTCTGGGACACCCTGTATATAAGATCAAGTGATTCAAATTTAATATACTTATATCTTCTCGCATACGGAACTCGAACTCACAATTTTTAGAATCGACCAAAGGAATAGAAGAATTTTTAACAAATTTAATTTTTAACGATTCTAAATCAAATTATTAAATTAAGACAAGAGAAAAAAGCAACCGCCTTGTCCAGTTTTTAAAGCCGGGATCTTACACTTTCCGGGTGAGTTAGCGAAAGGGTTGCCTTTACCTCTTGATTTCATACCGATTCAAAAAAATGTGAGTTTATAGTCCCGTATGGGATAAGATATAATTATGTAAATAAAAATTGTAAAAGTTGACAATTTATTTGCGCGCTTTCATCGTTACTGGTTAATGTCAGCTGACAGGAAATGTGGTTTAATATGTTAGAAAAGCTAAGAAATACAAGAGAAAAAAGGCGTAAACCGCGACATGTTCCATCAAGGACTTTTTTCTTGGATAAAGAACAAACCCTTTTCTCGGATATCCTTTTTTACAAAAATTCAACCGATGGTATTTTTCCCATAAAACCTATAATATGTCTTCCAAAATGCTGCAGATCATTCAAATCGGCTTAGTATAACTGGACATATGAATTTTTGAAGTTAGATCGAAAGGGCGAAAATTGTTTTTTTTTTTGCGAAATCTTAACTTCACTATACTCTCTTCTACGTTGCTAGCCGTTTTCTTGAAGTTTATGAGTAATTTGAATTTGTTATATGAGTAACTTCAAGTCTTTTGTTAAATTTATGTAAAGAATAATGCATGAAAGACTCACCACTATGAAAAGAGGTATTTGGTTCTTATTTCGGCCTAACATCTAGTTCGAGGATGGTTACAATGTGGTCTATCTGCATAACAAACAAATTCTCCAAAATTATTGGTAAAACGCGTAATTAATTGAAACAGAAACAGGTTGAGCATTAATAGATTTGTTGCATTAAAGTACGTGGGAAGATCATTAACAACACTAAGGTGGAAAGATTGAAAAGTAAAAATTACAATGAGTAAGTCAGGGTTATCAGATGAAGCTATTTACCTTAAGTTACTCCCAATGATAAGATTTGAATACCTGAACTTCACTAGGTTATCAGTTGAACAATTATTTTGACGGTCAATATATACATGGGGTCTATATCCAGGTAACGAACGAGAGTACGGAATCAGTTTTATACGCAGACATCAGATTACATATTCGAGTCCGAAACTATATATTACAAACTAATCTAACTTGGGTATTAAGCTTCTAGCATTGAAATTTTGACAGAAACTTAACGGTTTGCAGAAAATATTTACTAAGACCCAATGACGCTAGTTCAGAAAAAAAATTATTCATATATACATGTGCTACAGCATCATAAGGTATCCCCTGAGCTTTATTAGCATGAAAAAGACATAAACATGCCACGATTGAAGGTCGTCAACAAAAGTTGAAGTTCGATAACGCAGGCATTGAAAAGTAAAGGGCGTAATATAGAGTTAAATTTGAAGTGATGCGCACCTGCGTTGTTCTTTACAATACGAGCGCATGGAAACACTCTCTTACTTGAGATAATCATTACTTGGATTTACTATGAACTTATATAATACCTCCAATAGCTTTAATTATTAAAAACTTTTTAAAAAGTTATGAAAAAACTTCATATTAATCTCAGCCGGCTATAAATTTGGCTATAGTTTTCTATTGGAGCGTATACACAACAGCAAAAATAACAACAAAGTGAAGATTCGTTTATCTTTTATATACAATTTTAGTATTCTGATGCTCCACAAGGCTCAATAATACTCAGTCCACACTCCTTGGCATTTTCGCTTAATATTAACTTATTAACCATTCGAAAATTTTTCAATTCAATTAATTGTAATTGTAATTGTAAATTTTTCAATTATGTAATTCATTATAATTAGAAACTTCGCAGTTATATATAATTACAGTGGTGCAGAATTCTAATTTTACATTAATTAATTACCTATGCAAGAAATAATAATTTTACAGCAGCAAATAAAACGTATTCATCCAATTAATTCCATGGAAATGTACCCTTAATTGTAATGTCTGACATACATGCTTAAATAAAAGTAAATAAAATATAAAAAAAAAATGTAATTTAAAACCCCAAACCAATTATTATCTATTATTGTTGCCGCAAAATAAATCTTGAGTTATTTTTATTTTTCTTTATTTTGACATTTGAATAAGAGCCATTATGTCAGCAATCCCAAGTGTTTCCTACATCAAAATAGCCATTATGCGTTCACGAATGCCAATAAGGACGTCATCAGATAAAGATAAATACGATTAACAATTGATTGTAGGAAAATTATTAATATCTCTTATGTTCTGTTATGAAGAAAAGGCCTCGAACTATCTATATACAAAATTTGATGGAATAACGTGTTTTTATGAATGATGTCAAACGCACGTGAAGGAAAAGTATACAAAAGAAGGCCATAAATCTTAGTTTAATTTTTTTTACAGCAATATTCGTAAAGAAGACTCTTCAGAATTATTTAAAGTTTTTATTTGTTAGATACGCAATATCTTTTATCGTCATCCAACTTAATTCATACTTGTAAATTACATTTCACAAATAATTGCTGCTAAGATACAGAAACTCAAATAATGCAAGGAAGCTGGATCTTAGATAGTATCATTTATTTAGACCAAACTTCCTTATGAAGATCAGAGGTTGGCTTAGTGCCTGGCCACAACGCCGCATCGCACCTAGCACCCCACATAGCACAGCACAAGACCAATCATTCCTTAGCACATCACTCCTTGCACATCGCGGAATTAAGGCAAGCACACACCGACGCGGTGACGTAGGCGGTAGTGGTAGGGAGTGGTGATGATGGCGGTGCGGTGAATGTAAGCACACACCGAGGCGGTGGCACGGTATACTAGACATGACAAGTCATTCAGAATTTTGCTTAATTTTACTACTGAAATCAGTACTTCACTCATTGCGATGACTGCACTGTTTCAAATGAAATGAATTTCGCTATTGCGGAGGCGGTGAGAATGCAACATGCAGCAACTCACCGCCACCGCCACCGCGTTTGGTGTGAACGTTCGCAATCATTTCAGTATTATGCATCCCACCGCCACTACCGTCTCTACCGCTCCCGCCGCCGCGACGGTGTGTGCTTGCCTTTAATGGCCACAGTGAAGCACTGCACATTGCCTACAGCGACCTCGAATATTCTGAAGTAAAGAGTATAGACAGAATTCAACACTCTAGTTGCAGTTCCTCTGAAGAGGACGACATTTTGTGTGCAGTTAGTAAGTGGAATTCCTTAAAAAAAAATTAAAAAAGCCAAGCCGCATTCATGAAATTGATTTTAAGAGAAGTAATTTGGGTGAATTTCATCATTTCTATAATGATCTCCGAAGAGATCGATAACGGTTTTACAAATATATGCGTATGGACATATCTACATTTGATTATATTTAATAAACAAAATTCACGGACAAATTGTAAAAAATTGGAAGAATTTCCACAATCAACCAATAGGAATAATAGAAAGACTAATGACCACGTTACGCTAACAATTTTTTTGAATATTTATTGTATAGTATAGCATTACAAAAATAAAAAAATACATTACAGTTATTGGATGTTCGAATGCATATTCAGACTTTTCCATATTCTGCATGAAAAATCTCTGAAAATTCATTCCGATAAATAAATGGCTGATTACCTTTTTTTTTAAGGCAGGGGGACAGGAGAACCCATCCCAAGCCCATTCACCAAAACCTTTCTGTCCTCTTAATGAAGCACATCAGGTCATGATGACGAAGATTTTTCAGCTCATCTACAGATAGAAGTGCAGACCCTAGAGTATCCAGCCTGCGGCACATAAAAGTGTTCGGTTGTCTCAGGCTCTCCTTATAGACAGGACAGACACTCAGGGCTGTCGACAACTTCCGTCCTTGTTAGATGAGCGTGAAGTGAGCAGTGGCCGGTGATGATGCCAACCACAGTTCTACATTGTTTCCTTCCGAGCCCCATATGAAAATCGAAGATATTCCCATTGGTCCCATCAAGAAACAGTTCTGTGCACCTACAAGTACTCAGGCTCTCCCATCTCTGCTGATGCTTCCTATTAAAATCGGCTTTGATGAGACACCCGATACTCAAGGTGGCAACGCATGCGCCGTCCTCGGTCCGAATAACGGAGAATCAGAGCCAGCCCTAGCTAAAATGTCAGCCCTTTCATTCGCCATTATCCCCATGTGACCCAAAACCCACGAAGGAACACCTTGTTGTGGATATACAACTTTTCCAGAGACGACCTACAATCCCTCAGTAGCTTAGATATTATCCGAGGGCCACTCAGAGCTATCGAGGCTGCCTAAATATCCGAAAGGATAGCAATGTCCATTCCCTTGATCTCCATATCAAGGGCTATCTGCGCTGGCATTGAGATGGCGAAGGCTTAAGCCTGGAAGACAATGGTGTGTCTACCAAGTGAGTACTCCCATCCCAATGTCAGGTTCAGTAAAGTAGACACTTTCCCCAGCTCCCTTATTAGTGAGAGAGTCATCGGTGAAAATTTTTGAAAATTCATTATTAGGAAAGACGATTTTAACAAAAAAATTGGGATTTTGGAGAAGTTTTATTGTACATGGGTTTTAGTAGGACTCTTCTTTTTTATACTACTTTATAAGTTAAAATTATGTATCAGCTGAAACATTATATTGGGTCATTCCATAAACAATCCGATTTTCTCAGTCTCAACTAGCAGAGATGGTTTCCAAGAACGCTGAAATCACACAGTTTTCGATTCCGTTGCAATTTAGTCGGCGCAAAATCATAGTTTAATGTATTTTTGTTAGTTTCAAGTATGTGGTAATATTTGAAGATCTGTCAAGCTCGAAGAGTACAAATTTCCATCGTAACTATTGAAGAACTATCCGAAAAGCTGGATTTGGTCATTCAATCATTTATCGACACCTGCATGTGTCGTTTTAAAGCTCTTTAGCATTGCTTCTTATGGGGGATCAAACACGTTTCATGTTTAAAACTTTATACTGAATAAACCACTTTCTGGTGACGATAAATCTACCAACTATTTATAGGTCGAATGTTTACTTTTAGAATAGTGAAATTAATTGTTAGTATTCTAACAAAATTACGATTTTTTCCACGTTTTCCTTTACTTTGCTCAGATGTCAAAGTACAGGTTTCACTCAAAGCGAAAAGCTCTTTTTATACCCTCTAGATGAAATCTATAGGGCTATACTAAGTTTGTCATTCCGTTTGTAACACCTCGAAATAATGATGGTAGAGCAAAATGAATTGGACACCCACGCATAATATTAAAAGTTATTTTGATTTTTGCATGTCAGTCCGTCCGTCTGTCTGTGCGCACGATAACTCGAGAACGCGTTCACCTAGAAAGCTGAAATTTTGTACACGAACATTAAAAAGTAAAAGTAAAATGAAGTTCGAAAATGAGACAAATCGGGTAACTCCTTCGTGGGGTTGCCATACAAAAATTTCGTTTTCCACGATATATTTGGACACTACCTGAGAACATGTCGACATAGAAAGCTGAAATTTAGTACACTGTTTTTTCATACTAATAGCAAATAAAATTTAAAAAATGGGCTAAATCGGGCAACCCCTTCTTGGTGTTGCCATATAAAAATTTGAAAACGATCAGTCCTAGACATTTTTATTGTACTAAAAACTTCTTCAGAATAAGAAATCCTATAAAATTGGTTATAATCATTTTTTCTGTCCGACGAGCCGTTCTAGAAATATATGCGAGAAACCAATGCAAAAAATCAAAATTGCTCAAATGGGTGACCATACGAAATTTCATACGTGCATTCATCTAGGGTATCATAAGAATTGGTTTTAGACCAATTCTAGCTTTTTCACTTGTTTATTATATGGTTTTCTAATGCATGACAAATTCAAATTAAACTTATGAATTTTTATAATAATTCAATTGCTTTCAATTATTTGTAAGTTTTCATGAAAATATAAATTTTGCATTTTTTACCTCCATTTGTCATTTCAGATATTAAACAGTTGTATAGAAGTGAAAAGAGAAAAGCTACCGCTCCAAGTCGAAGGCTACTCTGATTTGCGATTCAAATCAAAACTTCGCCTTCGTTGTTGTTTTGAGCGGAAGCTGTAGTATTCTCACTTCACAGTGAATTGGGTAGAGTTTAGGAACACGTTTAAATAATTCGTAATTTTGTTGAAATACTCATAATTACTTTAACTTTATTAAAGTAAACATCCTGACTAATAAATATTCGTTAGAAATATCGTCACCTAAAGCGTGGTTTATTACGTAAAATTCTAAACATGAAACGTATTTGATTCCCCCATAAGGCGCTATGCTAAAAAACTTTGCAATGACACGTTACTTATGAATATGCCATGGCCTCTATAATAAAGAAACTTTCTTAATCTCTAAACGAACGCAGAAAATGAATGTGTGGCTCTTCTTTGCTGTCATGTCTCAGGAATGAACCTTTTTGTCATCGAATAGTGACTGGTGACGAGAAATGCGTTCCCGCAAAAATATGTCAAGCACCGAAGACAGTGGATAGAGAAAGGAAAAACACCGGCATCCTAGGCTAAGGCAGGTCTTCGCCAACGTAAGGTGTTGCTATTTGGTTAAGCGGTTTAAATGAGCGCTAGAAGAAAAACGAGCATATCTGATTTTAAGACATGGTCAGAACGGCACTAGAGGAGTATTTTCCGTCATTGGCGAAAGTGAGATACATAATAGCTGTGTTCTTTTATGTCCGCAGAACAGAGCAGAACAAAACATACACAAAAGAACGCCTCATACATTTTCATAGCAAGATTTAAATGAAGGGAGCAGTACAAATAGTTCGCTTCAATCGCTCTCTCGCTCTGGGAGTTCTAGAAAAAGGTACACATAAGAACACAGCTAATATAAATGAAAATATTGTTTTTTTTTTACCTATTGAAAAAAAATGATATTGAAGCTTGAAGACGACTCTGTATCTTTCTCGTACGGTAGCTCTACAAAGATGTAAATAAGTGGTGTTTCAGGTTTCCTAAAAAAGAAATATACTCAACCACTACTCTAAAACTCGCCCTTAAGATCTCCCACATACAATTTTTCAAAACTGGAAACCCTTGATTTTTATTAAATGTTAATTTTCAGAAAAAAGAAAAAAAATAACGGTATTTTTTCGAAGAAATCACAATGCTCGATGCGATAACAGATTACCCGCTAACCCCAAGTTCAATATCTAAGAAAAAAACAAATTTTACTAGTCTTCACGTAAACTTTTCCCATAAGATTTTAAAAAGATTTTTTCTCTTACCTGACTCATTGCAGCCCCTTCCTCCTGATATAGCAATTTATCTCGCAATATTTTTGCACGCAGCAGTAATTATCGCGACTTGTTTTTTAATGATTTTTCTTTTCTCAGACAAGACAACCCGGCGACTATGTAGATATTATGACGCAAGAATTTTTGTATCATGTCCATCCAAACAAAGTTGGCTCGACTTGACGTGCCTTTATTATTATTGTATATACTTACTATACACATTCCCCGTTATAAATTACAGTTTCTATCTTTGAAGCAAAGAAGAAAAAAACTATTTTGTTATCGCATTTATTTCGTGCGATAATAAAATATGCTTAACAACGAACTTAGTGGAAATGTTTCGTGGGAAAATTTAAAATTGCAAGTTGCAGAGTTCTCTGTGTTTAGAGATAAGAAATTATATATTAGGGGAAATAAAATAAAAGACAGTAAGGCTTTAGTTGGTTGGTCAAAAGTAAAAGAACGAAGCAAACTTTGATAAAATTTGGATTTTAAAAATAACTATGGACGTCATTTGATCAATTTATAATATCTGACTGTTTCGCAATATCTAAAGAAATTTAATATGAAAACAATTTATAAAAATGTTAATGAACTCTAATGTATGTATGTAAATCCAAGATTATTTTGCTTAAATAAAAAAAAAATTGTTTTTATTGTAGGAATTAGCGTTAGGACTTTACAAAAAAAAACACAAAACAAGACAGCATGAGTTAAAAGAGGCACGTTCAATGGTCGAGACTTTATTGCAGACTAATTTCAAATATAATATTGCCATGATCGACTGGACCAGACAAAATCGTTTGCATCGATAGATGCACCAACCGTTAGGTGATCAAACCTTTTTTTTTCACTTTGTTTGTACATGGTACACTACATTATTGTATCTAAGTATGTTCACTCGACCCAATAATTATTAGCTGATTCGTTTTGGTTGGTTGAAGGCCACTAAAAGATTCTATTGTGTTAAGTGTTAACCTTCCCATAACTCCTCCTTAGTTGTAATAAGGACATGAACTAAGAGTCTTGTCATCACATAAACTAGAGAAGTGTCATTCTGAGGAATTTTTGGAACCGGAATCCATTGTCCCTTTCATAATTTAATTCAAAAGAATATAGAAGAATTTTTAGAAAACTTTTTTTTTACGATTCAAATCAAATATTTAAATACAAGAGAAAAAAAAGTAAAAAAGCTAGAATTGGTCTAATGTAAGATCAATTCTTATGATACCCTAGATGAATGCCCGTATGAAATTTCGTATTGTCACCCTTCTGTGCAAGTTTGATTTTTGAAGTGGTTTTTCGCATATATTTCTAGAACGGTTTGTCGGAGAGAAAAAATGATTATAACCAATTTTATAGGATTTCGTATTCTGGAGAAGTTTTTAGTACAATAAAAATCTCTTGGACTGATCGTTTTCACAGTATACGTAAAAAATTTAAATTTTTATATGGCAACACCTAGAAGGAGTTGCCCGATTTAGTCTATTTTTGCAATTTTATTTCCTAGTACAATGAAAACACCATGTACTAATTTCAGCTCTCTATATCGATGCATTCTCAGGCAGTGTCCAAATATATAGTGGAAAACGAAGGAGTTGCCCGATTTGTCTCATTTTCGAACTTAATTTTAGTTTTTTTTTTAAACTCCATGTATTTCAGCTCTCTAAGTATATGCGTTCTCGAGTTATCGTGCGCACAGACGGACGGACAGACGGACGGACAGACATGCAAAAATCAAAATAACTTTTAATGTTATACGTGGGTGTCCAATCCATTTGGATCTACCATCATTATTTCGAGGTGTTACGAGGGTTGCCTTTTATATTTTGGGATTAGAGAACAAAAACAAATATTAATCATCGAAAATCACTTTATTGTTTTTCAAAATATTCCCCATGAAGATCTATACACTTTTGCATGCGTTTGAACCAATTGTCGAAGCACTTTTTGCACTCTGATTGAGGTGTCTCCAAAACATGCATTCTGAATGCAGCAACCGCTTCTTCAGGTGTCGAAAAACGTTGACCTCTCAGTTTGTTTTTTACGTACGGGAATAAAAAGAAGTCATTTGGTGAAAGGTCAGGACTATATGGCGGATGACTCATCAAATCGATGTTTTGGGTGCTCAAAAATGCAGTTGTTTGAGCCGATGTGTGAGAGCTCGCATTGTCGTGGTGAAGAGTGATCCGTCTTCGGCGGTTAGTTTTCCTGATTTCTTGGAAGACAACTGGCAAACAAATTGTTGTGTACCACTCAGAATTGACTGTTCTGCGTTGTTCTAGTGGTACGGTTGCGACATGTCCAGTTTTTCCGAAAAAACATGCGACCATTTGCTTGGAAGTGCTTCGTGCACGAACAACTTTTGTTGGATTTGGCTCATCTTGAAACACCCATACAGTCGACTGCTGTTTACTTTCGGGCTCATACGCGTAAATCCACGATTCATCACCTGTCACGATGTCATAGACGTGTTTTGAAGCACCGCGATCGTATTTTTCGAGCATTTCTTTCGACCAATCGACACGAGCCTTTTTTTGAGCGATTGACAAATTGTGTGGGATCCAACGCGAACAAATTTTTTTGACAGTTAAATGTTCATGCAATATTGAGTGTATGCTGGTCCCACTAATGCCTAAGGTTGTCTCTATCTCACGATAGGTCACATGACGATCTTGCAATATCAGTTCGCGCACAGCATCAATGTTTTTCAGAACAACAACTGATTTTGGACGACCTTCACGAAATTCGTCTTGGAGTGAACTCCGACCACGATTGAATTCACCATACCATCGATAAACACTGGTCCTTGTGGAGCTTCATCACCAAAAGTTGAATTAAGTTCATTCATGCACTGCTGCTGAGTTAATCCACGTCGAAAGTTGTAAAAAATAATCGCACGAAAATGTTCACGATTTAATTCCATTTTTGAGGAAGATTAAGCTTTTAACTTAATGTAAACAACACAAATAGCGCTCGTATGTCAAAACGTTCTGAGTACGTATAACCTCAAAAACGTCTAACTTTACGATAGAGCTGTCAGTTGAAAGATTGCAACAACGAGGTTGCCAAATCCCGAAATATAAAAGGCAACCTACGTACAAATGGAATGACGAACTTAGTATACCCTATAGATTTCATCTAGGGTAGGAAGCCGGGACCTGCCGCTTTCCAAGCGACTGCTCTTACCTCTGAGCTAACGAGGCAGATGTCTTTACCTCTTGTATTTATTAATTTGTCTAGCCTATTAAGCAGTTGCCCGGAAAGCGGCAGGTCCCGGCTTCAAAACCGTACGGTACGAGGTGGTTGTTTTTCTCTTGTATTTAATAATCTGATTTGAACCGTAAAAATAAAGTGTTTCTAAACATTCTTCTATTCCATCTGACTGATTCTAAAAAAATTCAAGTTCGAGACCACCATTGGACAATATCAAAAATAAATAAAAAATTACAAATTTATTTGTTCGCTTCCGTCGTTACTGGTTAATGCCAACTGAAATCAAATGTAGCAAATATATAGTGAAAAACGAAATTTTTGTATGGCAACCCTACGAAAGAGTTCCCAGATTGCCCCATTTTCGAACTTAATTTTTTTTTAAAAGCCCGTGTGTAAAATTCCAGCTCTCTAAGTGTACATATGTGTTTTCGAGTTATAGTGTGGACGGACGAACAGACAGGCGGCAAGCAAAAATTAAAATAACTTTTAATACTATGTGTTGGTGTCCAATCAATATTCCACTAGCATCACTATTTCCAAGCGTTACAATTGAAATGACAAACTAAGTATACCCTATGATTTCATCATCTAGATTCTAGGGTATAAAAATATAAGCATATAAAATTTACGATTGCTTTTATCGTATGTACTTAGAGGACTTGGACAAGCTTTGGACAACACCCTTTCACATTGAATTGAAGTTGCGGGTATATAAAGCAGCTTTTTTACCAATTGATAAAAGCGATGATAGAGGCGATGCAGACTTTTGCGCCTCATTATGCACATAAGGTAAATTATATAAGGCTAGCTCAATACATATTTGTATTGGCCCCAAATTTGCTAATGTGAAAGCACATTGCAGGTATAAATAGCTAGCAGAATTCAGGAAGGAGAAGTAAATTTATTCTAAGAGTTCAAATTTGTCGATATTTCTACACTTTGCCATTCATTCATCACTTAAGTTTCCACTTATTATTGTTTGAGACAAGAGAGGTAATTTTTGGCCTCAGTCATAAAGCTACACAAATTTTATATGATACTCGCATTCTTATGTTTCTTATATGCCCTAAGGGGTGTTCGAGGAAAATTAAACGACAACACATGAAAATATGCAGTCAGAAAAAGTGAATAGGTCAGGCAGTCTCTCAATGTCTCTTCATTCTCATTACAAAAAACACAGCAGTTTGATTTTGACTATTCCCACTAGCTATATGAATCCGTTCCGACTGTATATCAATCCATGTAATGCGCACAGATTTCAGAAGTCCTTCGTCGTTCTTTATATGGATCCGTTCGTTCTGGAACGGTACAATTCTAATGGACAGTCACGGATATAAAGTAAAAATGTGAATTTTTTCCCGGCGTCGACTGTGTTCCGAATAGAATATGCTAGGAGGACAAAAATGAATCCTGTGAAAATACAGGTATATAAATATTGCCAGGTATTCAATTAGATCAATACGTAACGTGTTTTTCATTTAATGAAGTTCTGAAAAGAACGGTGGGGGTTAGAAGTCAGGTAACAAGTTATTTGCTAATAACTTTATATCGTAGTCGCAAATTATTATCTAGGTCGAAAGTTGTTATTTCGAGTGTGCAGTGCTATAAGATATTTAGTGACATACTTCACTTGAAGGTATGTTTTACATTATTAATGTTTATTTTTTACATTTTATTGATTATGTATTTTAAAAATTTAACCACCATAAAATGACGAAGTTACAAAAAAAAAACAATTAATCATTTCGTATATTAATGAGAGTTTTTCTTGATGAATACAGCATTGTGAACCAACCGCTTTTGGGTTATTAGAAAGTCTAAATTTTTCAGCGCATGATTTTGCATGACTTTTTTATTCTTATATATTTCAGGGAAGATATTTGAGTATGTTTTTATAAATCACACTGTAACTTCTGAACGTTGGACCCTATGATGATGTTGATAGATAATCGCTGGACCTTTCCAATGGTAACTTATTCCCTCCTATAGTCCGTTTTGAAGTTATGGTTCAACATTTAAAATTTTGAATTTTAACTCAATTTTTTTAATTCCTACTATTTTTATCAAAATACACGGCATCAACACCAATTTTTCATATTGGATTTAAGAAGCCCAAAACCGTAACTTCTGTACCGAAAATGTAACCCTTTCTAGGTTTTTTGGAAATAATCTTTTTTAGCCATTTTCGCTGAATATGCTTAAGAAAAAGTGCAAAAAACGCAAAAAGTTCTACATTTTCGGTACAGAGTGTGGTAAGTCATTTTAAAGCTAAGGTTTTGGGCTTCTTAAATCCAATATGAAAAATTGATATTGATGACGTGCTTTTGATAAAAATAGTAGTTAAATAAAAAAAAAAGTAAAATTCCGAAATTTTAAATTTGTTGAGTCATAACTTCAAAACGGAGAAGAGGAGGGAAAATTTTATAAACCATTGTGGAGAGGTTCAACGATCTATCTACCATATACCATCATCATAGGGTGTAACGTTCAAAAGTTACAGGGTGATCTATAAAAACATACCGAAATATCTTAAGTCCCGTTATGTTGGAAACCGTTAGGATTTCTGACCTATCCATAGCTTTCGGGTATCACACCACTTACTGAGCACCCTGTAATCTGTATAATCAATACGCTTGAGTTAGCTATCGTTTCTAAAAACCGCGAAAAACGATTTAGGGATAGGTATATATAAGTAGAATTAAATTATATTCTAGAAAAATTTGCGAAAATTGGACGGCGAGTGGCAAGAGAAAGATTTTCTTCAAAGTACGCCAAATGGCTTCGTGGTGTAGACATAGTACTGGAAGCGTCAGTGTGTTC
Organism: Dioctria linearis; assembly: GCA_963930735.1. Classification (NCBI taxonomy): domain Eukaryota; kingdom Metazoa; phylum Arthropoda; class Insecta; order Diptera; family Asilidae; genus Dioctria; species Dioctria linearis. Next base: position 45,594,535 of record OZ005743.1, on the reverse strand, counting down.
TAAATCTTCTCAAAAGGAAAACGTAGAAGAAATAAGAGATCGACCCACAAAATCTTTTGAGGAATCAAAAGTACAGTGCCAGAAAAGACAGTATATAGTGAGTGTTGAGATAAGAAAATTTGCATTTGGTAAATGTTTCCCGTAGTTTACTAATTTATTCAATTCGATATCGAGTAGTTTTCGAAGTTTCGCGAAGAATTCTCGAATACATATGACCCTTTTGTATAAAACCAATAAACGAAAACTCTTTGAAAAAGTGCCTATATAAGACGAATCGAATTACTTTCGATTCGATCTCTGATCGTGATGTTTGCTGGGTAATTTCATTTGTACTGTTGAATTTACATATAAATGACGAAAATAATACTGTACTCTGACTAAATCCCAGGATCTCATCTACTCGTTATTGTGTCATCCAGTAAAATTCATATTTACAAAAGAGTCTGAAAATCTTGTAAAACTCTAGTGTGAAAATATTAAAAAACAAATAGTTGAGTTGGCCCCGTCCTTATAGTTGGAAATCAGGTGTCAGTTCAACAAAACTCATTACAGACAATGATTGACGATAAAATTTGTAATATTTTAAACGGGCAAAAAGTCGCAAAAAGGCAAAACTGTTATATTTGTGGTACCAAGCCCTCTGAAATGAATTCCGTTTTAACACGCAAAACTGACATGATAGAAAATTATAATTATGGCTTATCTACACTACGCGCATGGATTCGAATGTCTATTACATATAGGATGACGATCAAGGTGTGGCAAGTCAGATCAGATAGTGATAAAGAGGAATTCAAAATACGCAAAAGAGAAATATAAGAGAAATTTAATAAGGAAATGGGCTCTAAGTAAACCCAAATCTGGTTTTGGCACCACAAATGATAATAATACTGTCAAGATTTGTTCAAAAAGTCCTCTAACAAGAGTTGATGAGAATCTTATAAAACGTTTTCATACCACTTTCGACAGGATACGAAATTAATTTAATAGAATTTGAGCTGTTTACGGCTGAAACGTATTTAAGTCTCTGCTTATGGTTTTACATGACAGTAACTGGGGGAAAAAATTTAATACACACCACAAATGTTTTTTTATGATGTTGTAAAGCTCAGGGGATACCCTATGATGCCGTAGCACAGCCTTGGCAGGAAAGGAATAAGGGGTAGGGAATTGAGGATTATTGGGTTGAGTCAAGCAGGTGGCGGTGCGCATTACGATTGAACGTGTGTAGCTCATAGTTGGAGGGGAAAACAGATGATGGCAAACTGTTGCATATTCGTACTGTTCTGCTTCAAGGGTGTGAGGATGAGCTCGGGTTACAGCTCGTGTGGTGCGCATGGGTGGTGCTCTAGGGAATCAATAGTTGCTATTGATATGTATTGTTAATAAGCCGGAAGGCCTTCTTTTGGGCTTTGTCTAACGCGTACAATGCAGTGCCCTGCCCAAATATGGGAATTATATTCTAATCTAGGCCTGATATGAGACTTGTAGATTTGCGCCAAGTATGACGGGAGTAAAATATTTCTTGCATCTTTGCAAGAAGTCCAGGCATTTCATCGCGTTTTTGGCAATACCAAAAATGTGATCGGACCAACTAAGATTGTTGGATATTTCAATGCAAGATGTTAAGAGGTGCTGAGTTCGAGATATCTTCTCCATCGACGGAAGTGAGTTGAGCGGGTGTTGGAGTACGTTTAAGTGATAATAGACAACATTGCGTTTTGGAAGCCTTAAACAAGACCCGAGTCGCTCTGCCCCAAGCGAGTATTTTTGTGAGGTTATAGTTTAGTGAACTGAACATGTGGCTTCGTTTGTCAGCTATAACATTCACATGTTAATCAGCTATAACGTCGAACGAGTACACGAAATCAAGGGTGCTGTCGTCTGCAAAACTATGAAAAGGATTGAAAGTGAGAGCTAGCAGATCATTAATAAAAAAGAATAAGAGAGTAGGAGAGCGCACAAAACCTAGCGGTACACCGACATGGATTATAAAACGGTCAGAAGTAATATCCGCGTCTAATATAACTTAAATTAAACGGCGAGAAAGAAAGCTTTCAATCCATTTTAAGAATAGAGAGTCTAGACCTAATGCCTGAAGTTTGGCTATAAGAGGGGGACGCCACACTCTATCGGTAAGGAATGTTAGTAAATCTCCAGTTGAGCGGGCAGGACAAAAGCCGTATTGGCGATCGTTAATAAGCTGATTAGTTTCTAGATATTTCATCAATTGGGTGTTGATGAGTGTTTCGAAAACACTCGAAAGAATCGAAGTAAAGGCAATTGGTCTATAATTTGAGGGATCGCTTGCCTCTCCTTTTCTGATTATTGGCTGAACATATGCAAGTTTCCATGCCGAAGGAAAGACTCCTGTCGAATAGGACAGATGAAATAGTTTGCGTACGGGCTTAGCACTTGAGTCCCAGGGGCGAAATCCCATCAGGCCCAGCAGCCTTAGACACATTGAGACCTGCGAGCACTTTGAAGACCTCCCTCGTGCGGAAATGTAACGATGTTTGCCTGTAATTGCATGTTGGTGAAGAAGGAGGACTTCGCGAACAAATTAGCTTTGTCCAATGATTCCGTGTACACATCCCCGTTGTGAATTTGGGGCGGTACCGAAGAAGTGTGGTGAAGTGGTTCTTGACTTGACTGACAAGAGACCAGCAAATATTACTACCCTTTCGACTAGTAAAGATTTTCTGTCTAATGTTTTGGTCGAATTGGAACTTAGCTCGCTGAATAATGGATTTGCAGATGTTACGTGCTTCTCTATAGATCTGTCTCAATTCCGCAGAATGGCAGTTTATATGCCTGAAATGCAGCTTCTTTGTCTTTAATGGCTGTATAAGAGTCATTGGTAAACCAAGATGAATTGTTAGGTTTAATATTCTTGTAACTGTGCGGGATAAAGCTGCACATCCCGAACCATAAGATGTGATAATGGATTCAGAGCAACACTCAACATTTCTCGAGGAAAAACACTCAGATCAGTCTAACTCTCTAATGAATTTGTTGAGTGAAGCCCAATCATAGTGCTAAACCAATCGCTTTTTACGACGGTGACTGGTGGGTTTCAGTGATGATATGGAGAATTGGGCTGAAACGAGACAATGATCCGAGTTGCCAAGAGGAGATGCCACTGACGTGGAGTACTTGTCAGGATGAGATGTTAGAAACAGATCTAATACATCAGGTAAATGAGTTGGGCTATCAACTAACTTTTGCAAGTTAAAGGACTCGCTAAATAGTTCAACATGTCTCCCCGCTGGACTAACGATTTCGGAAGTAGGAGATATAATTAAATCTTGTACTGCTCTCCCATAGGCCAATTGTTTGAACCAGTACTATGAGCCCTTAGATCTAAATAAGAATAGGGTTATTTTTAAATCAAAAATTAAGGAACATCTAAGAATAAAGTTTGTAGTTTAACTCACATAATACCATAGATGGCATAAGAACTAGATGTCGCGTAGAGTACCAGAGAAAAGAACACAGATTTTAAATCGCTGGTCCATTCCGGAATAGACCACAACATGTTTCAGAGGTGCTGAGAACAAATGTTCCTTTAACAGAAGTTTTGTACACATTAGATCGAGTCCCTCAACATGATAGATGCTGGAAAATATGAATCACTCGACGAATCTATCATCATTTCTCTTTTCATGTTGCTGTACTGATCAAACTAAAGGAATGATGCACAGCACAACATATTTGGTGCGTCGACCAAATGTGTACAAAACTGCTGTTAAAGGAACATTTTTTCTCAGCATCTCTGAAACATGTTGTGGTCTATTCCGGAACGGACCAGTGATTTAAAATCTGTATACTTTTCTCTGGTACTCTATGCGATATCTAGTTCTTATGCCACCTATGAATCAATAGATGTTGACATCGGTCGCTGTGGTGACGAGACGAGCCTAATCTACGAATAGTGAAGTAGGGAACCACAAAGTTTATGTACATGAATGAAGCATTTTAATTGTGTGTAAATGTACACAAGCGTCGGCAAAGGACAGGGCATTCCCGTATATGTTCCAGGCCGTGACACAGAACGATTTTGCTACTTGCAAAAGTATTAGAGTGGTATGATTTCGCACTTCTCTTAGCATTTGTTCTTATGGAAAAAATGCATTACTTTCAACTTCAACCTTCTGAACAATGTAAATAAGCCTCCGTACTAAAAATTTTATTCAGCACAATTCCTGAATAAAATTTTAAGTACGGAGGCTTATTTACATTGTGCAGAAGGTTGAAGTTGAAAGTAATGCATAGCTGGAACATAAAGAAGGCAATGGACAGGGCCATAAACAAACTAATAATAACAACATACATAGAAGGAACAATATAGAAGTAACAATGCCTCGACCTGTTTAGGTTAACTTTGACCTGATGTAGGAAAGCCAGCAATTTTTCTTAGAAGTTTACTAGAATATTTTTTGCTTATTGCTTGGCTACGCATCTACGCTCATAGCAATTGTTGTCGCCCTCCAAAAGTGCGTACAAATATTCTAGGAAAAACTTGTCCATTAAATTTCTAAGAAAAAATTGCGGCCTTCCTTCCATCAGCTCGAGGCATAATGGATTTTATATTAAGCCTCGTTCCACTTATACAAATTTTCTTACCCGACAAGTTTTGAAACAAGTTGGCAGCATTCTGTCTAAGTGGAAACGCTATATGAAAATTCAGACACATGCTGGCAACTTGTTCGATGTCGGCTGTAAAAACTCGCAGAATTTGTTGGGTGGATTTGTTCATTTAAGTGGAAACGCTCATTTGTTGTGTTGGCTAAACTAGTGGAAGGCAATGGAGTAGAATGTAAGAAGTTAAGCCAACAAGTTGGCGAGAATTTATTTAAATGGAAACACTTGCAATTGCAAGTTTAAGCTAACATGTCGGCTCCCAACAAGTACACAACATGTTGCCGAACAAGTTGGCACAATTTGTATAAGTGGAAGCGAGGCTTTAGAGCTCTCGGCCTCGGCCAATGCATGATAATTCAAAGTTGAAATTTCCAGTAAATTTCTAAGAAAAAATTGTGGCCTTCTTTTCATCAGTGGTAATGGTGATTTTGTATGGAGCGAGGCATTGCTGTCTTACCCTTTGTGCACGTCATCAAGTGCCAAGTCGAGGCAACGTCGAGGCATTGTTAATTTTATATTCTAGAAAAGCGTTGCAAATTTTTGTTCTACGTGTCTAGACTTAGTTTGTCAAAGACAGGGCGAATTCTAAATTTCTAGGAAAATTGTTAAGTTCGATAGGAGAATAATTGGTGCAAAGCCGTCATGCAATACCATTGCAAAAAATTACTATCAGAGGCAAATGATTTAATAAAGTTGTTTCTTTTAAATCAAATCCAATCCTATAACTACAGCAAAATAAAAAGTATTTCCAAAAATGAGACAGGAAAGAAGTAACGTTAACGTCCCTCCCACCGCACCGAATATGTTGTGTATGTTATTCCTTTACTTTAATCAGTACAGCGACATGAAAAGAAAAATGATGAGAGTTACGTCGATTGATTCACATTTTCCCGCATCTACCATGTTGAGGCAGTCGACCAAATGTATACAAAACTGCTGTTAAAGGAACATTTGTTCTAGGTGCCTCAGAAACATGTTGTGGTCTATTCCGGAATGGACCAGCCATTTAAAATATGTATACTTTTCTACGGTATGGTATGCAACATCTAGTTCTTATGCCATCTATGATAATACGCATGTGTTATTTTATTATTCTTTGTTACCTTATGTAATCTGAATTGTTCAATAAGGATAAAATTTTGTTCTACCTAGTCTGTAAGAGAGATTCCTCTATAGACAGTAAATAAATAATAACCAAATTAGATTTTTGTTCTCCTGTCACATTCAAGCGGAAAACTGTTAATAATGGAAAATAACATCAGCCAAATGACGACCACGCCTACAGGACCATATCCTTTTCATGAAATTTTCCATAACCAAATCGCAAAGTGGCTGCCCTATGTCCTCGATAGCCTCACGAATTCCATCTTTGAGGTCTTGAATCGACGCTGGGCTGTTGGCGTGGACCTTCTCTTTCACGTGGCCCCAAATGAAGAAGTCGCAAGGTGTTAAGTCAAAAGATCTCGGTGGCCAATTGTGATCACCTCTTCGAGAGATAACATGGTCCGGAAACTTTTCCCGTAAAAGATCAATGGTTTCGTTGCTTGTATGGCACGTAGCGCCGTCTTGTTGAAAGTAAACGTTGCCCAGATCAATACCATCCAATTCCGGTCATAAAAAATCATTAATCATCTGTCGATAGCGCAATCCATTCACCGTAACTGTTGCTCCAGCCTCATTTTCGAAAAAGTAAAGTCCAATGACCCTGCGGGACCATAAACCGCACCAAACAGTCACACGTTGAGGATAGAGAGGCTTTTCAACAATAACTCTTGGGTTTTCCGAGCCCCGTTGACGAAGCCATCGAGGTGGAAATGGGCCTCATCACTCAAGATGAGTTTTCGATGGAATTCCGGACATTTTCATTTTTCAATTTTAATAATTTCAATGCGTTGTTGAATCGTGTATCGTTCCATTTTTATTAATGGCGTAGTTTCTACTTGTCAAATGTCAAAAAATGACAGCTCCAAAAGTGACATCTACCGAAATAGCGGGCTAATTAAAATAACACCTCTTATTGGAAAACCCGTTACAAAGAGTAACAAAAAAAATCCAAAATTAAAATAATACTAAACTTACCCCGCCACACATAAAAATAAATCCACAGTATCATGAGCATATTTAGCAATAGATCCCAAAGTTTCACCAATTTTTTCTGGTAAAGTAGTAACTTGCCACATGTGTTCAACTGGAGTTATTAGACAACTAAGCATGCCGGTCCGAGGAAGATGCTTCATTTATTATATCCACGAAATACTTTAAAAATATACCAAATAGTAACACAAATGGTAGAAAAAATTGCAATAATTGCACACAATTGCACAATTTTACACAATCCCACATACACAAACACATACACTTTTTGGCAAGAACTTTTTTGTTATAATTTTTATTTATTATTATTATTTAATTTTTTCATAAATAAATTTAATACATGTCTTAAAAAAAGTATAAATAATTAAATTTCTTTAATGAATGCAACTTTTCGATTTAAATGATTTTTTAATTTTTTTTTTTATAAAATATATTTAAAAACAAATCAAACAACCAAAAACAGCACAGAGCATCACATGTATAGAGACTGTCGAAATGGATATGACTAAAAATAAATATTTCATTTGAATTTCGTCATCAACTTTGATCAGCCTGCGTCACTTTATCAAGCTGCGAATTTCCATGCGGCTATTTTGTCACATTATGCGAGAGAACACACCACCAGCATGGCGCGATGATTAGTCAATCGCGGTTGATTATATTCGAAATTCGATCATCGAAAAAATTAAAAATACTATGTCACCTGGTTTAAATCGAATTCGTCACATTCACAACGCGACCACCACCTGTACTAACAGTAAACCAGAACTGTTTTCATTTTTAATTGATGTAAAAAATTACTACTTCCTACCATAAGTTCAGTTCAAATTTGTTGATTCGTTTGATCGTCCTCAGGTGGAGTGTACCTAGTGCACTGAAAGGGAGGGTGATAGGGGTAATGGGAGGGATACACTTTCCGATATATGTATGTATGTTAATACACCTGCGATATACTTCATAACAGGTGATAAAGTTACAAAATAAATATATATAATGAAAACGTTTACTTACTTTATTTTGAACACGATTTCAATGTCTGTTTGAATAGACAGCAAAAGTTTAATCAGAAAATTTCAAGCTCTTAAAAGTGCGATTGATAAGGGTTTTGATAATGACTTTACTTTTTCTGTTATTTACAATCAAATACATATATATATATATATATGCATATGTAATATATAAATGTCAGGAAGTAATTAATAGCAGTATGCCTGTGTGTGGGTGGTTGGAAACTCAACAAAACGAAATTGAATTTTTGTTGAATTTATGATCCTACATACATATGTATATGGCCACCCGTTTCAGGGTAGGGCGATTTATTGAGTTTGGAATTAATTTTTGAAGTACCTGCTGGAGAGACGCTATCTGTTGCCGACCCAGTGTGGTGATAGTTAGTGTGTTATATAGGAGGGTTAGAAAATAGTGTAAAAAAATTGTGGAAATATCTTTAATATTGTAAGGGGAAGAAGAAGATATTTTTGATAAGCGAAATTTTTTACAAGACGAACTAAACCCTTAATTGTAAGAGGAAAAAGAAGAAGAAGATAATTTTGATAAGCGAAACGCTTGAATGCAATATCAGTTTTTTATCGATCTAGTAAGTAGTATAGCATTAATTGCGCTTAACTTTTAGCTGATTGTAAAACAGGTAGTAATCAGTATAATTTGTGCTTTTCTTAATTCCATAAACAGGTCAACTTTGTTAAGCGAAGTTGTGAGGCAGTGTTATGAAATTCAAAATTTTTTGTTTTGTTGATCTAGGAATGATTATTGTGGACAGAGAATTTCTAGTATTTTTTAGGTAATAAACAGTGAAATTCGAGAAAGTTCGCCATTTTGATAAACAAATGTTCGAGAATACTTTAACAGACTGGAAACACTTAGGAATCATATCATGATACCAGAAGGTTTTACAAAAAAATTAATTGGTAGCGGGCGGATTATATGACAATAACTATAGTTTATTGATTTAATATTATTAAACGAAACTCAGTGGATACCCTATGATGCAAAACACAGCATGACAGGAAGGAGATAAGGAAAGGATTAGGGAACATGAGGAAAGTGGTAGACCTGAACTCTTGAACCTTCGCGTATTGTAAGCCCGAGGATAAACAGAAGTTGGTAGACTGCTTCACATTCACAGAGTTCGGACTAAAAAAGCATCACTGAATTTTACTGCACGGCTGAAAGTACATATTTTAAAGAGTGAAAGGATGTACGCGGCAGCGGTACATCCTGAGCACATTGAGCATGAATGAATTTTTAGAGACGGCGTATCGGAAAGTAATGCTCTATTAAAACAAACGGGAGTGGTTAAGTGATGATCTTGTTATAAAGATATAAAACAGCTTTCAGTATTATTAGAAGCATTGATTTCGAAACGATTCGCTCTGAACCAAGCTAGATACTCGCGAAGATCGTTATTCAATGATCTAATCCTTCAATCTCGACTGACATATGCTGCATTCCATCTGGATTCTGCAAGAGTGTTACACCGAAATTAAGGACAGTGTCACCAGCAAAACTATGGAGGAAATTGAAAATAAGGGAAATCAGATCATTAATGAAAATCTAAAATAGAGATGGAGTGAAAACAGAGTCCTGAGGCACATCAGAGTTTAAAGGGTGAGATACAGATGTAATGCCATCTAATAGTAACATAACTCGTAGTAGCCGACCAGATAAAATACATTCAATAAATATGGTGTCTCGTATTGGTGTTACACCCATAGGCTATGGATAGGTCAGGATTAGAAAAGCAAAAGATTATATGGGTGAGGGAGGGGATATCCAAATGTTTTCTGAGAAAACGGGATAACGGACAACGGGATATTTGGATATTTTTTTCATACACCACCCTGTAACTTCTTAACGTTACACACCATGATGACGATTTAAAATTTGTTAGATTGATAAACGTTTGGTCTATAATTTTTTCTCCTCGTCTTTTTTGTTTTAAAGCTACGGCTGAACAAAATTAAAATTTTGTAATTTCAACTCGGTTCAAAACAGGTCATCAATATCAATTTTTCATATTGGATTCAAAAAGCCCAAAAGCTTCAATTCAAGTAGTATCGGACGGACTTACATTCTTGATTGTAATGTAATCAACACTTGTATATAATAATCAATTAATTATGTTTGCATAATATCACTAAAAAAACCGCCTCTTTCTAAACCGATTTTTGTTACGAACACATTGAAACCTTAGCTAGTCTGATTACCAAACTACGTGTCGAATCTCAATCCTAGAATGGCTCTAGACTTTATTAACAGTCTTAACCTAGAAATGGAATAATTTGAACGGTAACTCATAATAGATCTTGCAGGTCTCAGTGCACCCTGCACACCCCTTCACGAAACTAAATCTACGCCTACATTGTCTGCATTAGGCAAACTCTAAAAGAAGGCCCTACGGTTTATTAGCGTTGATATAATTATTTCAAATATCGATTCGCTGGATAACCAGCGTAACGGTAGATATCTTTTTTATCGTGAATTCTATGACTATTGCTCTGATGAAATCACAGACGCGTAACATTTGAGTCTCAATCCAAACTCATCCCTGCACCCTTAGCTTCAAATTTTGATGCATTTTGGAAGTGGAAAAATTTCCATGTGGAATATTTTGCCATCATGCTGTTGGGAATGGCATATCAGAGCAGTTGAACAGATTGAAACTATGTGATGGATTAACGTGTCTCAACTCAATTGTAAGCATCAACAGAGACCTGTAGGTCAGTATATCTTGGTTACTCTTCCACAACTTCAGAGCAAGAGAAATCGAAAGCAAAAATTCTTTTAATGAACAAGAATTTATTTCGGAAAATAAAATGCTTCATAAATGAGACCTGTAGGTCAGTATATCTTGGTTACTCTTCCACAACTTCAGAGCAAGAGAAATCGAAAGCAAAAATTCTTTTAATGAACAAGAATTTATTTCGGAAAATAAAATGCTTCATAAATGAGCGTCAGCTGAGATATGGTTGACCGAACCGCAAGAAAATTCAAAATACATAACTGGTTAGACAAGAAAATTCAAAATATAAAACTGGTTAGATAGCGACATCTGTGCAAATCCAATGACGACAACAAATCCAGGATGCTAAAATCTTAGAATATAAAACTAAAGAAGCACAATAAGCTGGGAAAATTGCAGCATTTCCAACTTTGTAGTAGAATTCACTTTATGTATTTGATGCTCATTGAAGTAGTAAATATAAGATATTTTTGAAGGGCGGTTTGACGCAATTATTTAAAACAAAACAAAATTGTGAACTGCCACTGAAGCAAAAAGCAAAGAAAAATTATCCTTCCTTTAACCATATAAAAAATTTTTACTTTTCTATTTACACCTGCCCTTAAGTTTCGTACATTATCAAAACTCATTGTTTATGTAAAATTTACGTAAGTTTGTTTTTTTAATTTCGAGGATCCTCCTTTTTATACCCTAGATGAAATCTATAGGGTATACTAAGTTTGCCATTCCGTTTGTAACGCACAGAAATAATGATGGTAGAGCAAAATGGATTGGACACCCCCGCATAAAATTAAAAGTTATTTTGATTTTTGGATGTCCGTCTGTCCGTCCGTCCGTCCGTGCGCACGATAACTGGAGAACGCTTTCACTTAGAAAGCTGAAATTTTGTGCACGGACATTAAAAAAAAAAGTAAAATTAAGTTCGAAAATGAGACAAATCGGGCAACTCCTTCGTGGGGTTGCCATACAAAAATTTCGTTTTCCACGATATATTTGAATACTACCTGAGAACACGTCGACATAGAAAGCTGAAATTTGGTACATTGGGTTTTCATACTAATAGCAAATAAAATTTCAAAAATAAACTAAATCGGGCAACCCCTTCTTGGTGTTGCCATATAAATTTTTTGGGTTTTTACATATGCTTTGAAAACGATCAGTCCTAGACATTTTTATTGTACTAAAAACTTCTTCAGAATAAGAAATCCTATAAAACTGGTTATAATCATTTTTTCTGTCTGACGAGCCGTTCTAGAAATATATGCGAGAAACCAATGCAAAAAATCAAAATTGCTCAAATGGGTGACCATACGAACTTTCATACGTGCATTCATCTAGTCTAGGGTATCATAAGAATTGGTCTTTTAGACCAGTTCTAGCTTTTTCACTTGTATCTTTGTCTTTTTAAGTTCTTGTTTCGCATGTGCCCAGTAGCGTTTGAGGTCGTAGCTCTGCACAATTCAGAGGATTTGCATCCTTAGGCACAACATATATGACGTTTTGGCGGTAAAATTCAATTGCTTTCCTGTCTTGATATAATGGAATGTTGCAAAATCAGGCTAAAACATTACAGAAGTCCTGTGTGACCTGATGGAAGAAGGCTTTTCTGTAAACAATTCTTCAAATAAATTTGATGGGTGACGCTCCCTTTTGTGAGGAATGGTCTGGATTTCCGACCACTGGAACAAATTGCTTGCTTATGTACGGGTTTTGGGCACTAGTTTTACACATTTTTTGCTTCGTATCATCGCGATCAGGAACCTTAAACACCTTGAAACTCCTCAGCGTCAGTCTTTTTTCGTGTTGGTAGATTTTGAGGTTTTAAGTATCGCTGCGGCCTCGCTGATCGAAAGGTTTGGATGTCTTTTGAAGAGAAGATAAATCTTCTGCTCCTTTTGTTGCATTACGTGAGGCTATTCCCGCCCCAATCCAGATTTCCCCTGAGTTTTTCCTTTCCTCAACATTTTCTAATACCTTTTCCATGGTGCTCTTAAGAATTTTAAGAAAACTTGCCAACTTTGCTTGAATCAAATCTGGGAACTCGTTGTGTTTGGGACACAATCAGTTTTCTCCGCTTTTCACTTTTTGATTTCATCGTTGTTACTACAGTGGTGAGTGACCGAGAAGTATATTTAAAGTAACAAGTATAGGGAAGAAAATGAAATAAAAATTAGAGCGATCGATCAGTTTTTTATATTTTGAAAAACTGAAATGTATGAGAACTTTTATTCTGGACACCTCTTATTTTCAGAAAATAAACTTTCCAGTTTAAGTTCATGAGTGCAACTTTTCTTAAAAAGTCTTTCCGGGATTATTTCGGCAATTGCTAAAGCCCCGTACAGTACAATTCATTATTAACATTCACATAACATTCACATTCACATATTTATTAATTTAAGCCCCAGACTTAAGGCTAAATGACAGAAAATAAAGCTCTCGTTACGAGCTTCCAAAATTTCGTTCTAATCACATTAGCAATGCCTATAAAATACTATTCGAAATTATGCACATACATATGTATATACAAAACCGAGTATTTGCTTGAACTATAGATCCTGTCGTCACCAATAAAAGCTTTTGAAAATTAAAATGAATAAATCATTCACTTTTTATCACGATAGGGGTTTACAAATTGATTTTTATAAAATAAACTACGTGCGGGATTTACCCGGTTGTTGGGCTAATGAATAAAAATTACCTCAATCTTCATTCTTGTGTTAAAATAAACGTGTTTCAATAAATTTCTTATTTTGCTTTAAACTTTTTTTGTTTATATCACTGAGAAAAAAAAATATTTTTTACTTTTTAGTGCATTTTATTTACAAAAGTTATTTATTTTAAAAGCCTTTTGATTATACAGTGAAAACTCTTTATAACGAAACTCACTATAACGAAAAACTCTCTATAAAGCAAACACTAATTGCACTTGATTGGTTCGCTTACGAATCAATATATTAATTCACTCTCTGTAACGAAGTGCTCACTCTCTATAGCGAAAAATCCGCAGAACAGTGGATAGGTTGCCACATGCTCACAAAAGTACCAATATTTTCGGAAGTAAGTATACCTAAAGTTCCAGGTATGTCGGTTTTGTAAACTTCTTCTTTTGTATATTATGCCTTTATTGACCACTGACAGACTCGATGCGTAAGGGATGACTTACATTACAACCAATCGAAACGATTTGCTGTCTTGCTGCTGCCGTGTAAATGTAATTCAGACTTTAGGTACCGCCGAGTTAATCAGTGGTAACCTGATGTCTGATACTTATTTATTGTGATTTATTTTATCCATACATACATATTTTGTTGTAATTTTTTACCCATTCCTTATAACGCAAACTCTCTATAACGAAAGAATTTGCTCGGTCCCTTGGGTTTCCCCGAACACGTAAAAAAATTTTACCCCATCTGAAAGCTCCCCATTCACCCATTCCAAATAAAAAACCCCATGTAAATCCATCCACGTTTACAACCCTAAAACTCTTACGTCACAAACGGCACTCTTAAAGGGTGGTAGCTACCACCCCCACCCCAAAACCCCCAACACGTAAGAACAATTTACCCCATCTGAAGGCTCCCCTTCATTCACCCATTCTAAATCAAAAAACCCCATGTAAATTCATCCACGTTTACTACCGTAAAACTTTTCTTTCCTCACGAACGGCACTCTTAAGAGGTGGTAGTTACCACCCTCACACCAAAACCCCCAACACGTAAGAATATTTTACCCCATCGGAAAGCTCCCAATTCAACCATTCTAAATAAAAAAAAAACTCCAAGTAAATCCATCCACGCATACTACCCTGAAACTCTTTCGTCACGAACGGCACTCTCAGGCGTTCAGGCGTTGAAGAGCTCAGACACAAACTTTCTGAGTCAGGGTTCTGTAAGTTGATAGAAAGTTATTAAAAATATTAACAAATTGGGAAAAACAGCTCCGGTAGCAGTTACAAATATGTTTTGAAAACCTATGTACGGAACAATAATAAAAATTGGTGTGTACATGAAAAAATGTTTAGGGGGAGAAAAAATACACGGTTTTTTTTAGTTTTTTAATTAAAACAAAAATGTAACATCTTTTTCAAAATTCTAAGCCCGGTAGCATTTGAACTGAAGAGTTTTTAATATTTTGCTAAAGGTTTCAAAGCAGTATCATAAAAACTATGGAAAATAAAAAGGGGGAAACAAAAGCTTACAAATTTATTCAGCCTTAACCATAAAATTGCCACTTCAAATGTTTTTAATCACAATTTATCCAAATAACTGAACTATTTTTAGTTTTTAATTAATAAACACACAAAATTCAAAAATCTAAAAAAAATAAAACAAAAACAAATCTGGCGTTTACTTCTATTTGACATTAGCACGTTAATATAAGTTAAATTCTTCTCGTCTTTCCACCCCCTTCATTTTACAACCGAGATTCTCTTACACCGACAGGACTTTTACACCAAATCTCACTTCCTTTAGTTATACGCTCTAAGGCTAAAATCCACTTTAGGTTGTTGCGCTAATAGTTCACGACGAAGAGTGAAGAAAACCTCAATAAATCTTGTATAGAAATTAGCATTTTCGCTGCAGTATGATTAGATTTCAATCAATTGTTAAAAAAAAGAAATATATAAATAAAGAACACTTGTTCACATCTACTAAATTACATTGAAATTATTGAAAAAAAAACCATTTTTCATAACATTCACAGCAAAACAATTGCAAAAGTCAAATTGACATTCACACTAACTGAACTTCTTCCAAAACGATGATCCAAAAAACCACACACTTCTGAAATCATTATTCATTAAAGCATCAAAGCGCAACAACTGTCGTCGTCGATTCTTAAGGAAAATTCAAGGTTCAATTTGGAAATAAACATAAAAAGAAGGAATAATATCGATTGAGTCTCCAGCGAACGATGCGACGTGAGAGGGCCCGCCTATTATACCTATCTCGTTTTATATAATTCAAAACGATGACAGAATATTAGAGAGAGAACTTACGGACAAGCTAAAGTTTGTGTCATGTTTAAAAAGTACACATCATTTCCGATAAATTCAATAAAATTAAAGTAATTTTACATAAAACTTTTAAAATGAATTCATAATCACCCAAAGCAATTTTCAAAAACTTCAACATGACATCGCATGATGTCGTCACCCGCCCCAACGACATTATTTCTGCTCAGGTATTGTAGACTAATCGACCTCGTAGTAATTGTACTAAATATGAAAATTATTAAGAATTATTATTAAAGAAAAA
The DNA here is from genome assembly GCA_963930735.1 of Dioctria linearis. Classification (NCBI taxonomy): domain Eukaryota; kingdom Metazoa; phylum Arthropoda; class Insecta; order Diptera; family Asilidae; genus Dioctria; species Dioctria linearis. The sequence continues at coordinate 45,578,776 of OZ005743.1, read as the reverse complement.
CAACAATGAACTTCTTTTATAATTCAAAATACTGATTCATCAGCACGACACGTTCTCATTTCACAATCGTGATTCAATGTCAAAATTTTCTGAATTTCGCACGACTACGGTAATGAATGACTTTATATTGTTTATTATAGTGAGTAAGCTAGGCTCACAATCAATGAGTAAAACAATGCAGTTCTGTATAAACAAAATAAATGGAGCACGCACTATATAACTACAAAAAAAAAAACATTAGGCCCGCCTGTGTATATTTAAAATATAAATTTCCGGATCCAGAGTTTAAATTGACTGAGCTTGTGAAGAAGACTGACAGTCACCAACTACTTACGTACTTACTACGGGAACTTCCCCATAAGTTGAAATATTTCGAGGTGACAATTAACAAAATAGTGAGAGACATGGTACGCCACTGCAAGTCAGACAGTTTGATAGACGGACACAAATTTTCATAAAAAAAAGCAGAAGAAGAACAGCGATGGTATAATTTGACAGATAAGTTGAAGGTATGGTATACCACACTACAAGAAATGTCTAAAAAGTTTGTGACTTTAATATTGTTACGTCACTCCGGCTAACTTACATGATTATGGTTATGCAGGAGAAAAAAGTGAACTATGAATCGCATATATATATGTAGTTAATTAGCTGGAGTGACGCTTGTAGGTATGCTTATACAACATGGTTTCTTTTCGGTTAGTTCTTATATAAGCAGCAGATAGTTACTATGAACGAACAGCTGCATGCATTCATATTCAGTCGCGATGAGAACAGATTCGAATGTAAATTAAAATTTTGCTCAATAAAAGGCAGAAAAGAATATTTTCGGATGTCTGTTCTGAAATCAATAGTTGAAAGGGAAAATTAAATTGGTCTGGACTGGAGCAATATTGGTAAAGTGCAATGAATATTTTTTTAACATTATTAATCAAAGCTCAGGCGACCCCCTAAGATGCAAAGAACAGCACGATAGGAAGAAGATAGGGAAACGATTAGCGGACATGAGAAGAGTGACGGTTGTTGTGAGGTATTTACTTGAATTTGAATATTGAAAATTAATCGAGGAAAAACAAAATGATCCTCATATGGGTACCTAGATATGAAGATCATAAAAGCAATGAAAATTCTGATGGCCTATCGGTCAACAGCTATTTTGTGGGAGAACAAAGAAAAATCTCTTTATTGGGAAAGGTTATAAGGACTTCGTCAGGCAAAAAAAAAAAAACTCCTACTCATTAGGAGAATTGAGCTTAAAATGATTACAGAGCTTTTCTTATGCCACTGCTCCTTGCTTAGGTGATACTCTAAACAAGATAGGATTGGCTGAGACCTCAACCCACTACTTCTGTCAGGATGCTCATGAAACCTGGGAGCACCTACTCTACAATTGCGAAGCATTGGTCAGGCGGAGATTATTCCACCTCGAACATATTTTTTCTCCACTAAACTACGTGCGGAATTTCAATCCCAGAATGATTCTGGACTAGAAAGGGAATAAATTGAACGGGAACTCACAATAGTTCTTTCAGGCTGCAGTGAAGGCAAAGCTAACGTCTGCACACCCCTCCACAGATTTAATCTAATCTACTCTTGAGCCTTCGCAGAGTGTAAGTCGATGGAAAGACAGAAAATGGCAGACTGTTCCATATTTGCACAGTTCGAGATAAAAAACAAGAGAAAAAGTTATAACTGGTCTAAGATTATAATAATATTGTATCCTAGATGAAAATAAAAGTTAAATAAAGTGAAAATCTAAAGTTTTGTATGGTAACACGAAGAAGGGGTTGCCAGATTTAGTACATTTTTGAAATTTTATTTACTATTTTTATGAAACGCTGTGTGCGAAATTTAAGGCTGAATTACAATGGACGCAACGGAACGCAACTGAACGGACAGAAATGTCAAACCGGTTTTCTTTGTATGCTTTTCAAATGGAGTCACGCACAGTGGGCGGACGAAAACGCAGTCGTTTAATAAAATCTGAAATTAACGCAACCGAACGGATAAACATAACCTCAAATTAGCTTTGGGATTGTTTATTTTGTTCCGTCAAGTGAAACTGTGCTGCGGTTAGTGTGTAATAAGCAGAGAGGGAATGGAATGAAAAAAAGTTTTTTGATTTTATCCATATTTGTTTATAAATTTTGGGTCAAACTTCACTGTCACTTTCAATTAATTTTATTTATTTTTAAAAGCCCGTGTACAGAATTTCGGCACTCTAAGTGAACGCGTTCTCGAGTTATAGTAAGGATTGACGGACGGACATGCAAAAACCAAAAATAACTTTTAATATTATGCGTGGGTATCCAACTCATTTTGCTCTACTAGAATAATTTCTGTGTGTTATAAACGGAATAACAAAGTTAGTATACTATGAGATTTTATCTAGGGTAAGAAAAAGAAAAGATTTGATCTTTACATACTAGCTGTAAACTAAATCGACGAGAAATAGCCGTTATAACTAATTTTTCTTGTGACACAGTGTCTGAGATATCAACAATTTTTGGAGAAAATATATCTTTAGGGATGAATCATCGACCAAATTGCCGACGCAAAAGTCAAACTAATCCGGGAAGCGACCAAAATTATTTTTTCAACATCGGCAAGGATCCTACGTTGCCGCTTGTACGAATCAAATTTAAAATGCAGGCCTCCGGCGAAAACAAAAAAAAAGGTACGATTCTAGTGGGTGAGACAACATGACAAAAAAGGTAAATTTACCAATTCCAAAAGGCAACAAGTTTTCGTGCCTTTTTAATAACCTACTGAAAATTAAAAAAATTATCTTCAGTGAGGAATGCCAAGTCTTGATACTGCAGCTCGCTGCAATGGTTTGCGATTTGGAGCAGAAACTGTTCTATCTTGGGAGACTGAGTTTTGACTCGACAGCTTGACCTGATTACCGCACAACCGCTCACTCTACGAATAGCTAGCTTGAGGCGCGTCAACTTCCTGTCGCTAACGGCGACTTGAATCCCATGACAGGAAGCTGTAGCGACACCGAGTAGGAAAAAGACTTCGCTGTCCCTATGACTGCCTGAACAGATGCTATTCGGCTAAGAAGGCCGCAGTCCCTATGTCGACTTGGCGGATGCGACTGGAGGTGTGACAACGCTAGTGCTACTTGTTGGCTTTGTTTCTGAGAAGTCTGTACCAAGCCGGCCCTATACCAACTTGATGGTCATCGAAACGGCAGCTGTGATGCCTGTACTGCCGGTTCGCTTGAGTTGATCACAAAATGCGGTGACTGAAACCAGGTTAATCAGATCGCCCCGGTTCGCTTCCGGTGGTCTGGAAATGCAGTCCATAAAACAAGGTCGTAAAAAAAAATTAAGAAATATGAGTTCATCAGGTGAAATATTCGTGAATTAAAGGTCATCTCTGCTATTTTCTGGAATTTTCTTTTAGGAATAAGAAGTGCAATCTAAATATATTAATGGGGTGCTAGAGAATTAGTGACAAAAAGAAAAGTAAAAGGCCTAGGTATATGGTAGGACGTAGCCAATGCAAATAAATTTAAATTGAAAAATTCATAATTAACAAAGTATCTATACTCATTGAAAATCTCCACTGCACAGAGTAAAATAAGGATCTTTAATTCAATGAACGTATTACGTTATATGAGTTTTTATAAGCATCCTCTACGCAAGTATTTCCCGCGATTTGAATATTAAAAGGAAGAGAATTCCAGAAGCAAAGCTAAATCGAATGCAATCATTGAAACCGACATGCAACTTACGTGCGCAGGAGGTGGAAAAACTCAGTTTTTTAATTAGTTTTAAGCGAGTTTTAATGAAAAAGCGATAGTCTTAGTATTCCAGCAAAAATTTTACTGAGCGTAAGGCAGACATTATTACAGTCTTTAATTCTTTGATTTAAAACAATCGCAAGATTGGTAACCTTATTAGCATAGCACAATCATTTAAAAACAATCATGGAACATCATTTATTATTTTCTTATAAAATGTAATGCATTGGGATTTTTCAGGGTTTCGTAGTAGCCGATTAGATATGAACCAAGAGTTGATTTTGTTCAGGTCACAGTATATGCACGCAATGTAGTCCTCAAGAAGCCCAATGGATCTATTTAAATATGTACAATTGAACATCATCTACGTACAAAAGGAGTCTTGCATCATTGACAGCCTTAGGCCAAATAATTTATGAAAAAACTGAACAACAATGCACCTAGTACAGATCTTTGGGGTATACTTCTTTTGCGTGATGCACCAGATGCAAAAGGGGACAAAAGTTATAAAAATGTTAGAGGGAAAGCTGAATATTTTTGAGCGCTATCAAAGTAAATGCATTTCAAGTCCAGTTAAAATTATAGCAGGATTATAGCGAGACTTGGCCAGGAGTTTGAAGTACTGTGATATAACAGGACTCTTGTTGTTCGTAAATCCTTGAAATTTTACCAGCCAATAAGGTTGGCTAAACGACTTGTTTTTGTTGAGGACAACATTAAAAAGCCAATTGAAATTTCTGGACGGATGAAAGTTTTTTCCAATTCGACGATCATTCCGAAACACTTTCATGCATCTTTCTTGAAGCTTGAATAGAACAGCAGGGTAACAATTTAACAAACATAGAGGTGTTTTAGTAATGTTTTGGGGTTGCGTGTCATTCTACAGATTTGGATACCTGGTAACTCTAGAAAGAACTTTGGCTTAAGCCAAAAGACCATGCTTCTTCCTCTGAAGAAAAAGTATTTGCTAACCACGAATGCGTTCTTAGACGTGATAATACGCCATATCATAAAGGGTGGCTACCGACGAAATTCTTACATGCGGTAGGTCAAATTATACTTTCGTGGTCTCTTCAGTAGTGTACCGGATCACAATATTATTGGAAGTGTTTGCAGATTCATAAATCAATTAAGGAAATTTGTAGCACATTATCAAACATAAGTTCGTTTGAACGATTGACGGGATCGATCGTGACAAGACTACTTGTAGTGATAGACGCCGAAGGTGGCCCAATTAAATTACGTTTTCCTTTGTTTTCTTCTAGAAATCTATGCTTTTGTACACGTGTAAATATTTTGGACGGCGATAGAACGCGTTTGATGGTCAGTTTCAAAGTCCAGGCTAAGTCAGAGCTCAGCTAAGCAACAGGTGTGGCTTAAGCGACGAACTGAGGTTTAGTTAAACCGCAGATGAAAAATTTTAAGTTGTCAGCACTGTGATTTTTCAAAGGAAAATTCCCATTGTGGTTTAAAAACTAACCAAAATATTTACCAGTTTGTCATTGTTTTTATCTGGGAGGATATGAAAGTCAAAATCATCGCTACTTAATGTTTCGAAAACCTAAACCGAAATTAAAAATCGACGTCACCCCGTGAATCAAAATGTTGGGAGGCCCTCTCATAATTTTTTCTCGCCCTAACACTTTGGAATATTAAATTCTGCATTTTCTCATCAGTCATGTCTTCTGCATCAGATATATATTACATTTTATGCCATTTTCTTTTTAAAATCTTGAAATTAAAAATAAAATTTTTGCACCTGTCAGATGTGTCAGACAATTGTGTAATATCAACAACCAGTAACTAGATAACTGAAGCGTAACTCCAAATGTAAGGCTTAAGTTAAGCTTGGCTAAAGCCAGTCATGTAGCTTAAGCCTTCACTGTTAAACAGTAAACAAAGTTAAGCCTGGGCTGTGAAACCGGCAATAAGTACTCTTGACGTGGCATTCCTCAGAATTATTAATAATAAATAACGGTTTTTTTCAATTTGGTTTACAAAGCTGCAAAAAATCAGGCTTGGTGTAAATGTTTTTGATTATGGCTATATTTCGTAAGGTACTGATACAATTTTGTATCTCGATTAGCAACACTCCACAATCCATACGTAATTCTGAAAAAAAAACATGAAAAAATGGCTGCTGTTTTGTCAGATATTATCTCTACCTAACATGTATGAAAAATCAAAAAACCTTTATTTGAAATTGGGTAGATTGAAGTCAATTAATTTTATTTTTGAAAATCACTGGGTCGTATGAAACGAATGCTAATAAAATTTTTTTTAAAGATTTCCATCCACTCATTCATTTGTAATAAAAACTTGCGCTTGCGTCTTAAAATCATTTTTCATACTGTAAAGCGTAAAAAACAACATTAAGAACAATATCTAAAAAAAAAACCCAGCTACCAAGGATTGTTTTTATTACCCAATCCCCAAACACTTTCATAAATTCAAAAACAAAAACAGAAAATTCATTGTTTTGGACAGATGAACTGAAACCTAACGATGTTGTTATGGATGGTAATCAAATTAGCATACAAATGTGGTGTGCCTTTTTACCAAAGAGGCCCGTGCATGATCAGGGATAAGCCCCATTTGCGGTACATGATACACACAAATGTTGTGACAAAGAAGCAGGTCAGTACGCCGCGATTTTCTAGCACCGCTAAATCAGCATGGCAATCACATCACTCACGCGCATTAATATAGTTAGGCACAAATTTACCAGAACAAAAAAGTCACCGCTCTGATGGAATCGGATAGAGGTCTACCGAGCCTCTGAGATTGTCATCGGTGGCCAACATCATTTTAAATGAGATCATCACTATCAGACCAGCCAACGATGATGTTCCATTAAACAAAATCACCATGTGTCTCGAAAGTTACAACCTAGACGGGAATTGACCAACCACCAGAGGTTTGTTGTTGGTAGTTTGTGTGCTTGTACTTTGAACGATCTTGTTTACGAGGGATCTTGCTGTTTTTTTTTAAGAAAATTGTAGGCAGCTTGTATTTAGTGATGGCGCTATAACTTAATCGCAATAAAAACATCATGAATCGCAGAAAATTATTAACTTCAATTGAGGTTAATCAACTGGAAGCGCTCTCGATCAGTGGAGCAGTTATGACCTGATTCTGATTTCACTTGGGTTGTCTTGTCTGGATACCCCCCCCCCCCCCTTACGACTGCCTTCTGTTGCACAGTAATTCGAAGACGAATGAATATTTTGTCGTCGTCAGCTTCATTGTGACTTATTTAGAGTAGCTCATTACTTGAGCTAATGAGCTATTGGATTAAAGCTATTGTAGATATCACTCTGCCACGCCGCCGCCATCCGCTGGGTTATGCCGGTAATGTAATGCTTTTAATTTATGCCGCTTATATTGAAGAGGCGGTTTCCACTCTTTTTATTGTTCGTGTTCTAACTATTCTGTAATTATAATAGGAGCAAGGTACTTAGATAATTTAATGTAAACAATAGGAATTGATTTCCATTTTATATGCTATAAGCTCTTCAATTTCCGCTGCTTCGTATTTAGACACCTCTAAGAATTTAAAAATTAAGTTACAAAATACACCGCGATATTATAAACTAATGACCCTCTCCTGCCACTTGACTTCTTAAATCAAAGTTCCAAGAATTTCAGTTTGAGGAGACCGTGAATTGATGAGATCGCTACTTTTTGGGGCTTCTTCTCACAAAATTTGAAGATTTCTGAGTTCTTTAACACGTTCATAGAACGTGCTCACATTTTCAGACGCTGTAGTATGACAAAGTTTATCACGTACAAATGTATGATAACATTCAGGTATCCATCAAAACTAAAATTTGCTTGCCTACCAAAGAATATTAATTTCAAGATTTGGATTTTTGGAATACTTTTAATGGCACGATTATTTTACTACATTCAAACAGCTTTTGTATTTGCACTTGCATTACACTTGAAACAGTTTGCAACGAACCTTTTGTGAACAAGAATATATATTTACAAAATTTTTAAGAGTAAAATATTCTTTTAATATAATTCACACTTACTTTTTGAAATTACAATAAATAAGTTACTGTTCACAAAAATGCACGAATAATAAGACCACCACCCATTGCCAAATAATTCAGAATCAACTTTGGCAAGCTTTTGAAATTCTTTACCCATACAAATGCTGTGATTATAAAGGGTAACCTATTAACCTCCACCTACAGTCTTCTCAGCCCGATAATAGGAGGGATGGACTCTCCTCACGACTCAATCCGAATAATTAGAGTAGCCGTTCGCTCTACTACAAGCAAATTATTAGACTGATGAGATAACATACTATACGTATGGTACATTACATAATCTCCCCCACTTATATGGAACACCTCGTTATTTTCGAAAGCAAAATCCTCCAAGCTTGCGCGGGGTTCTACTACGATGCAGTCAGCATCACCCCCCTCAAGGAGGCCACACTTTTGTTACAGCATGTACCCGATTCAAATGAACCGCTGTATTGACCTACTCAGGAGGTATCCAAATCACACAAAACTGGTTTGTGCGACGTAAGAGTACCTTGATCAGGATTAGAAAGTAAAATGCTGTTAGTTTGTAAGTTAGTCTAGATTAGATTGCATAGTCGAGCAGACCAGTTCCCAGACGAATCATCAGAAGGTGAATCATCCTGAATTTCCGCAAACGCCCAGAAGCTAAAAACCTCAATAAAGGACAATTATATTGAAGAAACACATTTTTCTTTCCCAAGGGCTACTTTAATCTTACTTCCTTACTTAGCTTTAGAAATCGCCCCAGAAGCCGAATCCAGTTGTCAGGAACTGGCGTCCAGACGCCCATCATCAATGATGGTCCTTCCCCAAGGATTGTCCGTACAGACGCTCATTAAGGATCAACCTTCATCAGAAGTTTCTTGATACCCAAGGACTGTGTTTGCAGATGCTCATTCACAAGGATCGTACTTTCTCAGGTCATTCTTAAGTTCCCCAAGGACTGGATGTCCGGTGCCAGCCGGTACATACTGTCCTTTTTAACGCAAATTTTAGGATCCCCAGGATCCTCTACGACTGTCCTCAGTTTGCTAGAACTGGTGGGTTAAGGATAGCTACTTCCAGACCAGCCCAAGTGGGCTGAAGATACCATTATCATCACATAAGACCATACGTGAAGAACAAATACGTAGTTGTTGCTCTTTATGTGTGTACAGGAAAAGGATAGTTACAGATAATTTGTAAAAGTATAATTTCCCTTCAATATAATTCGCACTTTCTTTTTGAAACGACAATATAAGTTCACAGTTCACATAAATCTCCCATTCTCCAGCCGTATCTTGTGATTCTAAATCGTAGTTGAACTTGCTATTTCAGGAGCGAAAATTAGGCCGGTAGACTAGTGGGTGTACATGTGATAAGGCCGAAGGTACCAGTCAGTTCGTGTGAGACTGAAAAATAAATATCTATCTCCACTGATCTATTCTGGTTTTAGTAGAATCAATTATCGTTACTTCAGACTTAGTGCTACCGATCGACACGATGGTATTGACACTCGAACAGGCCTTCCAACCGATCAAACAACATTTCAAATCTGCAGTTTCTGGATGTAGTGAAATGTCATGACTTCGAATTATTCTTCACGTAGACGTACCTACCATATTCATCGGACTTAGCTTTGCGCCAATTTTTCCTATTTTCAAATCTGAAAAGCATTAAAATATCACCGACGACGTTAACAGATATTTTGCAGAATATAAAAAATCAATTTTTTGGACGGGTTAAAAAAAAGTTGGAAAATCGCTGGACCAAATATGAGAACTACATAAAGTCAATGGCTCTCTTTTACATACTATTTCAAGAATAATTTTGGGTCAATTGGTTTCATCCACTCCTTTACCTGCGTATAACCCTTTTCCCCTGGTATCAGAATGCTATACTAGGTAAAGGTATCCAACAGTCGGTATTTTCGATTCTAAATCTTTTACTACTTTGTGACGTCGTTTGCCCGGGCGCCAATGATTTCGCTCAGTAGCACAACGTCGAATTTCGCCTCGGGGTAGTTTCAGTGGAGCAAGCGGTCCAAAAGATAAGAGCTGGTTTGAGTTCAATTTCTTGCTTTATTGCTTACGTCTCTAATATAAGTGTAAAATATTTAAAATAAGTATTAGAATGACTAAAACTAGCTGAGAGGTACGATGGGATAGCTATACGTTGCACACGTACTAACTAGTGGGTTCCGTTGTTCACGCACTACTACTAGTTATTCGTTTTTCTTTTTCACGTACTAGCGATAGGATAGGTGGGGTCGGATATTCTAGGTTTACCGGACTTCAACTTCTAAATATTTGGATCGGACGGTTAAGTGGGACTTTGACGGTCCTTAGTGAATCTTTATTGCTTTACTTAAAATATTGATTCAAGAAGTAACTATGAATTATAAGCGAGGGTAAATTTCTTACGGAAAAACTTCACAAATAATTCTACACAGGTCTCGTTCGTTACAACTTATACGTTAAGATATTCCAATCCTAGCTTATAATACATATCTTCGGGGGTTTGAATACTAAGACCCAAGCTCAATGGTGGCCTTGGGATCGGCAGTGGACTCGGCATTGGCATCGGCGGTGACCCCTATGACGGGATTGATATTTGTAATTCATAGAGTAATATTTAATAAATGGATTAAAATGATTTAATAGATGTACTTAAATTTTATTTTTAATTTATTGCTATTCCCATTGTAAATATCAATCATCAAATCGTTCGCCACCACACTACATTGAGTTAGTTAAGATGTATCTACATTGCTTTTCTATAGAAGATTTTCAAGAGCAATGCCAATGCCTCCATTGGATTTAAATCTTTAGACCTTTTTTTTAAGATGTTTACTGTATTGCATTTCTCCGCTCTTTGTTGCTTAAATTATATACTACCTACCCACCTCTATCTACATATATTGATGAAGTATAAGATTTATTAACCTCATCAAAGTTTACATGCGAAAAATATATATTTAGTAAGTAAACAAATCATGTAAATTTCTACCTAATTAAGTTAGCATTCTGTTCTGACCCATATAGTCTACACTTTATGTGTCGTGCAAGGTGGTTAGAGAGTTCAGATATAGACGAACCAAATGACAATAGCGTGGAACAACATTCCAAATAGAATTGGCTTCCATAAATTTTCCTTTTGTTTCATGCACGATATTGATTTTGGATTCCAAGAATATATTTTCTCTAAAAGATTCCAGTTCATACATATGTAGTATGTATGAATGTACATATGTTCGTATATGTAGGTATGTTGTGCTGATATTATCCCCCCTGGTTCTACTAAGCTTTCACTTTCTGATATCCATTTCAGGTTGATAGTCATACAAATGGGAAAAACGGTGCTCCTCTAGGAACAACACATGACACCCAGCAATGTAGTGAGGAGCGGTATAAGTAAACGTTAGCTTTTGCTAATACGTTAGGGTGGCTACATACTATATAGCCCCAAGTGTTTTAAGGAGGGTTTGGGAAGATTTCACATTTATATGTACAACTCCCCACAATCACCGCCGCACGCCAGGAGGACACCAACGAAATGATGTGGCAACGGTTTAGGAAACCTCCACTTGAGGGATTTTCTTGCTAATGATTAACTAGACAAGGCAATGACAACCAGAGCCAGGGCGTTATGTAAGATGGGTCCTTTGTGTTAACCTCTGAATGAAGATGAAGACGTGTTTAGTAGAAAGCGATCTAATTAATCTTCAGAGAATTACAGGCAATAATTTGACGATGGCAATGACAACAACGATGGTGACAAAAATAGGAAATCGGTGGAAAGTTTTTTTTTTTTGTAACTAGTAGCAATTAGTATTGTGATTTGTACGGGATTTGTATGGAATTACAATGGTAAATAGCTCTTAATTGACGTCCTTAATCAGTTATTAATTGTAATTTAAGCTCATTCATTGAAGTCCTGTATGAAACAGAATTTATGTAGTTAGTTATTTTCCAATTCATCGATATTTTAAAACAGTGACAGTTCAGTGACATCTGTGGGTGACAGAGACACTTGATTTGATAACAGATGGCATATAGATCGTTAAGATTGTAGAATTTGTATGAAATTTCAAGTAGGTGGAAAGGAATTCTGTTAGATTTGATGAACAAGCAAATGTCAGCGTTTAGTCGAAGTACTCGCTATAACCTTAACACATCCGATTGAAAATATTAAAAATGTTGAAGTATTTCTTCACAGAATACTGATTCGATGTTTACTGAAGAATCCTATGTGGCAATAAGTATCTTTGTTAGTAGCCAATTGTGTTTGGATCATAATTCAAGAAGAGAATAGCGGTTTCACTTCAATTTAATTTACTGACTATTTAAAGGAGATTCTGTAGGCGATAAAAGAGTATGCAGATCGATGAATGTCAGGCTTACCAACATAAATAGTTTTTTTTTGCAGACAGCACAATAATCTGTAATCAAAACAAATTTGAAAGATAGAGACAACTGCAAATATTTCGAAGAATGATGATATGAGAATGTCTGCGTAGACTAAAAACGCCGGATGCATTAGTTGAAAGTGACATTGATTTTATTGAACCATTCGACATCTATTGACACGTATACAAAGTGAAGCTTTCACAGTCATGTTAAGCTTCGTAGTCTTCTCAAAGTACACTCGACCTTAACAGGTATAGATTAAGTATGATCGTAGCAAATCCTCTTTTTTGTAAAGCAGAAACCAAAAAGCATACAGATATTGATCATAATTACTTACCAGAAATGTATCATTATGCACTGTTATACTTAGACTTATTTTGAATTCCACTTACCTGAAAAGAAAAAGAAAAGAAATTATTAACATTGTAAATGACAGCAAATTTTTGTTTTTTTAAATAGCAATAAATTCTTAAAGAATACTGGAATGTGATTATGAATGAATTTTATTATAAATTTTGTGATAGAAGTACAGTGAAAATATAAGTATCTAGTAGTGACATTTGACTTTAATAAATTTTATTTGGATAACACCACCACAAAAACCGCTAAAATCAAAAATGTATATTTTATTGAAATTTTGTTAAAGACTTGATAAAATTTTATGAATTTGGAAAAAATATTACTTCAAAACACTAGAATCAATTCAAAATTCAAAATTGGTGCATTTCGAACTTCGAAATTCGAAAACATTGAAAACTACAATATCTGTATGAATAAATGATAATTTTTTCATTATTATTTTCGTGTAGTGTAGGAATTTTTTAATGGTTTGGCCTTCCACAAAGCTAAATACCATAAAATCTTCAATCTGATGGCAATTAATATTTTTAGTTCCTTGCGACAGATGCGATCAATCTATTTTGGAGCTCTAATCAGGGTATGCAGGATGTGGTCATGCTTAGGCAAGCAAAAAATTTTATGGGGGGAATCCTAACGGTTTCCGAGATAACGCGGGACTTAAAGATATTTGCGTATGTTTTTATAGATCAACCCGTAACTTCTGAACGTTACACTCTATGATGATGATTTTTTTTATTTAACTAATATTTTTATCAAAAAACACCGTTATCAACACCAATTTATCAAATTGGATTTAAGAAGCCCAAATGCTTAGCTCTAAAATGACCGATCACACTCTGTACCCCAAATTTTGCCCCATCTACGTTTTATGCTCTTTTTCTTAAAAGCATATCCAGCGACAAGCTTCAATAAATGCCAGGAAGTAGATAATTATCTGTTGGGAATGAGCTTTTTTGGATTACCTATGTTCAAGAAAAGGTGTGAAACACGCAGAAAGGATTCTTTTTGGGTGGCTATATAGCCACCTTCTATACTTTCCCGTCGTAGAGCATCAATGCATTAAAAGAAATAAGTGGGAATCTGAGCGTAATTTTTCTATACCTTTTATAGAATGTTTTCGGAATGCATCTTACCGCTGGGCAAATGTCCCATGTATCCTCAGCATATGAAAAAGCTTGAACTGCTTCCTCCCTAGGGCATGCATGTACGAATGTCCTATGAAGAGTTCAATATAAAGGCATGCATCATATCTTCCAAAGACGGCATCCGGTTTGAATTATGATATGATTCATTTCCCGCTGAGCCTTGACAGCCCGATTCAATCAACATTGTTATCTTTCGCTGAATGAAGTCTGAACTAGAGTTGAAAATTGGATCCAGATTTTCTAATATCCGGCGGATCTGCAAACTATCCGATTCCTGAGATCCGAATACGAAATTTCCGGTGTATGATCCGAACTATTCGGTACAGGATCCGCACTATCCGACTAACCGGATACGAATTTAAATTATCCGGATCTGGATACGAGCTATCCGGATTTGGAGCCGAACTATCCGGATCCGGACTAAGTAAAAAGTTCAAAATTTTATCCAGATTGCTTGAAAATATAAATTTCATGTTTTTCCATTTTTCCAACGAAACAATGGAGGAAATTTTGAAATTTTTTTGCTTAGTCTGGATCCGGATCCGGATACTTTCAGCTCTAGTTTGACCAGCGATGCGGTTATGAATACGGTTTAATCGTTTCTACGCAAAATTACTAATATGCAGTTTCACATAGTCTATTTTTATAATAATTTTGTTGGAGGGGACATGGAGGGAAGGCAAAAAAAACCAACCCTTTTTAATGCTGTTGCTATGCTAATTTTAAAATGGAAATTGCAGACGCAAAGCGGTTCAGGACAACATTGGGTGAAGGGCACTTGCTAAATTGAAAAATCGTATCCCGTGTTTTTACCTATTCGTGAGTAGGAAATGAACATATAGTATATGGTGCAGTCTTTTAAATTTCTCGATATTTATTTTTTTATTTACTTATGGTAAAATGAAACATTTTTTCTTATGTCAAGTAGTTTTTTAGTGCTCACTTTGCAGTTGCACGAAGTTAAACGTATACAAATCTAAACCGAACTTTTTATCTTTACTAGTTCTAAAATTATCTATAACTTTACAACGGTACATTGATAGTGCATGAATGTCATGATAAAAGTCAATTTTAGATATGCCGATAATAGCTTTTATGCTAACACTAACAGACTACATATACAGTAGTACAAACTAATGCCGCATTCAAAAGCGATGTTTGTTGTTTCTGAGGTTATGTTCATTATGACTTTACTTGATTTTTATAGTGTTTACTGATTTATGGCGCTACAAAACAATTGTTGTAGAATATTATGTATATGAAAATAATTGCAATATCTTTTCCATATCATCTATATGTACTTTTAATTAACGATTAAGAATTGAACATAAAATAACAATTAACACTACTACAAATAATTAAATAATACAAAAATAAATAAATAGTGTAATGACTGATCACAACCTGGACATCTTAAAACTACAGAGGTATTACAAAATTGAAACGGAACATCGTTTCGCGATTAGGTGGAGAAACATTTTCGATGGATCTGATCCGCCGAAGACCTCTTCCCCGAACTAATTTTGCGTGTTAGTGAGCAAAACAGATGAATTAGTTCGCGGAGCAGTTTCTTCGTGGAACCGTTCGGTTAATTTAAATCCGTCATCGGCCATTAACAGTGCAGTTGTTTAAAAATGGAGTGGTCAGAAATAATTTTTTCAGAATTCATTAATATGTAATAAGTAGCAAATTTTTCAAATCTTGTAGTTCATTTGTCCGGAACTCTTCAAAATTCAATGATAAGATTATTTTAAGAAATTAAACTGTCAACTGGCCGCCACAAACTTTTCTTGTGGGCACACGTTGACTCGGTCATCATTTATTCGAATAAACCACAAACTATCGACAATTTCAAAGTCTACACACATCATTTGTGTTATTCATGAGATATAGTCTGATTTATGGAAATAGTTAATTTACAAAAGAATCAAGTTTCAGGCGATCAGTATAAAAAAAAGGGTAAAAGTGTATGGGTGGGGGAGGGGAAATTTAAACGGTTTCCGAGATAACGGGTCTTTAAAATATTTGGGTATGTTTTTTTAGATCACCCTGTAACTTCTGAACGTTACACCTTCTGATGAAGATTTATACTTTGGTAGATAGATAATCGTTGGACCTGTCCAATCGTCTACACCTTTTCTCCTTCATCCTTTCCGTTTTAAAGTTATGCCTCAACAAAGTTAAAATTTCGGAATTTTTACTCGTTGTTTTTTATTTAAATACTATTTTTATCAAAAAACACGTCATCAATATCAATTTTTCATATTAGATTTAAGAAGCCCAAAACCTTAGCTTTAAAATGACTTACCACAGTCTGTACCGATAATGTAGCCCTTTTTGCGTTTTTTGCACTATTTCTTAAGCATAAACAGCGAAAATGGGTGAAAAAATTCAATAAGTGCCGGAAAGTAGGCAATTATCTTTTGGAAATGATCTTTTTCAGCCTTTTTCGCTGGAGATGCTTAAGAAAAAGTGCAAAAAACGCAGAAAGTGTTACATTTTGAGTATAGAGTACGATAGGTCATTTTAAAGCTAAGCTTTTGGGCTTTTTAAATTCAATATGAAAAATTGATATTGATGACGTCTTTTTTGATAAAAAGAGTAGTTAAATAAAAAACAACGAGTAAAAATTCCGAAATTTTAAATTTGTTGAGTCATAACTTCAAAACTTTAAGGGTGAGGAAAAAATTTATAGAACATTGGAAAGGTCCAAGGATTATCTATCTACCAAATTTTAAATAATCATCAGAGGGTGTAACGTTCAGAAGTTACAGGGTGATCTATAAAAACATACCCAAATATCGTAAAGTCTCGTTATCTCGGAAACCGTTACGGTTTCCCCTCCCCCACCAATACATTTTTTTGTTTGTCTAAGCATGACCTACCCGTAACCTTCGGGTGCCAGACCACATACGGGACACCGTGTATACTCGAATAGTGAATATTGTACTTTTACTTATTGCAATACTAAACTTAAAAACGAATTTTCGGGCTTGTTCCAGTATTGAACTAGACAATCGATATGTACAATAACAGTAAAATCAGGTTTCGTCAGCCACTACAATGCAGCGAAAACTGCTTTTGCCTGGCCGTAATTGAATTTATTTAGGATTGATTTTCCTCCAGTTGCCGTCCATTCTTTTGGATCTTATTCTTGTGTGGTATGCATCGAGTACAAATCTTCATGTATGTAGGATATAGATATCTCACGAACAATGCTCCATGTGCAGCTATTGTAATATATAAGACGTCAACAGTGGCAGAATATAGTTCTTGTGGTTCATCCTTAAGCGAACTAAATAATACATCCTTAAGCGAACTAAATAATACATACTATCATTCCATAGTCAAAATGGAAATGAACAAACATTACACTAAAAAGTATTTTGATAATACATATATGTAGTTTGCGCTTTGCATTTCCTCCTCTTATTTTTCAAATGAACAGACGCCCAGCAGAGTTCGAGATTTATATTATAATACAAAATATATTCAGATTTAGTACATTTTCCTTAATTAGTGCTTTAATGAAGAAAAAAAAACGCTTCATTCGTGTATATAATTTGATCAGTTTTTGAGCCATAATTATGAATACTAATGGTTCATTAGATAGTGCTGTGTGTCTAAGGTATAAATTCACTAAAAAAGATCACGGCTACAAAATTTTTGCGTAGTAATTCTATTTTTAAAGAAATAACTTATAAAAACAAAGGCAACCCATTTTCTTTAACTGTCACAGCTGCCAAAACATAGCAAACGTCAAAAAATCACATTTTCAAAAGCGACTCCTAGAAGGAAATAGTGTAAATAGTAATAGTGTAAGTAATTAAAAATATATAAGAAATTTCCGAATCGTATAAAAAAATTCCAAGATTCCTTAACTTCTTCCTTAAACTTTCAAAATTTTGCCAATAACTTTGCTACGTTTATAAATATTTTATGAACTTTCGTTTTAACGCGCTCCTTAATTATTTTGGATTATTGGCCACGTGTACATGCATCTCACACTTGGTTGTATAGTAAATGTGCGATGTTCACACGTAGTCTTGTAAGTACCTGTGTGCATTCGTATACTTGTTAATATTTCCATGTGCTTCACATTCAATTATTTCTTTTTATTTTATACATATTCGCCAGTAACTGCCGGCACTGTAGCTCAACTTCGACACGAATTTAGCGTTGACAAAAAATTAACCAAAATACCATAAATAAGATCTTCCCCAACAGAGTGCTTTCTCTCACAATTAATGCTAATTCTGCCACCGAGAACAAATACCTTCAAACATGTTATGCCTCAGCATACAGCAGATATGATAATCAGTTACTTCGGGGGAAAGAATCCAGAGTTCTTTAGGAAAAGCATTTCCCAATTAATGCATTTTTATGAGTTTATATGCTCTTTATTGTCAGAAAAAGTTAATCAATGAAAAATACTATCAAGTTCCTATACTACGCTGGACTTTAAAAACAGCACTAAGGTCAGGTCAGTCAAAAAATTTCATCAGAGTTCCCCCTAAATACATATTTTTTTTAATTTGTGTCGGAAAGGGCAAAATACATAAATACAATTGAGAGGGAAAGGGAATAATTTTTTGAACCAGAGCCAATGATTGTGTAACGTCGTTGTACATTGATTTCACCGCATTGCCGTATGACATTTGAATTTGTGTGCTTGCAATATTATGAAATCAACCGGCGAAGGTAGGTATACTAAAAAGCAATGACTAACACACTCGATGATTATTCTATATCTCAAGTAATTTTATTATTTCTTCAAGATATTTCTTACTGTACACAACTCAAATGTTATCTTGTCTACTGTTGTTGCTGCTGCTTGACCGGTCAAACCTGTTTTTTTTTCATTCCTCAAAATTCCATAAAGATCGATGATAGCGGTGATATGTGAATTTTATTGAAAGCTGTTCCCACACACATTAAATGAATTGTAAGATTGCGGTTGGGATTATAAACATAATTTGCGAAATAAATAAAAATAAAAACTTTGTGGGACAAAATAAAAGAATCTACGAATAGATGAGGATAAGACTTTCGTCGGTAAAAACTTCCTTTAAAATGTTTTTTTTTTACATATACATACATATGAAATAATTCACTTCGTTTATAGCTTTTAATGCGATTAATCGTTGGAGACCTGTTCTGTTTAAATGGACAAATTTAATCATTTTCCTAATCGTTGAAGCTATTTTACCCCTATCTTCCTTCCAGATAGAGAGTCTAGCGTTCAGGAGTAAATGAAACTACGTAAATTTAAAGCCTTTAGTTTTTCCTTATTTCATAATGATTTCTTTTTGATTTTATATATTTTTTGAACCCTTCTTGAGATTACGTGACAAAAGTGAAAAAAAATTTACCCAAAAATTAATTTCGATACCAGGAATCTCAGTTATACCAAATTTCAGCATTCTGAAATATTATTCAACATATTAAAATTAGAGTAAAATCTACACCTCTCGCGGCTATCCCAGAAACTATATAAAGTTGCCAGCAATCCACATACATACATACAGGGTGTTTCCCACTAGTAGTTCAGTAGAGCGGGAGGTGATAGTACTCACTTAGACGAACCAAAAATTGTATGGCAGTGGGGGGGGCCATATCAACCGTTTAGGAGTTACAGGGTGATTAAGAAAAAAGCCAGTATTTCACAAAACACCCTGTATATTATAAACTACAGGGTGTACGGTCACACTTAAGAGCTCATTGTATGCAGAACTTCATGGGCTTTCCAAGGACTGCTCAACCACCTCCACACCCCTCTCCCATCAAGAATTATTGTTGTCTAAACTAAAATTTTCGGATTTTCTTACCTTTTTTTTAATTTAACTTTTTTTTATAAAAACTGTAAGCTGCAGACTCTCCTCTTTAATATGATCTATTACACCCAATGTCCTATCTGAAGCCCTTTAAGAGTTATTAGCTCTAAACCTATTCTCAAACCTATTTTCAAACCTATTATCAACGATAATTTGTTCCTTAGACGTCAGTTTAAAAAATATCGTCTAATTTCGGTGTGACCTGAATAGGTTATGAGTTAATAACTGTTTAACGGCTACAGTTAACACATAGGGTGTAATAGGTCAACTTAAAGAGGAGAGTCTACAGTTTATAATTTTTATAAAAAAAAGTTATGCTAATGACCTTTTTGCAAAAATAATAGAGGTTAAATTAAAAAAAAAAGGTAAGAAAATCCGAAATTTTTAGTTTAGACAACAATAATTCTTGATGGGAGAGGGGTGTGGAGGTCGTTGAGCAATCCTTGGAAAGGCCATGAAGTTCTGCATACAATGAGCTCTTAAGTGTGACCGCACACCCTGTAGTTTATAATATACATACATATATATATGCATACAACAACCAACAAAAGCATTGATAATGTGCCTTCATATCTTGTCTTAAACGAGCAACTGAACTTATTCTACCTCTATATCCAGAGGAAAGCAGCAACTAGTATGCTTCGAAGGAAAACGTCAGATGATCTTATTTCTTCGGTAGTGTACATCTCAACGACAAGTTAATACCACATCGCCAAACAAAATATGCAATCTCGTTGGAGACATGCGTCATTCTCTGTAATCCACAAGAGTGTCAAAGAGATAAGCGAAATCAAGAGTACTGTCATCGGCAAATCTATGTGTGGGATTGAAAGAGAGCGCAGATCATAAATAAATATTAAGAAGAGAGACGGAGATATCATAGAGCCCTGGGGCACACCGGCATTTATAGAGTGAAATTCAGGTAAAATATTTTCAATTCCTAATAGAAGGGGGGAAAGAACAAGTGCTTCAAGTTTGGATAAAAAAGCAGGATGCTAGACTCTATCAAAGGCCTTTGTTATATCCAGGGCAACGATTTTGGACTCACCAATGTTGTGAAGACTATACGGTTCCAACGTTCGTAAGAAAAGTCAGTCTACAGATGAGGGTCCACACCGAAAATTATATTGGCGATCATTGATAAGTTGATTGGTTTCTAGATATGTACTTCATTAATTCGGAGTTAATGATAGATTTAAAGACCTTTGAAAGAATCGAAGTGATTGCAATTGGTCGATAATTTGAGGGATCACTAGGTACTCTCTCCATTTGTTAGAAATAGGCTGAGCGGAGGGCTAGTTTGCAAGCAGCTGGAAAGTTTCCTGCGAATAAGATAATTAGAATAGTTTGTTCAGAGGTTTAGCCAAGGACGAAGCACTAATTAACAAACACGAGAAATCATCTGCACCTGCAGCTGTAGAGACGTTGATCTTTTTACGGACCTTGAACCTTGAACACATCCCTCTTGCGAATGTGAGTTGTCTCGTGTCCACATCTACATTGGTCAAGCAAAACAAGTATCTCAAGCGAATCTAGCAGCTAAACTATTGGCTTTATACAGGCAGTCAGCAGCCACTTCACTATTGTTAGGTATTGTTAAGTAGTGAAAGTATAGAAGAAGTGATGAAATTATTATTAACCTTTGCTGCCACATTTGCAGTCTGTCTAATACTCTGATCAAAGAGACATTTTTCTCTCTGGACAATAGGACTTATAGGTATTCCGTGCAGTCTTGTAGAATTGTTTCAGCTCTGAACATGGATGCAATTAATTAAAAAGCAGACTTTTTAGAGCTTATAGCTTAGTTACATTTATCTCGTTAAACCAAAATCCTAAAATGTTTTCTTATGGAAATGTGTGCTTTCCTTCATAGCTCGGTGATTTTTTAACCGATTTTGATTATTCAAAAGTTATTTTTTTTACATAGGAGGGGGGGGGGGGCAACTGTCAGTTTTTCCTCATTCTTTTACACCCCGTTGATAAATTAGCCAACATATTATGTAGAGGGAGATAGTGCGATGAGAGGAAATTTATTTTTTATTTTTTCATTTCAATGTTGCAAACTGCTTAAACTCCTCTATTCATATATGATTTTTTTCTTCTTTTATGCACCACATAATCAACAGAACCCTTCTTGTACCAAACTAGTAAGCGGGCGCATATACATACATATATACCGACTAGTTATAATGAATATTGAGACTTGTAACCTTGTTTATATAAGGTCATTATCAAAAAACAAAACGGTGTACTTACAGATAAGACTATTTTTGAAGTTTGTCTAATAATTTTATCTATTTATGTATACGAAAAATCACAAACAATTATAGAAATGGAATTAATTTGGTCTCATTTTGATCTATTTATGGCTCTACCACCCTCAATAAGCCTTCTGGAAAACAGCACAGAAACAGGAATTTTCTCATCGTAATCATCAATAATATCGTTGTTATTTTTGACCCAATAACATTTATTCATTCATTCATTCAATCATAACGCCCACCGTTTTTCCCTAGGGCCATCTGATAATGTGAAAATAGTTAATAATCAGCGACAGCAGTTGTAGCACATATTAATATTGCGATAGAGCAAAATTAATCAAAAGCTTTCAAACTATTCTCGATATTCTGTGATGACGATAGAAAACATAACGAGACACGACTATGTATAGGTATTTCGGTAATTTAGCTCACAATTTCTGACTAAAGCTGGGAAATATTGGCATAGGCTTGGCATGTTTTCAACAACCATTTATGTATAGAGCTATTCATTTTAATATACACATATTTCGTTCTATAGTACCTATGCTTAAAAGAAACGCTATGATGAAGTTAGATAACCAAAACATGCAGGGGGGACAACATCAATAATAGAAGAAGAAAAAAACACTAAAAGCGACTTCATCAGAGAAGTTTCCAACCAAACTATTGCCAAAAAATGTTCTATCTATGCCTAGTACCTATGCTGATTGTATGTAGAAGAAGAAGAACGAAAAAGGAAGCAAGCTTGACGTTGGTTGACATGGATGAAAGTTGTTTTCTTTATTGCTTTGCTGTGCGCTCTATTTTCTGGCAACGAACGAATCTGTGATTGTTTTTGTTCTTATTTTCAGTTTCATTGATTTAGTTAGAAACACCCGGTGGAGAGGGGCATTTAGAGCTCAGTTGATTCTGATGCAGTTTTTTCTTATAAAAGGTGGGGTGTGGGGGTGGTTTGAAATTTGTTTTTTTCCCGTATGTCATGTTTTTGTTTCTTATTTTTAGTTATTATTATACAAAAAATTATGTCATATTGTTCTGACGTCATTGTAGCACAAAAAATCATCTTTTCTTCATGTAGGTATGTATGTACAAAATATGATGCAAGATGCGGAAAAATTTGTAAAATTCTTATTCCTGTTTGACGACAACATCAAATATATAATTAATTAATTAAATTAATTAAATTAAATGTCGACAAAATGAAATGACGTAAAGTGGACAGCAAAAAAGACGGATTTGTATCTGTTTGAGTAGGTTTTATTTTTTATTATATTTTTTTATGTGCTTGTAGCTTGTAGGTTTTCTAAATATAAAAGAAGAAAAGAAAATCATTTGTTTCTTTGCAATATCTACCTATTACGAAATAAGAACTCATGTTGCAAATTCTAATACAATGTTGAAATGATATTTTGAGACAGTTCACTAGATTTGTGGTTAGATTTTGGTGCTAAATTGACAAGATATATGTACACTACAAAATGGGGGTGCACTTAAGAAAAATGTCATACTAAATGTGTTAAGTAGCAAAAATTCATTTCCTTTCCAGTAATGAACTATTGATCACATATCATAATATTAATTCTAATCTAATAATAATCTAAAAAGAGCAATATTCGCCATTTATCGAATTCGGTAGGGAGACACTGTTATCAACTTCATAATTCGTGGAGCTTGTAGGGAAGCTCTCTCTTGTTCAGAGCGTCAAATAAGGCACACGTATCACACCAAGCACGAATCACAACATAATTACTTATTATTTTGAAGTAGTTTCTTTAGAAATACAGGGTGTCCCATATGTGGTCTTGCATCCGAACGCTATGGATAGGTCATGCTTGCGGATTAAGGTCTGTGTATTTTGTTGCTGCTAATACGAAGACCTGATACAACCGCATGAATCTAGAGGGCCTAATATACCTACTGAAATGCCGCACGTCACATTATATTGACAAAAAAAAAACTTTCTACAAGGCCATTACTGTTTTTTTTGCCTGTCCTACAAACCCAATTTCCTAACTTATTGGTTTAAAAACACGAGCTTGCGAGTCAAACCAATTGTTGACTCTCGCGTATACCTTGCCAGCAGCGAAAATTGTTATTAAAGTGAATATAAAATTCACCCTTTAAAGTGCGAGCGCGAGGAAGTGCTGTTCCTGCTAAACTTGGTTCTCCTGATGAAGTAGAGAATCAGTGTAAAGCGTTTTATTCTCAAAAGTTGTATTAATACCGCTTGCGTTTTCCTGATTCTCTTCGGAGTTGATATGGGTTATTACTCTTTCTGCATCACAAGTCACTGGTCTCTCCGTGATCTTTGTTCAATGCAAGCAGTTTTATCTCGGCTACTTTTACACTTCTTGTTTGTGTTGGGTTCTCGAAGAGCCACACTAAGAGGGTAAACAATTTTTCGAGCTCCGCCATGGTCTTCATTTTCAATATAGCTTTTAAGCTGTGTCACTCTGTCTCTACACCCTAGGCTTTGTTGACATACTCAATGGTCCCTGCAATACAGTGCAGCCTCTAGTTATGCCTATCACAGACGTAATTAACGTCCACAACTATTCATTTACACACCCGCTTGTTGGTTCCAAACGAACGCCGATAAAAGTGCGGAATATTCTCCAAAATGTGTGCACCCAAAAGTAGTAACTTCAATTTGTTGAAAATTAGATAGCTCCGCGTCCAATTTCCAAAGGAAATCTATATATTTGAAGGAACATATAAGTGTAAGTAGATGATTATAATCAGTATTAAGGTGAAAGACGATTTAAAGAAATATTTAATAAATATTCAAGATAAAATAGTACTAAGAATTCGTGTATACTTAAAATTATTCCCGTGATTAAAATGTGTAGTGTAAACTAAAGAAAATTGTAATACTGATGGGATTTCTTTTGGGAAGTATTCCTTTGATATTTCCAAGAACTTGTGTCGACAGTATTAGTTAATTTTTAGCACTTTATTCTTTCATGTTCTGGTTCTGCTTTATTCGATAACTCGTCGCGTTAAATTTTTAGTTCGTTCGTTAATATCTACTATGTTAAGTTTGTGAGAATTAATCTTAGGCCGGCCTCGATTTATGTAAAAATTGTTTAAAAAATTATGTCAGTCTAATTTTGCTTCTCGATAAACAAGTTTAAAAAAGTGTACAAATAGTCGAGTTAAGAATTGTAACAAGCTAATGGTTTCGAATATATATCTAGCTAAAAAATAAAAAAGAATAAAATATAATAATAAAAGAGAGTTTGATTTAAAAGTGTCAATAATATATTTTCAAGAGGAGCCTCTAGAAGTTCTGCCATATTCCCCTAAAACTTATATGGGGGGGGGGGGGTTCCTAACGACTTCCGAGATAACGGAACTTAATATTCCAAAATATTAACTTTTTTGAGCCGTTTGTACCGTTCAGAAGTTAGGGACCAATTTTTATGAAAACGCAGTGTACAAAATTTGAGCTCTCGCATTCTCAGGCAGTTTTCAAATATATGGTGAAAAACCACAGATTAGTATGGCAACCCCAAGAAGAGGTTGCCCGATTTAGTCCACGTGAACGTGTGCTCGAGTTATCGTGGTATGACTTAAGTTATACACATTTTCGTGCGTCTTTATTGCCGTCTGCCACCACTTGTGCAATAGCCAAATTGTCTGCAACTTTTAGCATTGAACATGAAAAATCTTTTTCTGCTGCCATACCAAATAGCACCTTATATGATATCGGGTTTTCAGCTGATTTTTTTCAGGGACCGAATCAGCTTGACTTTTTTTTTGTTATTTCTGACCGATAATAATTTGAAGCTAAAAAAACTTGGGTAGAACAAATAAAAGACCGGGATCGCTTTTTATATGTTTACCGAAAAAAAAGTACCAAGCCGTTGCGCTTGCTTTTCTAGCTTCCAAACTATTACTGGCCAGGAATAACAAGTAAATTAAGCATTTTTCGTAAAAATTCATAACTGATTCGGTCCCTTAAAATAAGAAGCTAGGCTTTTTATACTTCCGGCTTCAAAGGCTGTTACTTCCAGCTCGAAACAATAAAAAACCTTTCCAGCTCAGTTTTTCTAGCTTTCTTTTAAAAAAAGTTAAGTTTTCAAAAGCTTTACAGGAATAGAAACGAGTTTCACGAGACATCTGATATATTCCACTAAATTCCCCGATCATGATTTATCCCAGCTTTTTTTGTTTATAATTTTCAAAATACCAGTTATTTTCGGTCCCTGGATTTTTTAAGCCTGCGCGGCCTTCTCACAGCGCCCCATTACTGGATGCCAGGCAGACTTCGAATAAGTTATCAAAGATATTGAGAGTGTATGATAAGATGGAAAATTTAGTTTATGAAATGATGTAAGTATTTTGGTTGTCAGCTCTTAATCTATAACTAGCTGTGTTGTTGTAGATTTTCCTTCCCTGTTGTAATGTGGATGTAATTTTTTGAAAACACTTTTCAGTTTGCTAAAATAGGATCTATTGGATCACCTTCCACTGTTTAGCGGGTGCCTCAGGGATCTATTTTCGGTCGCTTATTATTTAATTTATACGTAGGTGAATCTAGAAATTTTAATTCAATTCACTCACCAAACAAGTTCAGATTTGGACCAAATGTGATTTTATCTCAATTCTTAAATTGAAGAAACATTTATTAAAGGGCACCCGCAGGAGCTTTTAATTAAAGACACCAATGCTCTTTTGACATGGCTCAAGAAAAAGGATACTGCTTTTTACAAATGGTGTTTAAAAAGACGACAACATCTTATGTGAAGTTGTCTCAATGTAGAAGGTATATTTGTATGTGTACATACATATATAAGAAGATAAGGAAAATAAAAATTAAAACGTTATAAATGTGTTTTAATTAGGTCGGGAAACTTTTTACTTCATATTCATTAAACGTTCTCCAAAACCTCAATTTTATACAAAACCCAGTTTGATACCTACCTGCAGGTTTTGTATAGCTTGTGCACACCTTTATTTTTGCAGTTAAGGTATAACTCATGATTTTGTTGAAGTATGTTTACCCCTCTTCGAGAACGTCATAAATGATACCCTTAAATGACCGCTTTCTATGCACGCTCGTCCAAAGATTTTATTTTCTCTTCCTGTCAGAATATGCAGCCCCCGTCTTATGATCTCTGTGAAACTGTTACAACAGAACACGAAACTAAAAATAGCTGAAAGACCACTTTTCTGTAAGTACAGCAGTTTAGGCATATTAGAGGCATATTAGACCGCTTAAATTTATTACATCGAGTTATAATGAGACTTTCCCATACGTTTAAACCTATCCAGTTTATCTCTGAATCTGACTAAAACGATATACAACCATCAAATTCTCCTGGATGCGCAAATCAGTGGCGTAGAATAAAATCAGTTAACTTTAGTCGAATTTGTAGCTCCAAAGCCTGCACTGTGTAAAATGGAAATTTTTATTGATTCAGAACACAAACATAATTGTTTCACTGTTGAAAACAATAAAAAAGAGACTTTAGAGACAATATGAAGGCAATTCCACTATATTGGTAGGTATATTTGAAATTTTAATGAATGGTAAAAATCAATTAAAAACTAAAAAAAAAAATAACAACCGGAATGTTTTCAATAATTTACATACCACGCCACACGCGCCTCTAAATTCAATGAAATAAGAAATTTCACGGTGACCGCATTATCGTAAAAACCGCACGGACAAATCTAATCGCATGTTGCGGCTACACATAACATTCAATGGATTTTGTTTTCATTCGGTGGCAAAACTGAATGACCAAACCACTTACCCTTCGGATAGCTTCAGTTTTTCAACCCGGACAGATTTTAATCTAACCGCATGTCTTTAATAATTTTATCATTCGGGTTCTATTTTTTGTCACGAAAAAACCTGTCCGGCGAAACCTGATCGTATGATGTATTATCATTGGTCATCATAACATAGGACTACCTTGGGCTATAATTTATTATTAATTAATGAAAACATCCGTTTCCTTAATACATATATACATATCTTCTAGAAATTTTTGTAATAGTCAGGTTAATCTTTGATTCAATGGAAATTATTAGACATCGTTTTCTCGGGTCTCTTAATTAGAGTTTAGCCAAATATATGCCTGCCATTGCGATGATTATCCGAACATATCCGAGCATATATACATAAAACAGAATAATCTCAAAAAGTTAGAAATAAAAATGACATAATTAATCCTCTTAATATCCCACGCCAATTAATAACATTTGAATTAACAGCAGCATCATTGACACTATCCATACAAATCCTGCCCTTCATTGGCACACATAGTTCGTGACCACTTAATGCAAAATTCAAACTCTTAGGACTTTTAAATTAATCACGATCTTGATTGGATCTTGTGAGACATCTTGGGCTATGCTGCATTTGCTACTCTTGACTGAGGTTAAATTGACATTGGCGCAAATGAATGAATAAAACATGAAAAACATGTCATCCATATCCGTTAGTTAGCAACAGTAGCGTAACAAAAACGATGTTTGCATCTTCTTAAATATTTGTTACAATCAATCTCTTATCCATTGTCCAATCTTGCGGGTAGTGTGTGAGGGAGGAGGGGTGGGGGGGGGGGGCGTACGTTTATCATAAACAAAAGGAAATTTTCAAAAAATATCAATGCAGAAATTTTTTATCCGAAATGTCCTTTTTAGGATAACAACAATATAACACAAAAATAAATAATAATAAAATAAATTGTTTGGGAGGAGAGCCGGAAAATGCACGGTGTGGACGGTAGGGGGGGTTTTTCGATTTTTGGTTCTTTTTATCCTAATACCATGTAACTTTCTTGTTATACACCCTATGAAGGTGATAGTAGACCCTCTACGGTTTCCAAAAAATGCCCAACCACCTCTCTACCCCCTTTCCGTCGGCAGTTATAGGACGGTAAAGTAAAAAAATTGGAAAATTTTGCAATTTCTTTTTCAATTTTAACGATTTTCCCGCCAAAATGCATAATAACTATACAGTTTTATGAAAAGATTTAAAGACCCCGAAATGTTACCTTTAATTTGACTATGCACATGTACCTACCTAAATGCTGCGGTTATTGAGATGTTCCCGTTTTTATGATGCATAATTTCATTAATTTTGCCAATTTGCGTGGGATTGCATAAAATTAGGCGCGATTTCTATTATTATTAGCAGATTAGACAGAATTAAAAAGGCACACTGGGATAATATTCTGGGGCTGAGACAAGTGAAGAACTTTGTAAAGCACTTGTAACAGAGGACAAAAATATTGCTCACACTCAGCAGAAAGGAATTAAGGTCCTATTTACTGAGCACTGCCTACTTAGATAACGTCTTAAAAAGATGGGTAAGGTCGATGATGAGACCTATCGGTTCTGAGTGGAAGACAATGAAACCGCTGAACACGTCCTGTGTGACTGTGAAGATTTGTGGCGGATAAGGCTAAAATATCTAGAAAAGACATTCCAACTACCAGAAGATGTCGCAAAGATAGCTTCCTTAAAAAAGTTTATTGCCACCTCTAGAGCAAAAACAAAGGAACTCCTACTCCTTAGGAGAACAGAGATTAAAATGATAACAGAGGTCCTTTCAGGCCATTGACTTAATACCTATACAAGATGGGCTTGGCCGAGACTTAATTTTGCCCCTTCTGTCAGGATGCCCATGAAACCTCGAAGCACTTACTCTGCAACTGCGAAGCATTGGCCAGGCGGAGATTACTCCACCTCGAACATGCTTTTCCTCCATACCAAACTACGTGTGGAATCTAAGTCCCAGAATGGTATTCAATTTTATTAACGGTCTAAAGCTGCGAAGGGAGTAAATCGAACGGCGACTCACAATATATATTTCAGATTACAGTGAATGCGAGGCCAATGCCTGCACAAACCTCCACAAATCTAATCTAATCTAAAGTCAAACGAGATAATATGATTATTAATACATTCAAGTTTAACATTTAATCTTAGTTCTAGCAATTCTTATTTTGCAATGAAACTTTTCTTGTTTATATCGTTGAGAAACAAAAAATGATTTTCTACATTTTAATTACATTTTCGCTAAAAACTCATATAACTGTAGTTATAAAAAAAGTTATGCTAATGACCTTTTTGCAAAAATAATAGAGGTTAAATTAAAAAAAAAGGTAAGAAAATCCGAAATTTTTAGTTTAGACAACAATAATTCTTGATGGGAGAGGGGTGTTGAGGTGGTTGAGCAGTCCTTGGAAAGGCCATGAAGTTCTGCATACAATGAGCTCTTAAGTGTGGCCGTACACCCTGTAGTTTATAAGATACAGGGTGTTTTGTGAAATACTGGCTTTTTTTCTTAATCACCCTGTAACACCTAAACGGTTGATATGCCCCCCCCCCCCTGCCATACAATTTTTGGTTCGCCTAAGTGAGTACTATCACCTCCCGCTCTACTGACCTCCTAGTGGGAAACACCCTGTATAATGTTATAAAATTATTTAGTCAAGGGAAGACATTAAAAATCATCAGAATGTAAACGGGCTTAGAATCAAAACCTCTACTGTCTATTTTAACTCTTTTTTATCGGACTGTGACATAGTGACTTTCACTGAAACTTGGCTTTATGCCTTAAGGAAGTTAAGGAAGAGTTTAATGTGTTTCGACGTGATAGACATCAGGACCAGCTGCAGTGCTCGGTTGGGGGTGGTGTTTTGATTGCACCCAAGAAAGATTTACTGGTTGAAACTATTAATGTGAATGGATCTGGTTCCTTGGAATTCTTTGTGTCCCGATTGAATCTTCTGATTTTATATTATTGTTTTGTTCTGTATACCTCCGTGATCTAATTCTGCTGTTTATAAGAACTATCTTAGCTTCATTAATTCGGTTAACATGTCGAGTTCAGTTCAGATGATGGTATGGTTGTTCTTGGAGATTTCAACTTGCGTTCTATGTGTTGGCCTCCGTCGCTTGAGGAGGTCTCTTTAATTCCAACAGAGTTTACGTCTGTGGCGGAATGCGATACTCTAGATGTGCTATCTTCTTGTGGGTTTGAGGAAGTAAATGGCATTTTTAATGTTGGCAACAGGATTTTGGATCTTGGCGTTCATTGGATCCTATGAGGTGAGGTTTCTGATCATCCAGCTTTTGTAATTTATGTCGACGATGCTTATAGTACTACTCCTAATTATTTTTTGATTTTGATTTTGGTAGAGCAGTTTTGAAAAATTGAAGTGGATACTAAGCAATATTGTGAACTGCTGACGTTCGATTGTAAGCCATTAACTAGTCCAAAACAACATGGCTTTATTAAGGGCAGATCAACATTAACCAACTTGATTAGTGTGTCAAGGCCGGGTAAAAATTCTATCTATCGGACCTAATGTCAGGGGTAACTATGGTTGATGTTGCATTTGCCTAATAAAGCATGGAGGGAATTTTACTGTAGAAGTATTGGAAGAAAAGTGATAGATTTACTACGAAAGATGAGAATATGGCAAGACGACTTGCTTTTGTGATTTAAATTTACAACTATTGACGAGCACTTGTTTTTTTTTTACATAATAATGGATGTAAAACTGAAATTTACTTCTAGAACAGATTAAATAGGCTATCAACAAGTTTATCTTATATTTTGTAAACACATAATAAATATGCACAAAGCACGTGACCCAATTTACATATTGTTTGATTTTGTTTTCTCACATTGTTTTTTTTTTCTGAATTATGATAGCTTTTATTTGTGTTCTTTTATACTTGACTATTGAGTAATCTCAATAGAAATTTAGAAAGTTTAAAATATTTCTTTGACAAAATACATATATACATATATCGCTTGCCTCGATTCATTTTAATAATAAGTCGGGATTGAAAAGTGCATTGTCATTAAATAGGTCACACAAATACTATAAATTCATCAAATTCGCTGCTCTTTTATTTTTCATTTTTTGAATTTATGAACGAAATTCTATTTTAAAAGAATCTTTAACTCTAAGAAAATACTAAAACCGATTTGTCACCCCTATATGTATGCCTATTAAATCTATAAAAATATTGTAGATATTACTTCTGAGTTATTATGTACATATGTATGCAAGAAAAAAAATGCTTTTCAATAAGTTCTTAGATTCTCTTTCTGATAATCTCAAATGGTCTTGACCTTCTTCATTATGTTTTTAATCAGAGCTTTGCTAAAGAAAGCATTATCTACATATTTTTGCAGCATAACTTAAGATTATTAAGTCTTTTACTTAATATTTTTACAGTTTGATATATCGTAGCCCAATTCAGATAGTTTTCGTTGGATTTCCTATTTTCATTTACGATTTTACGCAATTTATTGAATCTCTTAACTTTTTAACACTAAACCTACATTTGAAATGATATTGCGCTTCTCTATTGATACGCGTTCGTTTTTAAGTATTAATAGAATAATATCATGCCATAATCTGCTCAGTAGTAACTAGAAGAAAAAGAAGTCGATTGAATTTTACTGTTGGGTGTGGATAAGAAAATTAGGACCTTACCACATACATAAGCCAGTAGTGACTAGTCAAAGTAGTCCAGTGAATTTAACTAGCAGTCAGAAGGCTACTGACTTTTCAAGTCTGTTACTTCGGTTGATCCTCCATTTTTCCACTTTTCGTAGAATATAAAAATATTAATAACTTTTGAGCGGAAACAGATATTGAGGTAATTGCGGTTTTTTTAAGGACTATTACGGGTCACATTTAAAAAAAAATAAACTCTTGATGTAAAAATTTTACGGGACAAGATAATTTGTAATACAAATTTTTGCAAGAATTTAAAATCCGATAACTAAAACATTTAACCATAAATCGTAACACATTGGATATCTTTAACATGGATGGAAGTCTTTCTTTGGAAGAAGTGCTCTAGTTTGATTTTGCAATATCTTTAAAAGGACTTACGAGCATTATGCACTTCCTTTTAAAAATTAAAAATTTCCAAACACAGGAGTGATTTTATTTATTGGAGGAGACCAAAAGTACTATCAGGACATTCCAAGGAATTCATTAACATACTCCATTCGACACTTATTTATCGAGCACCCTTTAGTATAGGCTCGAAACTAGGAACTCGATGGAAACATAGCCGAGTTTGTTCAATTGTGACAACATTTTTTTTATGTAAATCTTACGCGTGTATTAAATTCTCGATTTATATTTCCGTGTACGATATAATTCTAAAAATAACCCCCGAAATAAAAATCAAGCTGTGTAAAGTTTATTTTTGGAAGAAATTTTTGATTCCTCTATCCTCAGAAATTGACAGGAAAACGTCAAAATTTGAATAAATTTGTGAAAATTCTTAAATTTTTTCAACTTCAACGATCGGTCCTATAATTGATAACAGGATATAGGAATGAGTATAGCTGATTGGACAGGCTATTATAATTTCATACCCTAACTATTTTTCTAGGGTAAGTAGTATCAGGGCAAATACCAAAACATACCAGAAAAATTATCAAATACAGTTCACAACTTTCCAAATACCCTGTATAAAGGCACAAAACAATTGTTGCTACGTACTAAATTAAAAAAATCTTTGATTAACCTTCGCTTTAATGATAAAACCTTATATACACATTCACAGCTGTATCTAGCCAGGCAGATACACATATTTATCATACATTTTGTATATGGTAAGTACGATTTTAAGTCTGGAAATTATATGCAAATAGGTAAAAACAAGGGATTTATGTTAAGGAATTGTTATATATCCGCCTGTTTCAGGTATTTTATATGACAAGAACCTAATGACAGCTGGACGATTAGCTGCAAAGATATAATGAGAATTATTTCTTACAAAATAAAGATAATGTACTTCTCTGCTTTAATTTCAGTTGAAATTTTCAAGTGAGAAGTTGTATAGAAAAAAAAAATATTATGTATAAATTCAGATAGGAATTTTGAATATCTTTCTTTAGTCATGAAAAAATCGTTTTCCTCCATTTTCAAACAAGAGCATTTCTTGTTAAATTTTCACTGACAGAGTCTCACATCGAATTGCCATCCTCGGCAAATGTACTTTTTTATAGCGTTAGAGAGCTCGTCTGAAATACTTAAAGGTTCTTCAAGAGAACAAGAAAGAGATACAGATGGAAGGTCAGAAGAATCTGAAACAATTTCGAAAGGTGAGTCATTTGAAACAGAAGATTTAACTTCCGACAACACAACTATTAATTTGCGGAAAGAAGGAAGTGTTACAAGCTCTATTTCGGTTTCCTGAAGGTTAGTTCGACCATTGTGTAGATACTAAAGTACCCCATTGATATCTGTTCGTCTTTGTCGCATGCGAAAAATGAGAGCTGAATGCCATTTTTAACTTTTAGCGTCGTTAGCATTTTTAAGTTTTTTAACATAAAAGTTATGGCCACATCGACTATGAACAGACTTACATCCCGAGCAAGGTGGGTATAAGGCGCTTAATTACGTTAACGCCACATCAGGGGAGGAATTTTCCCAACACCGTCCGTACGTGATGAAGAGTCACATCCTGCCCGAGGTGTTCCTGCACAGGCAGCTGGTAGCCATCCCCTGGGGTGCTGCTGGTTGCCTGACTGAATACGGCGGATCTAGAGAGGAAAACTCGATAAAACCCGTAATCCCAGGTGTAAACAATCGTGCCTATGGGATGAATGGCACTGCGTGAGTATGTCTTATAACGATGGACTCCGGATACCAGGCGACCTCCGGTTTCAACCCTAGCCTTATCTCGGCATGCCGGCTCTGCTGAGATGGACCAACCTTTCCGAGCATACTCGTGGGAGCAAAATTGAAAATTCCATAAATTCTGAGGGAGGTGCACCTCTAAATGTACCAAAAACCCAATCCGGGGTTCTTAGCGACCCCTACAACATCCAGGACATTACAAGTCCTTCATCTGATGGTGATGTGATGGATACACTCCCCCTAGACTAGGAGGACCTTCTTAGGTCTCCAGAACATAGCCAACAGGACAGCGGGAACACTGAAGTTCCCATTTGCAAAGAGCGCAACCCAAAGCTCTCTGGCGCGGCCAAAAAAAGGTTTAAATGGCTTTTAAAACACGGTCACACAGAAGCAGAGGCTAGAAGGATTGCTGCAATTCAGATAGATCAGCGGAATGAGGAGAGTCTAAAAAAAAACGGACTC